>CM072940.1:3273905-3476405 GCA_036971965.1 Nyctalus aviator | reverse complement strand
GTGAGATTGTGTGTGCGAGAGTGTGTGTGTGTGAGAGTGTGTGTGTTGTGAGAGTGTGTGTGTGCGTGTGTGTGTGTGTGTGTGTGTGTGTGGATTCTGACGTTTCCCTCTGTATAACCCTGAAGAATGCCTTAAGGCCGCGGTCGGCAAACTCATCCGTCCACAGAGCCAAATACCAACAGGACAACAATGGACGTGCCTCTGGAGAGCCGCAGTGTTTAAACGTAAAGGTCTCCGAACGCACGTCTTCCACACAGACCCGCCCAGGCCGTGGTGTTCTGTGGAAGAGCCGCCCTCCAGGGGCCAGAGAGCCGCGTGTGGCTCGCGAGCCGCGGTTTGCCGACCACGGTCCGGCCCTGCAGGGTCGTGATCGTATGCGGATGGCCGACTGAGCCTGAGTTTTTCATAAGAGTTATTCTTTCAGCCCCGTTGGGAATGGGGGCTCCGCGTCATTTTTACGTAGGCGTTTGAACTACGCGTTTTGTATTTTATTTATTTATTTTCTTCCAGTCCGTTTAATTTTTTTATTTTTTTAAAAAAATATTTTAATGATTTTTCACAGAGAGGAAGGGAAAGGGATAGAGTTGGAAACATCAATGAGAGAGAAACACCGACCAGCCGCCTCCTGCACACCCCCTACTGGGGATGTGCCTGCAACCAAGGCACATGCCCTTGACCGGAATCGAACCTGGGACCCTTCAGTCCGCAGGCTGACGCTCTATCCACTGAGCCACACCGGTTTTGGCGGGGACTTGGTTCGATAACGTTGAGGGGGTTATTGTGATAATTAATGTCGAGGGCGTTATTGTTGTGATCATTAGTGTTGAATGACTGCTGTGATCGTTAGACGTTGAGAGATTGTCTCGGTCGTTAACGTCCGGGCCCCGGCGGCTCGGGTGACGGTGTGAGCCCGGATTCGGAGGAAACTGTGCCCGGGGCTGAGCCGGTGGCTCGGTGACGGTGTGAACCCGGATTCGGAGGAAACTGTGCCCGGGGCTGAGCCGGTGGCTCGGTGACGGTGTGAGCCCGGATTCGGGGGAAACTGTGCCCGGGGCTGTCTTGCAGACGTGGACGAATGCCACCCGAGCCGATGCCACCCCGACGCCGTCTGCTACAACACGCCGGGCTCCTTCTCCTGCCAGTGCAAGCCGGGGTACCGGGGCGACGGCTTCCGCTGCACGCCCGGAGGTGAGGGGCCGGGGCGCCCGGAGGTGAGGGGCCGGGGCGCCCGGAGGTGAGGGGCCGGGGCGCCCGGAGGTGAGGGATCGGGTCGCCCGGAGGTGAGGGATCGGGGCGCCCGGAGGTGAGGGGCCGGGGCGCCCGGAGGTGAGGGATCGGGGCGCCCGGGGCTGAGGGATCGGGGCGCCCGGAGGTGAGGGGCCGGGGTGCCCGGAGGTGAGGGATCGGGGCGCCCGGAGGTGAGGGGCCGGGGTGCCCGGAGGTGAGGGATCGGGGCGCCCGGGGCTGAGGGATCGGGGCGCCCGGAGGTGAGGGATCGGGGCGCCCGGAGGTGAGGGATCGGGGCGCCCGGAGGTGAGGGGCCGGGGCGCCCGGAGGTAAGGGATTGGGGCGCCCGGAGGTGAGGGATCGGGGCGCCCGGAGGTGAGGGATCGGGGCGCCCGGAGGTGAGGGGCCGGGGCGGGGGCACCAGCCCAGCGGGGAGGAGGGAGTGAAGCCTGTGAGATGCCTGGAGGTCTTTTACAGAGAGGATGGGAGAGGGATACAGAGTCAGAAACATCAATGAGAGAGAATCATCCATCAGCTGCCTCTTGCACACCCCCTACTGGGGATGTGCCCGCAACCAAGGTACGTGCCCTTGACCGGAATTGAACCTGGGACCTTTCAGTCCGCAGACCGACGCTCTGTCCACTGAGCTCGGAGGTGAGGGGTCGGGACGCCAGGCATGGGCCGGCCGGTGCCCTGTCCCTGAGTCTGAGTGCAGGGCCCGGGAGGGGAGGGGAGGGGACTGGGCGATGGGTGAGCTCCATGCCAAGCCTGAGGGTCGTTGAGGTAGAACAGAGCGCGGCAGCTGAAGCCGGTGTGGCTCAGTGGATAGAGGGTCGGTCTGCAGACTGAAAGGTCCCGGGTTCGATTCCGGTCAGGAGCATGGACCTTGGTTGCGGGCACATCCTCGGTGGGGGGTGTGCAGGAGGCCGCTGATGGATGTTTCTCTCTCATCGATGTCCCTGGCTCTCTATCCCTCTCCCTTCCTCTCTGTAAAAAAAAAACAACAACAAAAAAAAACAATAAAATGTATGCACCAGACCCGTGGGGGCTCGGGCGGGATCCCCGGTGACCGCACGGCTGACCTGTCCCCTCCGCCTGTCTCCCCGCAGAGGCTGAGAAGACCCGCTGCCAGCTCCAGCGGGAGCACATCCTGGGGGCGGCGGGGCTGGGGGACCAGCGCCCGCTGCCCCCGGGGGTGTTCGTCCCCGAGTGCGATGAGCACGGGGAGTACGCGCCCACCCAGTGCCACGGCGGCTCCGGCTACTGCTGGTGTGTGGACCGTACCGGCCGGGAGCTGGAGGGCACCCGCACCAGGCCCGGCGTGCGGCCCCCCTGTGAGTTATGGGGGCGGCGGGTGCTGGGGGCATCACCGGGGGGCCCTCTCCCTCCTCTCCTCCCCTCTGCACCCCTCCTCTCTGCCTCCCTCGGCATCCCCCCGGCTCCCTGCCTCTCCCCTTCTCCTCCCCCGCTGCAGCCCTGCTGGGGTGGGCATCGTGGCCTGCAGGCGAGCCCAGGGATGGCAGGGACCCCGGGGCCTGCGCACGCAGGGGGCGGGAGGGCCTCCACCCTGGGACGCTGCTCCTTCCCGGCTGGGCCCTGGGCCCTGGGGGTCCGAGGTCCCTGAGGAGGAGGAGGGCTCAGAGGCGTCCGCAGCTGGTTCTGCGGCAGCCGTGGCCGTGGCCGTGGGACCCGGGTTTCCCGACACCTGTTCCCCTGCGCCTTATACCCTGTGGCACGGGCTGCCTGGAGGGGGGCGGGGGCGGGGAGTCAGGGAGAGCCGAGGCCACGGGAAGGCCAGCAGCGAGGAGGCAGAGCTGCACCCAGAGAATCAGCCCCCGGGCGCCCTGAGCTCGGGGAGCCCAGAGGCCACGCTGCTGCTGTGGGTCTGGGCGCGGAGCCGAGGCCACGGGGACGGTCTCCGCCTCACAGCTCAGCCGCCTGGGGGCTGTGCGGGTCACCGTGTGGCCACATCCAAAGCCGGCGTGCGCGGAGAGGCAATCCCGGGGCCTCAAGGTCTTTTGTTCCCGCACTTTCGGATGAAAAACGGTCATTGTGTGCCTGTGGTCTGTGGTGCACGCAGGTGACCTGGCATGTGTGTGTGTGTGCAGGTGTGTGTGCGCGCACAGACATGTAGAGATGTGTGTATGGGCGCGTGCACACAGACGTGTACATGTGTGTATGCAGGTATGCGTGCACAGGCCTGTGCAGGTGTGCATGGGTGTGTGCAGGTGTGTGTGCATGGACGTGTGCAGGTGGGCGTGGACGTGTGCAGGTGTGTGTGCGCAGGCGTGTGCAGGTGTGCATGGGTGTGTGCAGGTGTGTGTGCATGGACGTGTGCAGGTGGGCGTGGACGTGTGCAGGTGTGTGTGCGCAGGCGTGTGCAGGTGGGCGTGGACGTGTGCAGGTGTGTGTGCATGGACGTGTGCAGGTGGGCGTGGACGTGTGCAGGTGTGTGTGCGCAGGCGTGTGCATGCGAGCACCCTGCCACTCTCAGCCTCCTCACGGACCCCTCCTGCCCCCAGGCCTGAGCACGGTGGCTCCGCCAGTTCACCCCGGACCCTCGGTTCCTCCCGCCGTGATCCCGCTGCCCCCGGGGACCCACCTGCTGTTTGCGCAGACGGGGAAGATAGAGCGCCTCCCGCTGGAGGGCAGCACCATGAGGAAGGCGGAGGCCAAGGCGCTGCTGCACGCCCCGGTGAGCGGGCGCCCCTCTCCCTTCCTCTCTGGGATCATTAACAATATACTTAAAGAATAATAACCCCTCCAACTCAATAAGACACGTTTAAAAACAGACCAACGTGCCGACACCGGTGTGGCTCAGTGGACAGAGCGTCAGCTTGTGGACTGAAAGGTCCCGGGTTCGATTCCGGTCAAGGGCATGTACCTCGGTTGCGGGCACATCCCCAGTGGGGGGTGTGCAGGAGGCAGCTGATGGATGTTTCTCTCTCATCGATGTTTCTAACTCTCTAGCCCTCTCTCTTCCTCTCTGTAAAAAAAAAATCAATAAAAATATATATTTTTTAATTTTTTTATTATTTTTTAAAATATATTTTATTGATTTTGTACAGAGAGGAAAGGAGAGAGATAGAGAGCCAGAAACATCGATGAGAGAGAGTCATCGATCAGCTGCCTCTTGCACACCCCCTACTGGAGATATGCCCGCAACCAAGGTACATGCCCTTGACCGGAATCGAACCCGGGACCCTTCAGTCCCCAAGCCGACGCTCTATCCATTGAGCCAAACCGGTCCCGGCAAAATATATATATATTTTTAAAAAACAAAACAAAAAACAGACACTGTATAACACAAGCGTGGCAGGGCGCCCCCCTCGCGGGCCCCTCGGGTGCTGGTGGGTGGACCCCTCTCACCGGGTCTGTGCTTCCAGGATAAAGTCATCATCGGCCTGGCCTTCGACTGCGTAGACAAGATGGTCTACTGGACCGACATCAGCGAGCCTTCCATCGGCAGGGCCAGCCTGCACGGCGGGGAGCCGGCCACCATCATCCGGCAAGGTGGGCGGTCTTCCCTCCGGGCGCGGCCCCCGGCAGCAGCGGGACGGAATTCCTAGCTCACAGATGCTGATGGAGACCCAGGACTGCAGGCCTCCTCAGGGCTGCTCTGCATGGCTGTGTTTTACCAACATCCCACCCAGTGAGCCCGGCCGGCCGGCGTGGCTGAGGGGTTGAGCGTCGACCTGTGAACCAGGAGGTCAGGGTTCGATTCCCGGCCAGGCACATCCCGAGGAGGGGGTGTGCAGGAGGCAGCTGATGGATGTTTCTCTCTCATGGATGTTTCTAACTCTCTCTCTCTCTCTCCTTTCCTCTCTGTAAAAAAAAAAAAAATCAGTGAAATATATATTAAAACTATTTTTACTGATTTTTACAGAGAGGAAGGGAGATGGATAGAGAGAAACATTGTTGAGAGAGAAAAACGCCGACCAGCCGCCTCCTGCACACCCCCTACCGGGGACGTGCCCGCCACCCAGGGACATGCCCTAGCCCGGAATCGAACCCGGGTGGGTCCCTTCAATCCGCAGGCCGACGCTCTATCCACTGAGCCACACCGGTTAGGGCACGCGTGGCATTTGTTACCGTGTTGCATGCCACATGCCTGCTGGTGGTCTCCACATGCAAGGATCGGACGGGCGGGAAGCAGCCCCCACGGGGGCCGGGAGCCCCGATGCCCACCCGCCTCCCTAATCCGACGTGCCCCGCCCTTGCCCCCAGGCCTGGGAAGCCCGGAGGGCATCGCCGTGGACCACCTCGGCCGCAACCTCTTCTGGACGGACTCCCGCCTGGACCGCATCGAGGTGGCCCGGCTGGACGGCGCCCAGCGCCGCGTGCTGTTCGACACGGGCCTGGTGAACCCCCGGGGCATCGCCGTGGACCCCGTGGGAGGGTAGGTGTGCCCGCCCGTCCGTCCGTCCGTCCGCGTGTGCGTCCGTCCGTCCGCTCCGTCCGCGTCCGTCCCTCGGGGGGGGCTCTCCGTCCGGGTGGGGCTCCGAGGCCAGCCTGCCGTCCTGCAGTGCACGCCAGCCGGCTGGCGGCGAGGGGCGTCCACGGGGAAGCGCCAGCCCCCGTGGCAGCCGTGGATCTGGTACCACGTCCCACTCTCCGAGCTTTTTTTATTGAACAGATATTTCAGAGGAAGGGAGACGGGGAGAGAGAGAGAGAGAAGCATCCACGAGGAGAGAGAATCATGGATGGGCTGCCTCCTGCACGCCCCCCGCTAGGGATGGAGTCTGCAACCTGTGAAAGAGCCCTGACCGGGAATCGAACCGG
This sequence comes from Nyctalus aviator, assembly GCA_036971965.1. NCBI lineage: Eukaryota > Metazoa > Chordata > Mammalia > Chiroptera > Vespertilionidae > Nyctalus > Nyctalus aviator. The sequence goes on along the minus strand of CM072940.1, from coordinate 3,470,396 downwards.
GACCTCCTGGTTCCTAGGTCAACCCTCCACCATTGGGCTGTACAGGCGGGACACACTCTCCGATCTTTTTTTAAAAATATATTTTATCGATTTTGTACAGAGAGGAAGGGAGAGGGAGAGAGAGTAAGAAACATCGATGGGAGAGAAACATCCATCCGCTGCCTCCTGCACACCCTCCCACCCCCCCCACTGGGGATGTGCCCGCAACCAAGGCACATGCCCTTGACCGGAATCGAACCTGGGATCCTGCAGTCCGCAGGCTGACGCTCTATCCACTGAGCCACACCCGTGAGGGCGCCACTCCCCATTTTCATGCCTGCCGCTGTCCCTTTCTGCGTGTGTTTTAAATATAGACTTTTGCCAAGACCGGTTTGGCTCAGTGGATAGAGCGTCGGCTTGGGGACTGAAGGGTCCCGGGTTCGATTCCGGTCAAGGGCATGTACCTTGGTTGGCGGGCACATCCCCAGTAGGGGGTGTGCAAGAGGCAGCTGATCGACGACTCTCTCTCATCGATGTTTCTAACTCTCTATCCCTCTCCCTTCCTCTCTGCACAAAATCAATAAAATATTATTTTAAAAAATAAATAAATAAATAAATACAGACTTTTATTGATTTCAGAGAAGGGAGAAAGGGAGAGGAACATCAAGGATGAGAGGGAATCATGGATGGGCTGCCTCCCGCACGCCCCCCCACACGGGGGGACCGAACCCGCCACCGGGGCATGTGCCCTGACCGGGAATCGAACCGTGGTCTCCTGGGTGGTAGGTCCACGTTCCACCGCTGAGCCACGCCGGCCGGCCGTCCGGGCGGGCGGGCGGTCTGCCCTGTCCTCCTCAGAGGCTCCTCCTAAGTGGTTTCCACGGAACGCCCCCTGGTGCCTCCTCCTCACGTCTCTTCCCCGCCCCCCTCCCCACCACCACCCCGTGCCCCCCCTCAGGAACCTCTACTGGACGGACTGGGACCGGGACAGCCCCAAGATCGAGGCCTCTTACCTGGACGGCAGCCACCGCAGGGTCCTGGTGCACCAGGACCTGGGCCTGCCCAACGGGCTGACCTTTGACGCCTACTCCTCGCAGCTGTGCTGGGTGGACGCAGGTGAGGCCGGGCGGGGGCCGGGGCCGCCCCGTCTGGACACCGAGAGGGTCTGTCCCGGGAAAAGAGGGCGTGAGAGGGCTTTTTCCTTTTCCTGCACAAAAAAAATAGCTGCATTTTCTTTTTCTTTTCTTTTGGGTTTATTTATTTATTTATTTATTTTTGTTTTTATTAATTACTTTATTGATTAAGAGAACAAATATTTGTCCTCAAGCCCCCATTAATGGCTCCATTTTCTTTTTTTTTAAATGTATTTTATTGATTTTTTTTTTTTTTTTTTTTACAGAGAGGAAGGGAGAGGGATAGAGAGTTAGAAACATCGATGAGAGAGAATCATCGATCAGCTGCCTCCCGCACACCCCCCACTGGGGATGTGCCTGCAACCAAGGTACATGCCCCTGACCGGCATCAAACCTGGGACCCTTCCGTCCGCAGGCCGACGCTCTATCCACTGAGCCACACCAGTTCCGGCTGTTGTTCATCGTTTTTTATCGGCTCGGCTCTCGAGAGCCGGGGCCTGGCGGGTTCTCCTGCCCCCCCCCCACCCCTCGCTCGGTGACCCGGGGGCCCTCTCCCGGGCGGGGACCGCGAAGGCTTGTTCTCCCTCCGCAGGCACAGGCCGTGCCGAGTGCCTCCGGCCGGAGCAGGCCGCCCGCCGCCGGGTCCTGGAGGGGCTGCAGTACCCGTTCTCGGTGACCAGCTTCGGCAAGCACCTGTACTACACCGACTGGAAGACGTGAGTCGGCAGCCGAGCCCTGCCCTCCTGGTCCTTGGCCTGACCCCTGGCCTCCGAGATACCCCTTCCACCCCCCACCCACCCCCGGCTGGCCTTCTGGTGGCCAGGAGACGGGTCCCCCGGACACAGCAGGGTGGGCCGTGGCCTCCAGTCTGTCCCCGGGGCTGGCTGAGCCCTGAGCACCCCTCTCTCTCCCCCGGAGCTGGCCTGGGGGTCCCCCGGCGGGTGGGCTCCCTGCTCACTCCCTGCCGCCGCTCCCTGCTCCCTCGTGTTCTCCGGCCGCGTGTGCCACGGGCCCTCGGCCACCCTCCCTCCCGGCCAACAGGAGGTTAAGCCGAGCAGGGCACAGCGAGCAGATGTCCCAGCTCAGCGTGGGGGCCGGAGGGAACCCCAGCGGCTCCTGTCCTTCACTTTTTAATACATTTTTATGGATTTCAGAGACAGAGGAAGGGAGAGGGATAAGGAGACAGAAGCATCCATGATGAGAGAGAACCATCGACCGGCTGCCTCCTGCACGCCCCTCCTGGGGATCGAGCCATCACCCCGGCATAGACCCTTGACCGGAACCGAACCCAGGACCCTTCAGTCTGCAGGCCAACGCTCTACCCACCGAGCCACACCAGCTAGGGCTCTGTCCTTTTTTTAAGAAGACAGGGAAGCCCAGCCGGCGTGGCTCAGTGACTGAGTATTGACCTTTGAACCAGGAAGTCACGATTCTATTCTGGTCGGGGCACATGCCCGAGTGGGGGGCATACAGGAGGCAGCAGATCGATGATTCTTCCTCATCTTTGACATTTCCATCTTCTCTCTCTCTCTCTTCCACCCTCTCTGAAATCAACAAAAGCATATATATATATATATATATATATACACATATACACACACATATACACATATACACACATAAGCAGATCCGGCTGTATGGCATCCACACACACACACATATATATATACATACACACACACACACACACACATACACACACACACACACACACATATATATATATGTACACATATACACACACAAGCAGACCCAGCTGTATGGCACCTACACACACACACACACACACACACATCTATGCGCACACATATACACACATATATACACATATACACACATGTCTATGCGCACACACATATACACAGACACACACCTATATATACATACACATATGTATATACACACACATATCCGTACACACACACACACATATAAAACACAGGGAAATGCAGGCTGACCACCCTGCAGGGGAAGGGCTGGCTCGGGGCAAGGCCGGGGGATCCGATTCCGCCCCCCAGCCGCCCGCGTCTCCCCAAACCACGGAGCAGCTGCTCTGCGGAGGGACGTGGGAGCCGCCGGCTGCGTGTGACCCCCGCCTCTGGTTCCCGCAGGAATTCCGTGGCCGCCGTGGATGTCGCCGTGGCCCAGGAGACGGACACCTTCCACCCCCACAAGCAGACCCGGCTGTACGGCATCACCACGGCCCTGGCGCAGTGTCCCCCAGGTAACCCGCCCACCCGGGCCCCTCCTGCCCCCGCCGGGCGCCCCGGGGCCCGGCACCCCCTCCCCCCACCGCTCAGCCGCTGAGCCACACCAGCCTGGGCCCCCACCACGGAGCGGCCTCCCTGTGCCCGGGGGCTGCCGAGCTCACTCCTGCCTCCTCCAGGCCACAACTACTGCTCTGTGAACAACGGCGGCTGCACCCACCTCTGCCTGGCCACCCCGGGGAGCAGGACCTGCCGCTGCCCGGACAACACCCTAGGCGTGGACTGCATCGAGCGGAAATGAAGACCCGAGCGGGCCTTGGTGCCTCACCGGGGGTGTCCCAGCAGCAGCAAAGGGTCCCGGATGAAGACTGTCTGACCTGGCGGCTGAGTGGCCGCCAGCCTGAGCCTTAACCACGTTCCCCTCGCCGTTTCCCCCCAAAACGGAAGCCCCGAGCTTCTGGAATGGGGAAGTGCCTACCCCTACACAGAGACAGGACCCCCCCCCCTCCCCTACGCCACTCCCCAAACCCTTAGACCAACGAATACAGCCCCGAGGGAGGGTTGTATGGGTTCCCCAACTTAGCACCCTCGTGGGGAGCAGACCCTCCCAGGCCTGAGCCGCACCCCCCCCCCGTGGCCTTAAAAGCTCACCCGCACGCTGACATGCCCACTGCTTTGTCAGTGACGCTGGCTAAGGCTGCAGCCCATGGGAACCTAAATCAGGAGAGAGCCTTACCCTGAAAACTTGGGGGGGCAAGTTCCCCCCCCTCCCCCCCAAGAATCACAGCGTGCGGGGAGCACATAGGTTGTTTCGATAGCCCAATTCATACATGCGTTTCATCTTTTTTTTTAATTTTAAATTCTTTATTAAGGTATCACATGTTTGTCCTCAACCCCACCTCCCCCAGTTCCAATCCCCCACCCTGCCTCGTCTTCTTTTTTATATTTATCATTCATTCTATTATCAAGCCGTCTATATCAAACGTCCGTCGTGATTTTGTATAATTTTTGTACGTGTTTTTTTTTTTTTTTTTTTTAAACGGTCAGTTCTTGAACTGTGGAAACCATTGAAGGTGCTTATTCACTGTCCTTCCTTCCTGCCCTCCCCCCCCCCCACCAGTTTATACACGTGTTGGGTGATCCCTTGAGTTTACAGCTATATAAATAGTCGTGTAGACAAGTGAAAATAAACACATTTTTGGTAATACGTCTTCCTCCGTCCTGCTCGAATGAAGGCATGCATGTCGGGAGGTTGGGCCGGGCAAGGGGAAGACAGCCGTGTGCTAATTCTCGACCCTACGGTGAGAGAGAGTCATGGACCGGCTGCCTCCTGCAAGCCCCCTCACCGGGGACCAGCCCGCAACCTGGGCATGCGCCCTGACCGGGAATCAAACCAGTTGGTTTCCCGGGCGAATCCACAGAACGCTGAGGGGCGTGGGGCCGACTTACGAACTCAGCCGCTCGCCACCCTGTCGTCAGTCCTCCCCCGAGGGTATTCCTCCGTAGATTTTCAGGGAGCGTGGGAGAGAGAGCGGAAGTCAGGGAGAAACATCGATGTGAGAGAAACACATGGACCGGGGCCCAGGCTTGGGGGAGGAGCCTGCAAGCAAGGTACCCTTGACCGGAATCGAACCCGGGACCCTGTGGTCCACAGGCCGATGCTCTCTCCGCTGAGCCACACCAGCTGGGGCCACCCCACCCTTTTGGACATGGTGTTCATTTTTTGTTGTTTTTTTTTGTGTGTGTGTGTGTGTTTGTTTGTTTTTTTTTTTTTTTTAAAGAAAATGTCCATTTTCTGATCCTGCAGAAAAGAGACACTCCTACCTCTTTAAACCACAATGGTAGATGTGAAGCCACAGAGGCACCTGGCGTTGTTAGGGTGATGTCATGGTCTTTTTTTTTTTTTTTTTAATGTATTTTATTGATTTTTTACAGGGAGAAAGGGAGAGGGATAGAGAGTTAGAAACATCGACCAGCTGCCTCCTGCACACCCCCTACCGGGGATGTGCCCGCAACCAAGGTACATGCCCCTGACCGGAATCGAACCTGGGACCTTTCAGGCAGCAGGCCGACGCTCTATCCACTGAACCAAACCGTTTTCGGCAGCCTTATTTATTTATTTATTTTTTTAAATATTTCCATTGATTCCAGAGAGGAAGGGAGAGGGAGAGGGAGAAACATCCATGATGAGAGAGAATCACGGATGGGCTGCCTCCTGCACACCTCCTCACGGGGGATCAAGCCTGCAACCTGGGCATGCGCCCTGACCTGGAATCAAACCTTGGCCCCCTGATTCCCGGGTCCGCGCCCCGCTGCTGAGCCCCGCCCCGCTGGGCCAGCCTCGTCTACCAAATGCCAGCCCAGACTTAACAGCTCACCTCACCTCTCTCTGCGACGAGGCAAACCTGCAGCGAAAAGCGTTCCCCGGGCCATAAAGAAGGTAGGGTCGGCTGTTTGCAAACCTCTTTTCGAGGGGTGTTCAAGCTCACACGTTCGCACATGTGAAAGGAGGGGGAGCCCTGGCTGTGGCTCTAGGATGGGCTCCCCGCTTGCCTGAGGCGCCCAGCAGGTGGGACTGGTTGTACTGGAGGTTCTTCTCGGATGCAGTTCCATCAGAGGCCACGAGAGGGCAGGAGAGACCGCTTCGTGCCTGCCTCTTTTTTTTTTTTAATAAAGAGGTCTTTTTAATATATTTTATTGATTTTGTACAGAGAGGAAGGGAGAGAGACAGAGAGCCAGAAACATCGATGAGAGAGAGAGTCATCGACCAGCTGCCTCCTGCACACCCCCTACTGGGGATATGCCCGCAACCCAGCTACATGCCCTGGACCGGAATCGAACCCGGGACCTTTCAGTCCACAGGCACCAACGCTCTATCCACTGAGCCACACCGGTGAGGCATGCTTAAGAGCCATGCCTGCCTCTTAAGCGTGGGTGTGGGGCTGGGGCATCGGAAGGGGCGAGGTTTGGGGAGGGGGCGAGGGGGGAATTAGGGGACGGGATGGGGTGGGGCCCAGGGTGAGGCTCCCGGAGGCCCCATAGCTTCCCCTCCAGCGGCAGGCTCACTCAGCCTTTCTTATCACCCTGCTCTAGAACTTGCTTCACCCTGGCAGGTTGCCCAACCAGAGGGAAGTCAGTCCCCCTGTCGGTTTCCCAAAAGTGTTCAAGCCTCTTCACTTCAGTGCGGAGTGCCCCCAGGGGGCCCGCAGTTTAGGGCGTCTCGGGGCCCCGGGGGCCACCGCCCTCCTCCCTGGGCCGGCGTCTGTGTGCACCCCGGTGCCTTCCCCTCGGCGGGGCCAGGAGCCGGAGCAGAGCCCCCTGCAGCCTTAGGAGGGACCCACCCTGCAGACACCGTGACCTCGGACTGGCGGCCTCCACGGCTCTGTGTAAGCCCCTCGGTCTGCGGGGTCCGGGACAACAGCCAAGAAACAGATCCACACGAGACATGTTCACGGATATTCAGGGTCCATCTCGGTTCTTGCCGATCTGAGGTTTCTTGGGATTAAAACCTGGGTTTCAGCCGAAATCAGTGTGGCTCAGTGGATAGAGCGTCAGCCTGCGCACTGAAAGGTCTCGGGTTCGATCCCGGTCAAAGGCCATGTACCTTGGTTGCGGGCACATCCCCAATGGGGGGTGTGCAGGAGGCAGCTGGTCGATGTTTCTCTTTCATCGGTGTTTCTAACTCTCTATCCCTCTCTCTTCCTCTCTGTAAAAAAAAAAAAAATCAATAAAATATATGAAACAAAAAAAAAAATTCAAGTTGAGCTCTAACCGGTGTGGCTCAGTGGATAAGAGCATCAGCCTGCGGACCGAAAGGTCCCGGGTTCGATTCTGGTCAAGGGCATGTGCCTTGGTTGCAGGCACATCCCCAGAGTGTGTGTGTGTGTCTGTGTGTGTGTGTGTGTGTGTGTGTGTCTGTGTGTAATGTAGGAGGCAGCTGATCGATGTTTCTCTCTCATCGATGTTTCTAACTCTCTATCCCTCTCCCTTCCTCTCTGTAAAAAATAATAATAATACTAATAATTTCAGGTTGAGAGGGAGATGGGGGAAGACGACCCCTCCCCCCTATATTGCCGATGGCGGAGCCTTGCAGGGGGGAATTCCCTCGCCTCCCGGTCCCAGCTGTGGTGACTGGAGCCACCCCCCTCCCTCCCAGGGTCACTGCACACGCGGGCACCAGGCAGGGGGCGGGCTGGGCAGGCAGGTGCACGCACTGAAGGGACAGGCCTGCCCTGGCCGCCCCGGGCCTTCTGCTGGGCTGGCCGGCAGGGGGAGGAGAGGGGAGGGGGGGAGGGGAGACGCTGTGGCCTGTCCCTGGGGCCTGCAGGTCCCCCGTGGCCCTGCCCACGGGCTCTGCAACACTTCCTGTTTGGGGATCAGGCACGCAGCGAAAGTGGGAAGAGGAAGCTGTGGCTGTGCCTGGGGGAGGGGGGTGGGGTGGGGTGGGGTGGGGTGGGGGCAGGGCCGCCTTCCCGTGGCCCTTTGGGGACGTGGGCCACTCCCGGGGGCTCTGTGGGGGCCCCTGGAGACCACAGAATAGGGGAGACCCTCACTCAGACTCTCCTTCCTCTGCCATCACCCTACCCCACCCACAGCCAGCCCCACCCCCTCTCCCCCACCCTTTCCTCACGGGGGACTTCTCACACGGCCCTGAAATGGCCTCTTTTTAATATATATATATATATATATATATATATATTATTGATTTCAGAGAGGGAAGAAGAGGAAGAGGGAGATAGAAACATCCATGATGATGCCCTAACCGATGTGGCTCAGTGGGTAGAGCGTCGGCCTGCAGACTCAAAGGTCCCAGGTTCGATTCCGGTCAAGGGCATGTACCTTGGTTGCAGGCACATCCCCAGTTGGGGGAGGGGGGGTTGCAAGAGGCAGCTGGTCGATGTTTCTAACTCTCTCTCCCTCTCCCTTCCTCGCTGTAAAAACATCAATAAAATATAAATAAATAAATAAATAAAAATACAAAAAGAGCCGAAACCGGTTTGGCTCAGTGGACAGAGCATCGGCCTGCGGACTGAAGGGTCCCGGGTTCGATTCCGGTCAAGGGCATGTACCTTGGTTGCGGGCACATCCCCCGTTGGGGGTGTGCAGGAGGCAGCCGATCGGTGTTTCTCTCTCATCGGATGTTTCTAACTCTCTATCCCTCTCCCTTCCTCTCTATGGAAAATCAATAAAATATATATATAATTTAAAAAATAATAATAATAAAAATAAAAAAGAAACATCCATGATGAGAGAGCATCACGGACCGGCTGCCTCCTGCACGCCCCCCCACTGGGGATCCAGCCCGCAACCCGGGCCTGTGCCCTGACCGGGAATCGAACCCTGACCTCCTGGTTCCTAGCTCGACGCTCAGCCGCTGAGCCAGCTGGGGTCAGAGGCCCCATGTTTTCCCAGAGACTTCCTCGCTGGCGGAGCTCGTCCTCGGGCAGCTCGGGGCTGTTTGTGGCTCCCGGGATGTGGCAACCGTGGCCTCCGAGTGGCGTTTTCCACGGGGATGGACGGGTATTACCCCACAGGCCCCCCGGCACGAACTGGGCCGGCCTCCCTGACGCAATCCCAACCGCCGGCCGTTCTCGGGAAGCCGACGACGGCGTTGGCTGAGGGTGGGGCACCCACAGAAGGAGGGGCCTGGGGCCCAGCCCGTGTGGCTCAGCGGGTGAGCATCCACCTATGCAGCGGGAGGTCCCGGTTCGATTCCCGGTCAGGGCTCACGCCTGGGTTGCGGGCGGCACCCCACCACCGAGCCACACCGGCCGGGCCTGGTGCACGCTGCGGAAGGGCCACGCGTGGCTGCAGCCGCCTGGGGCCGTGTCCTCCGTGGGGACCAGGCGGCGCCCGCAGGACGCCTCTCGCCGGGCCTGTCTGATTGGCTCCGCGTGACCGGCTCCGACGATGTGCTCGGGGCCGACACGTTACATAAGTGATAGCCGAGTGAGTCACGCGGGAGGCGCGTGATGCTGGGGAGATACTGCGGGGCGAGAGATGTGTGGATCCTCCCCCACGTGTCCCCGGCGGTTTCCTCCCGTGCACCCCTCCCCTGCTCTCAGGCCAGAGGTGTGCACGGAACGAGGACCCCACAAAGGCTGGCGGGATCGACTTCTGAACCAAGCGGTCAGGGCACATGCCCGGGGACGGTCAGGGCACAGGCCCGGGGACGGTCAGGGCACAGGCCCGGGTTGTGGGCTCGGTTCCCGGTGGGGGACGTGCAGGAGGCAGCGGGGGTGGATGATTCTCTCTCATCATGGATGTTTCTGTCTCTCCCTCCCTCTCCTGTCTTCTCTGAAATCAACCGAAAAGATATTTTAAAATATATTTTAAAATATGCCAAAACCGGCGTGGCTCAGTGGTAGAGCGTTGGCCCGTTAGGGGGTGTGCAGGAGGCAGCTGGTCGATGTTTCTAACTCTCTATCCCTCTCTCTTCCTCTCTATAAAAGTCAATAAAATATAAAATAATAAATAATAAAATAAAATAAAAAACAGGCCGGAGGCCTTCGACACATAGGAAACCTCAGAAACACCACGAAGGTGGTGAGCTGCACCCTGCCTGCCGGACAGACGGACGGACGGACGGACCGACGGCCGTACCCCTCCGGCTGTGCTTGCTCTCCGGTTGATTGACAGCAGAACGGAGTCTCGGACGGACGGACGGGCTGCGGAATCGGATACCCCGGTCCCTGTAACGGGATTGTCAGACACGGGCCCGCAGGGACCTTGGCTCCTGCTCTTTGTCCGGATCTCATTACGCCAGCGACGGGATGCCAGGGGGTTGTTCGCTGATAAACGAAGCGTCTCTCCGCGTTGGATGCCTTCCCTGGGCACCTGCTTTGGAGAGAGCAGATCAACTGCTTTGGCTCAGTGGATAGGGCGTCGGCCTGCGGACTGAGGGGTCCCAGGTTCGATTCCGGCCAAGGGCATGGACCTTGGTTGCGGGCACATCCCCCGTACGGGGTGTGCAGGAGGCAGCTGGTCGATGTTTCTCTCTCATGCATGTTTCTGGCTCTCTGTCCCTCTCCCTTCCTCTCTGTGGGAAACCAAAACTATATATATAGTATATATATATATATATATATATATATATATATATCCGAAACCGGTTTGGCTCAGTGGATAGAGCGTTATGTTCTCTCTTTGGAGAGCCACAAATGTTTTAAACTTAAACTTCTAACGCCACGTGGTATTTTGTATCTCTATAAAATATATCATGTATATTTTATATATAATATATATAATGTATATTTTGTTTTACTTATTTATTTTTTAATATATTTTATTGATTTTGTACAGAGAGGAAGGGAGAGAGATAGAGAGTTAGAAACATCGATGAGAGAGAGTCATCGATCAGCTGCCTCTTGCACACCCCCTACTGGGGATATGCCCGCAACCCAGGTCCATGCCCTTGACCGGAATCGAACCCGGGAACCCTTCAGTCCCCAAGCCGACGCTCTATCCATTGAGCCACACCGGTCCCGGCTATAATGTATATTTTAAATGCAGCATTGCCGGGAGCTTGGACTCTATGGCCTGTGCGGATTCCGGAAACATCCGTGGGAGAGAGAGACACACGTCCATTGCTTGCCTCCGGGGCTGGCCTTCCCGGCTCCATCACGGGTTGGGGTGCGGCCACTCGTGCTTCTTAATCAGAGCACCGGCTGACTGAGCCCGGCGGCCCCGCTTTTATTGGCATCGCCAGTCTCCCCGGCGAGGCCTGCCGGGCGCCGCCCGGCCTCTCCTTGGCGCCGCGCCAGCCCCCTGACTAACTTCTCAGGGCCGAGACTCAGCTCCCAAGCCACCACATCAGAGCCTGAGCCTCAGCTCAGGGGGTTCCCCGGGGGAAGGGGGGCGAGGGGGAGGAGGCGCCTGCCACAGGTGGCCCCGGTGCCGGCCCCAGAAGCCCAGAGGCACCCTGGCTGGGGTAGTTCAGTGGTTAGGCCCTCGGCCTGCCGCAGCCCTGCGAGGCACATTCTAGTCATCTCCCCATTTTATTTCATTTTATTATTTTTTAAAACGTATTTTATTGGTGTTTTACAGAGAGGAATAGAGTCAGAAACATGGATGAGAGAGAAACATCCATCAGCCGCCTCCTGCAAACCCCCCCCCCCAACTGGGGATGTGCCTGCAACCAAGGTCCATGCCCTTGACGGGAACCGAACCCAGGACCACTGAGTCCGAAGGCTGATGCTCTATCCACTGAGCCAAACCGGTCAGGGCTATTTTATTTTATTTTTTTAAAAAAATACAGTGAGTGGCCCAATTATGATGATCTCCGAACGCATTATCATCCGGCCCCTCAGTGTATCTGTATCTCCAGTGGGCACCAAAAGGATTCTAGACTTTTGCTGGAGATCAACCGCCGATTGGCCCTGAGCTTTTCTGTCAGCCAGGGCAAAGGGGAACAGCGATCAGGAGCACGGTGTATAGTATCTTTGGCATCAAATAAACGAGGTGCTCAAGAGAAGTCCACGGAGTGGCCAGATGAGTATGCGTTCAGAGATCGTCGTCATCATCATCTGGCTACTCCGTGTGTATTTTTATTGCTTGCAGAGAGGAAGGGAGAGGGAGAGAGAGAGATAGAAACATCCATGATGAGCGAGTCCCCCACACTGGGGGATGGAGCCCACAACCCAGGTGTGTGCCCTGACTGGGAATGGAGCCCTAACCATTGAGCCACACCGCCGGGCCGGGCAATCGTAATCAATACGTGTTCTGAGTGTTCCTGGCATCTGCGGTGCAGAAAGCAGAGAGATGCTGAGGAGGCGCTCCGGGTACCACGAGCAGCATTCACAGAATTGAGCCCGAGACCGCAGTGCACAGGGCTGGGGTTTGGGGGTGGGTGCTGTGGTTCTCACCCATCAGAGCCGCACATTCCGTTCGATCACAAAGGTCACCCGAGGCCCACGGAATATCACACTAGCACCGCTGCGGCCCCAGGCGGACACCCTGGCATTTGGGGTGAACACGTCATCGGAAACAGCTTTGACTCCCTCCCTCCCTCCCGCGGGCGGGGGCCCCTCAGATCTTTCGCCAAAGACTGGAGGTTGAATTTCCAGCTCCTCTTTCAGGCTCTGGCCCTGGCTCACACGGAGCATCTCCAGGATTAGCGAGTGTCAGCGTTCATCGTGAGCCACTCAAATGCTATTTCACGGGCCCGGCTGGTGTGGCTCAGTGGTTGCGCGTTGACCTGTGAACGGGGACAGTGGCGGCAAGCCCCAGGCGGCTCTTGGGTCCCTTGCGTGTGGCTCTCCCCACAAAGTACCACGGCCTGGGCGAGTCTAGGTTGAAGATGTGGCGTTAGAAGAAGTTTAAGTTTTTTTAAAAAATGTGGCTCTCCGAAGAAATTTCCATTGTTGTCCTGTTGACATTTGGCTCTGTGGACTCGTGAGCTTGCCGACCACTGAGCCAGGAGGTCGGGGTTCGATTCCCAGTGAGGGCACATACCCAGTGGGGGTGGGGAGTGCGTGCAGGAGGCAGCCAATCCATGATGCTCTCTCACCACGGATGTTTCTCTCTCTCTCTTCCCCTCTCCCTTCCTCTCTGAAACCAATAAAAACATAGTTACAATAATAATAATAATACTTTTGGCAGAAACCGGTTTGGCTCAGTGGATAGAGCGTCGGCCTGTAGACTGAAAGGCCCTGGGTTCGATTCTGGTCAAGGGCATGGGCCAGTAGTGGGTGTGTGTACAACAGGCAGCTGATCGATGATTCTCTCTCATCGATGTTTCTAACTCTCTATCCCTCTCTCTTCCTCTCTGTGAAAAAATCAATAAATTTGCCGAAACTGGTTTGGCTCAATGGATAGAGCGTCGGCTTGGGGACTGAGGGGACCCAGGTTCGATTCCGGTCAAGGGCATGTGCCTTGGTTGCGGGCACGTCCCCGGTGGGGGGTGTGCAGGAGGCAGCTGATCGATGACTCTCTCCCATCGATGTTTCTAGCTCTCTATCTCTCTCCCTTCCTCTCTGTACAAAATCAATAAAATATGTTTAAAAAAAAAAAAGAAAGAAAAAATCAATAAATTATATATTTAAAAAATAATAATAGTACTTTTGCACAATAACAGAATTTGCAAACCAGGATCACTCTCCTCCACGTGGCCCGTGGCTAATTAGTTTTCCAGCGCTCCCAGCAGAGTGTCTGATTTAAGATGACCCCCGCTCAGCCTGGAAGGGGAGAGGGTTCTGTTCCGGGAATAAATAATAAATGAACTGGCCTCCCAGTGGCCAAGATCGAACTCCCGGCAGGGGCTTTGTGGCTTCACTGAGCATGTGCAGGGGAGGAGGGACGGGACATGCTGGTTGAGAAACCAAGATGTCACCCCCAAACGAACCTCAGACCGTTTGCTCCGGCCCTGTCCTGGCAAAATGAGCCCTTGATATGTGGCAGGATTTGCTCGAGTCTCAGAGCTAGTGAGTCCCAGCACGTTAGGACCAGAGCCTGGGCCTCTTGACTGGAATCTGTCCTCTGTTCACTCTGCTATCGGAAAAATAAACCTGGCCGGTGTGGCTCAGGGGTTGAGTGTCGACCTGGGAACCAGGCGGTCACGGTTCCATTCCCGGTCAGGGCATGTGGCTGGGCTGTGAGCTCGATCCCCAGTGTGGGCTGTGCAGGGGGCAGCCGATGGGTGATTCTCTCTCATCGTTGATGTTTCTATTTCTCGCTCCCTCTTCCTTGTTTGAGATCAATAAAAATGTATTTTTTTTTTTAAAGAAGAAGAGGAGGCCGAAACCGGTTTGGCTCAGTGAATAGAGCATCGGCCTGCGGACTGAAAGGTCCCGGGTTCGATTCCGGTCAAGGGCGTGGACCTTGGTTGCGGGCACATCCCCGGTAGGGGGTGTGGAGGAGGCAGCTGGTCGATGTTTCTCTCTCATCGGTTTTTCTAGCTCTCTATCCCTCTCCCTTTCTCTCTGTGGAAAATCAATAAAATATTTAAAAAAAAAAAAGAGAGAAGAAGAAGAAGAAGAAGAAGAAGAAGAAGAAGAAGAAGAAAAGGAGGAGAAAGAGAAGAAGGGTAAGGAGGAAGAGGAAGAGGAGGAGGAGGAGGAGAGTCCCGTTTTTTGTTGTTGTTGAGCATCTACTAAGGAGGAAGTTCTGGGGATAGAGCAACAAACCCAAAAGGTGCCTTGTCTCTGTTCCCATGAGCCTCCGGGCGGGGGCGGGAGGGGGGGGGCAGGAAGACAGAAAATACCAAAGGAAGCGAAGAACCACGCGATCGCTCGTGGTACTGAGCGCTGAGGAAGAGCCCAGCAGGATGCTGAGAGGAAGATAGAGGCGGAGCAGGGACGGCTCCTAAGGATGCGGTTTCCCGGCTCAAGTGGGCAACGACAGGACGGAGCGGAGGAGGGCCGTGGAGGGCTGATGCATGATTCTGTCTCATCAGGGATATCTCCATCTCTCCCTCCCTCTCCCTTCCTCTCTGAAATAAATACTTTAAAAAAAATTTTTTTAAATTAATTTCAGAGAAGAAGGGAGAGGTAGAGAGAGATAGAAAATCAAAACATCAATGCTGAGAGAGAATCGTGGATCGGCTGCCTCCTCCTGCACGGCCCCCCCCCTCCACTGGGGATGGAGCCCACAACCCTGGCATGTACCCTTGACCGGAACTGAACCCAGGACCCCTCAGTTCTCAGGCCCCCCGATGCTCTTATCCACTGAGCCACACCGGCGAGGGCTGAAATAAATAATAATAATAATAATAATAATAATAATAATAATAATTTTAAAAAGTACTCACTGGGACCAATGTGCCCCTCTGCAGGAGAATCAAGGCTTCATGACTCACAGGAATCACCTCGAAATCACTGACTGGAAACCCCGACTGCAGCAGAGGGATCGGCCCGGCTTTGCCAAATTCCCCATGTGACCCAAGCGTGGCCACCCGCCAGGGAGCCGGAGGGAGGGAGGGAGGGAAGGCCACGCGCCTTCCTGGTAACACAGATTCCCGAGTCCCGTCCCCGCATGACAGAGCCGCCTCCAGGGTCGATCTGGCTTGGAGGAGAGCAGCGGGGGAGCCAGAGCGCTGGGGGAGCTCCCCCATCCTTCCGTGGGGGGGGGGGGGGGCGTGTCCCGAGGCCCTTGGGGTGCAGGACGCTACCGCCTTCGCCATCTGCTCCCGCATCCTCCTCGGGGGACCTCAGGGCGTGCAGGGGATCTGACTTGGCCATCCGAGGGGGGTCCGGCGGTGGGACTCAACTGTGCGTGTCCTTTGACGCGGGGACGGGGATCCTGGCCGAACTCAGCTGGACAGAAGCCTGGATCGAACCGCAGGCGAGCGGTCCAGGGCCCGGAGGCCCGTTTCTCTGCAGGAACCAGGGGATGTGGCCGTGAGCATCCCTGCAGAGGGACTGCCGGAGGGAGAAGGGCTCCCTGCGCTCCTGGAGAAGGTAACACCTGTGTGGGCGGGTTCACGTGTTTATTTCATTTTATTTTATTTTATTTTATTTTAATTTTATTTCATTGATTTTCTACAGAGAGGAAGGGAGAGGGATAGAGAGCTAGAAATGTTGATGAGAGAGAAACATCGATCAGCTGCCTCTGGCACACCTCCTATCAGGGATGTGCCCGTAACCAAGGTACATGCCCCTGACCGGAATCGAACCTGGGACCTTTCAGTCCACAGACCGACGCTCTATCCATTGAGCCAAACCGGTTTCAGCAGGTTCATGTGTTTCTGAGGCTTCCCGGTGCCAGCGAGAGCATGGCGGCTTGGGGTGGGCAGGCTGGGTGCCCGGCCGAACCCACAGGGGAAAGGGGATCAGCAGGCGGGCTCCAGGCAGCCTGGAACTCTCAGGAGCTTGCTCAGACTCTGTCATCACTGATGTTTCTCTCTCTCTCCCTCTCCTTTCCTCTCTGAAATACATAAATTATATAAATAGTATACATACACACATATACTTACATAAGACAGGTGAACAGGAGAAAAAACAAACTTAATTTCAGATGTATTGGGATTTTAGGAAAATACGAGCCCCCGAAGGCAGTCAGCCAAAGAACTGAGCTGAGGAAGGGATTAGGGGGTCGGGGCTTCTACTGGGGAGCAGGCCAGTTGATAGGAAGACAAGGAGAGCAGATACTGGGACAGCAGATGTTTGCCCGGCCAGGCACGGGAGTCTCTCAGATAAAACGCTTATCTGTGTGGTAATGGTGCTTTTCCTGGCCCAGGCTCCCTATCGGAAATCTTTCAGGCAGTTAAAGGGGCGGCCCCAGTTTTCCCTACTTGGGCTGGGTCTTGATTGCCTTCGGCTCAAAATAAGCCATATGCCAAAGCGGCACATTTTTGGGGGTGGCATATTCTTGTGGTTTTAAAAAATATATTTTATTGACTTTTTTTTTTTTTTTTTTTTAACAGAGAGGAAGGGAGAGGGAAAGAGAGGAACATCGATGAGAGAGAAGCATCATTGATCAGCCACCTCATGCACACCTCCACCTGGGGATGTGCCCGCAACCAAGGCCCATGCCCTTGACCGGAATCGAACCCGGGACCCTTCCGTTTCCAGGCCAATGCTCTATCCAGTAAGCCAAACTGGCTAGGTCTGGCTAGGTGCCATATGCTGCTCTCCTTTAGGATGTTGCCCATCCCTGGAGTATTTGCATTTTAAAAGTTTATTAATTGATTTGAGAGGAACACACACACACACACACACACACACACACGCGCACACACACGCACACACACGCACACACCCTGATGGGCCACCTCCGGTACATGCCCCCACCAGGGATCAAACCAGGAATGGAACCCGAAACCTTTTGGTGGGTAGGATGATGCTCCAACCAATGGAGCCACACCCTCTGGGACCACATATTTGCATTTTTAAATATCGCCAGAGGAAGTGGGCAACCTGTGTCCAGAGGCGTGAGCTGCTAATGGCTGAACTTGTGAACTGCTAATGGCTGAACTTCAGAGTTCAGGGGGAGAACCCCTTCAAACCACATCCCGGGGCAATTAGCACCTTGCTTGTTATTGGGTCAGAGAGGAGTGGGAGCCATTAAAAGTTGCATTTGTTATGCAGCTTAAAGGAAAATTATTTCTATTTCTTTTTAAAAAAAAATTTCCAATAAGAAGAGTTTATTTAGAAAGCCACAGCGGTAGAAGTGAGCTGTAGAAGGAATGGGCTTGGGAAGCCAGTGACAGAGGCAAAACCAGGGCCCCTTGGCGGTTAGGAGAGAGAAGGACAAAAGTTCCCCACGCCTGGGCTGGGGAGCGAGGGGGAGGGGAAAGGCGTGGCCCACGCTCTGGGCCCTTCCTTCACCCTAAGAGCTTTTAGGAGCTAAGCATTTTGGAAGGTCCCAGAGGAGGATCTCAATAGGTCTGGGATGGTCGATCCCAAAGCAATTCCTGTCCATTTGTAGACCATGCACTTAGGTAGAACTTGAACCCTTGACCCCCTCAGACCTCAGAGTGCTGGCTCTGTCTCCAGGACCTCGGACACGTCACAGTGACTGGGGGGATGAGGAACAGTGTCCTCTAAAAAGGTCAAATGGCCCCGGCGAGCTGGACCCGGCAGGCACTGCCAGCGATGCAGCCCAAACACGCTTGCATTGAGCCCAGGGCTGCCCCCCTCTGCAGGCGCCGCTATTTTAAGACACAGAACGGTGACCACGCGCCGTCCACTAACTACCGCGTTGGAAGGAGGCTGGGTTGGAAAAATGCATCTTTGCTGCACTAATTGCACAGCGGCTCCGGCTCCGTTAACCTCTTCACGTCTTTTAACAAAACAACAAAAAAAAAGTGTATTATTTCAGAGAAGAAGGGAGAGGGAGAGAGACATTACCCCTCCCCCTGTTTCTTGGACTCCCCATACTTTGGACACCCCGCGCGTCCCCCACCCCCCACCCCTTCCTCAACCTCTGAACCCCTGCAGGTTGCCGGTCGCTTTCCCGGCTCTGATGCAACTCGCTCAGCCTAGCCCTTGCAGGCGGGGGAGAGGCTCGGGGTCAACCTCCTTCCGCCCCGCCCCGCCCCGCCCCGAGCCAAGGCCCCGCCCCGCGCCGCGCCTAGGCCCGCCCCTTCCCTTCCCATTGGCTCACCGCCTCTCCGTCACGCCTGCGACGGCGGAGCTGCCCTACCAGCGAGGGGGCCGGCGCGGGCGGAGCCAGCGCGCAGGCGCGAGCGAGTGGGCGGGCGCGCCGGGCCCGGATGCGGGGGAGGGCGGGGTTCCCGGTTTCCCGGGTTACCGGAGGGGCGGGGGTGGGAGCCGGCGGCGGCGGCGGCGGCGAGGACGCGGGGTTCGCGGCGCGAGGGGAGCGCGCGGCGGAGGCGGCGGGGGCCGGAGCGGAGGTAAAGCGGCGAGGGGAGCCGACCGCGCCGGGTGCGGCTGCTGCCCGCGGGCCTGGAGGGAAGGCGGGGTGGGTGTCGGGGGAGCTGTCATCGGGGTCGGGGGTCGCGGCCCGACGCCCCGGCGGCGGCACCTCCTCTCCCTCTCGGGGGGTCCGGGCGCCTCCCGCTGCCTTTTGCAGCCTCGCGCGGCGCCGGCGCGAACTTTTCAGGTCCAGCCCGCCGCTCCCTGGACTGTCACGGGCCCTCGGGGGGCCGCGGCTCCCCTGCCCGGCCGCCCGGATGCCTGGGTGCCCGCGGGGGTGACAGTTTCCTGCGGCTGCTCGCCCCCTGCCCTCCCCCGGATCCTCTCCCCGGTCCTCCGTGCGAGCGCTCCCGCCTTTGACATCCTTTGCCCGAGCGAGAAGGGTCCTCCTCGGAGACGCCCGCCCGTCCGACCCGGGCACCCCTGGGCCCTTGGCTGGGATGCAACTCCTTTCCTCTCCGCCACCTGTGGGATGCAACGGCCCGTGTGGCTCAGTGGTTGAGCGTGGACCTGTGCACCCGGAGGTCACGGTGCAATTGCCCGGTCAGGGCACATGCCCGGGTTGTGGGCTCCATCCCCAGTAGGGGGCGTGCAGGAGGCAGCTGATGCATGATCCTCTGTCATCATGGATGTGACTCTCTCTCTTTCCCTCTCTCTCTCTTCCTCTCTGCAGTCAGCTTCCCAGCCTGGCCGGTTAAACCAAAACAAACCCTTCCCCCGTGTGCTCTGCTCTGCAGACGGTACACGCCCATGTCAGCACCCGGTAGTTACGGAGGTTTGCTTGCTGCAGGTAGAAAATGTCCAGGGAGTGGAGCACCACGTTGGTGTTGACTTGGGACTGATGTTTCTTTCGCGATTGCATTTAGCTCGCATTTCCCCAGGTGCCCGGCACAGGTTGGTAGGACACCCCGTCCAGTCTTGGATAGTCTGCCCAGCTACTCTGCCCGCCCACACCCAGACACCCTTAGGCTAATCAAGAGGCCGACTCCGAGCGTGCGTTGTGGAGGTGCAGTTCGTGGAGATGGAGTGTCTGTTTTATAGAGCTCTGCCAGCAGCCGCTAACCTTCCCCCCCACCCTTCTGACAATTCTTGCCGTCGTTCATCTTGTGACTACAAAGATTGGATGATTTGGACAAGAGGGAGCATAAGGAGAAAATGACTTACTATGTGATTTATTTTTAAAATATATGTATTATTTCAGAGAGGAAGGGAGAGGGAGAGAGAGAGAGAAATGTCAATGATGAGAATCGTGGATCGGCTGCCTCCTGCACGCCCCCTACTGGTGATCAAGCGCACAACCTGGGCATGTGCCCTTGGCTGGAATCAAACCCCGGACCCTTCGGTCCTGAGGCCAACGCTCTACCTACTGAGCCAAACCAGCTAAGTCTATAATTTAATTTACATGAAAGGCCGAGACCGGTTTGGCTCAATGGATAGAGCGTCGTCTTGGGGACTGAAAGGTCCCGGGTTCGATTCCGGTCAAGGGCATGGACCTTGGTTGCGGGCATATCCCCAGTAGGGGGTGTGCAAGAGGCAGCTGATCGATGACTCTCTCTCATCCATGTTTCTAACTACTCATCTCTCTCCCTTCCTCTCTGTACAAAATCAATAAAATATATTTTTTAAAAAATTTACATGAAAGCAATTTACAAACTATACAATTACATATAAACTCAGTTTTTTATTTGTTTTTTTTTTTGTTAATCCTCACCTGAGGATATTTTCCCACTGATTTTTTAGAGAGAGTGGGAGGATGGGGGGGAGCCAGAGAGAGAGAGAGAGAGAGAGAGAGAGATAAACATCACTGTGAGAGAGACACATGGATTGGTTGCCTCCCCCACATGCCCTACCCAGGGTCTGGGATGGAGCCTGAAACCCAGGTGTGTGCCCTTGACCAGAATCGAACCCGGGACCCTTCTGTCCGCAGGCCAGTTGATCTAGCCACTGAGCCACACTGGCTAGGGCGAGGGTTGCAGTTTTAAGGAGAGGTCTCCAGGGAAGAGACTTCTTGGAAAAGGTGACATTGCAGCATGAGCCTGGAAGGAAGGGGGGGGGGGGTAATCCGTCCGCCTCTGGAGGGGAGGAGTGTTCGAGGGAAAGACGCTGCAGGCGGAGTTGTGTGGGCATGTTGGGGGAACAGGCTGGGCTGGCTTGGTGGAGGGAGTGATGGGAGAGGAGTAGAAACGGATCCGGGATTAGGGGGGGACGGGGGATCAGAGTGTAAGGCCTGCAGGCCTTTGTAAGGCCTCGGCTTCCACTCTGAGTGAGACTCACCGCCTTGCGTGGAGACGGGGTAGGATCAGAATCGCTTTCTGAAGCGGTCACTCTGGCGGTTGGATGGAGGATAGACTTCGGGGGCAGGCGGCGGGGGTGGGCAGTGGCAGAGGCAGGGACATCAGTTCCGGGATCCTTGCCTTGAGCCAGGCCAGTGACGATGCCCCCTGGGCCCGAGGACCGTTGGCGCGGTGGGCTTCTGGGTACATGGAGGGTCGCGGAGCCCACAGGAGGCTTCCAGAACACCAGATTTTATCCTGAGCACGGGGAGAGATGGAGTAGGCGCGTGCTGAAGCGAGGCTCATGAGAGGAGCAGTTGGGGGGCAGAAGGTTAGGAGTCGGTGAGAAGACAGTACGTTAGGCATCCGATGGTCACGGTGCCGATCTGCGGACCCGGGGGTTCAATTCCCAGGCCAGGCCGTTGCCTGGGGCTCAGCTTTCCTGGCCCTTGGCAGCAATGCGTGCAGGAGGCAGCCAATCAGTGCGTCTCAACAACAACAGATTCTTCTTAGCAAACTGACCCCCTAGTCAGACACAGAGAGCACAAGAACACAGACTCTGGAGATTTTAGTGAGCTTGATCATGGCGAAGGATCTTTTTAACGTATTGCTGAATTTGGCTTGCTAATATCTCGTGGAGGATTTTTGCATCTATTTTCTTTCTTTTTTTAAAATATGTTTTTATTCGCCGAAACCGGTTTGGCTCACTGGATAGAGCGTCGGCTTGTGGACTGAAAGGTCCCGGGTTCGATTCCGGTCAAGGGCATGTACCTTGGTTGCGGGCACATCCCCAGTAGGGGGTGTGCAGGAAGCAGCTGATTGATGTCTTTCTCTCATCGATGTTTCTAACTCTCTATCTCTCTCTCTTCCTCTCTGTAAGAAATCAATTAAAAAAATATGTTTTTTATTAATTTCAGAGAGGAAGGGAGAGGGAGAGAGAGAGAAACATCAGTGATGAGAGAGAATCATGGATCAGCTGCTTCCTGCACACCCCCTACTGGGGATCAAGCCCGAAACCCGGGCCTGTGCCCTGACCGGAATAGAACCGTGACCTCCTGGTTCCTAGGTCAATGCTCAGCCACGGAGCCACGCCAGCCAGCCTGTGTCTCGTGCTTGTCAGGAATGCTGGCCTATAATTATCTTTCTTCGTAATGCCTCTGTCTGGTTTTGGAGTCGGGGTCAATGGGGACCTTGTAAAATGAGCACAGAGCCTTCCTCCTCTTGGATTTTTTGGGAAGGACAGGTGTTACGTCTTCCTTGAATGTTGGGTAGAATGCACTGGTGAAGCCATCTTGTCAGGCCCCGTCTTCACTCTTTTTTTAAAAAAATATATATATTTTATTGATTTTTTTTACAGAGAGGAAGGAAGAGGGAGAGAGAGTTAGAAACATCGATCAGCTGCCTCCTGCACACCCCCCACTGGGGATGTGCCCGCAACCAAGGTACATGTCCTTGACCGGAATCGAACCCGGGACCCTTGAGTCCACAGGCCGACGCTCTATCCACTGAGCCACACCGTTTAGGGCCCAGTCTTCACTCTTAGCAGGGATGCCGTGTGCAGGTTCGGAGGGGGCTGCCGCTGTCAGACCTAGCTTCTCATCAGGTCTCCGACGTCATCGCGGCTGCATCTTATTCTCGGGCACCGGATGGAGAAGCGGACCATGGGGTGGGCAGTCAGTGAGCGGCAGCAGCAGCACTTAATCTTAAATGCCCGTGAGCAGCCCCACAGGAAGCCCCTACGGCTGCGTTTCCGACCCTGCGCCCACCCGTCAGCAGCACCTCCTCCCTCTGGCTGGGACCTCGCAGGAAATAGAAACACCCCCCTCTTGGCCCTCCCCCGCCAGACACGCTCACGCCCTGCACCCGCGCTCCGGGCCCGGGCGTCCTTGGTGCGTTAGGTGACCGTCTGCTCTTCTGTGTGGATGGACACTGGCTCCGTTTCACCCGCTCACTCACCGTTCCTGAAACGATCCTCTTTCATTCCGGCTTTTCATCTACTTTCATTTCTCACGCTTACAAATACTCCATCATGTCTATCTTTTAAAAAAAAATAAAAAAAAAATAGGGAGCTGCCAAAGCCGGTGTGGCTCAGTGGATAGAGCGTCGGCCTGCAGACTGAAAGGTCCCAGGTTCGAATCCGGTCAAGGGCATGTACCTTGGTTGCGGGGGGCATCGCCAGTCGGGGGTGTGCAGGAGGCAGCTGATTGATATTTCTTTCTCATCGATGTTTCTAACTCTCTGTCCCTCTCTCTTCCTCTCTGTAAAAAGAATCAATAAAATATATTAAAAAAGAAAAACAAACAAACAAACAAAAACTCCGCCCTTCGGGACTGGGTCCGGCTGTTAGGGTTCGGCCGGGCGATTTGGGACAAGGCTCGGTCCTTAGGTGCTAGGATCATCCCCTCGGGACCAGCTTCAGCTGTTAGGGCTAGACTGGACAAAAAAAGAAAGAAAAAAAAACAAAAACCCTCTCCTATTCCGGTCCCCTTAAAGCTACCACCCATTTTGTAGCCATTTTTAAAAATATATATTCTATTGATTTTTTACGGAGAGGAAGGGAAAGGGATAGAGAGTTTGAAACATCGACGAGAGAGAAACATCCATCAGCTGCCTCCTGCACACCCCCCACTGGGGATGTGCCCGCAACCAAGGTACAGGCCCTTGACCGGAATCGAACCCGGGATCCTTGATTCCTCAGGCCAGCGCTCTATCCACTGAGCCACTGCCATTCTTTAGGACATACTCAGGGGTGCTACACACGGGGCTCAGCCCTAGGACCTCATCTCTGCCCCCTTTCCTGTCTCTCTGGGCCCCCACTGTTCAGTATGTGAGCACCAGCCCCAGGCCTGGCAGCGTGGAGAGCGCTATTGGACGGCACCGCTCCGGGCTCGCTCACCCATCCAGTCCCTTTAAAACGCCTCTGCACGTGATGACTCCCAGGTTGAGTCACCCGTGCCAGCCTCTCTCCGGGAACCCCAGCGGCTGCACCCCGCTGCCCGCGTGACACCCTTCCCTTGGTGTCTGAGAGGGTGTCCGACTGCACACGGCTAAGCGGGGTGTGGTCTTCCCTCTCCTCCTGCTCCTCACACAGCTTAAAAGACCTTGTCGCCTTTTGGGGGGGGCCAGGGGCTCTGAGGGCAGGCGGGAGGAGACTCCCATGCCTAGGGAGAGTCCGTTCCTGGGGACACCTCCCTTGCCTCTTTGCACACCTCCCTTCATTCCCTGAAAGCAGGGTGAGCGGCTCTCCTCACTCTGAAGCCATTTTTACTTTTCCTCTCGAATTCGGCAGCCGGTGCATCAGACACATGCTCATCTCGGTGCCCTGGAGCGCTCGCTGCCCGGGTCCCTCCTGGTTTCTTCCTTGCTTTCTCACATTCTGGCTCAGACATCGCCTCCTCGGACATTCCTGTGCATCCTGTCTAAGAAGGTCCGGATCTGCCTTCTCAGTTGCCACTCACGAGTTAGTGCCAATGGTTAGTGTGTGCACCTGCCCCTGGTTACACTCAGGCATTTCACACCCGGGACTCATTTCTGCCGGGCATGAATATTTTAAAAAATATATTTTCATTGATTTCAGAGAGGAAGGGACACACACACACACACACACAGAGAGAGAGAGAGAGAGAGAGAGAGAGGGAGAGAAACATCACTGATGAGAGAGAATCATGGATTGGCTGCCTCCTGCACGTCCCCTACTGGGGATCGGCCTGCAACCTGGGCAGGTGCCCTTGACCGGAATCGAACCCGGGTCTCTCCAGTCCACAGGCCGACGCTTTATTCACTGAGCCAAACCAGCTAGGGCCGGCCAGGCATGAATATTTAAGGAGCACCTGACTAGGTCAGGGCCATGTCTGGCAGCATCACAGGGTTAAGTACCTCGTCATTTCAAGTCAGTCTTTGGATGAAAACAAGCAGTGAAACCTCGTCGTTTTAAATGTAAATTTTTGTGTTTCTGATCTTATTCTTTTTTTTTTTTTTTATCATATTTATCTCACAGCTTGGTCATGAGCACCGACAGTAACTCTTTGGCACGTGAGTTTCTGACCGATGTCAACCGGCTTTGCAATGCAGTGGTCCAGCAGGCGGAGGCCCGGGGGGAGGAAGAGGAGGAGGAGGAAGAGGAGGAGGAGGAGGAGACGCACATGGCAGCCCTGGGGCAATACCTCGTCCACGGCCGCGGTTTCCTTTTGCTTACCAAGCTGAACTCCACCATTGACCAGGTAACGCTTTCACGTCAAATGATTTCCTTCTTCGGTATGTTGTCGTTAATTCTGGGTACATAATTTCCGGGTTACGTAGTTTCTGAGAGTCTCTAGTTAAAAGTCCTGTCTCTCACATCTCTCCAACAAAGACAAGAAGCCCCATTTAAGTTCATATGTTTATTTGGATACTTTCCAAAATGTCTGAAAATTTTTAGAATTGCAAATGGCCTTTCCTCCGAAGTGGTTTCCTATATGCTCTGTTTGCATCCTACTATCAGTGCAGGAGAACTGTGGTTATTAATCAAGTCACAAGATTACCATAGAGGAACATAGGGATTTGCGCTTGCAATAAACATCAGCCATGCGTTTGAAAAATCTCGTGCAAACTATGTTTAGGCAGCTTGCTGGATGTGGGCTGAAAGTAGAGAACCCTTTGTGTGAACTAATAATTACTGATCCTCTGGGTTGTATTCGTGTACCTTAGTATATTACGCGATTGCTGAAAGGATCGTATGACGGTGGCATTGTGCTGATTCCTTCTAGAATAAACATTGTAAAGCCCGTAGGAGCTACAGACAGGTTTTCATCCAATCCCCATTTGTAGATGGAAAACCGAGACGCAGAAACAGTAACCTGAAGCCCAGACGTGATTTGTATCTTTATTAAATTTTAGGAGAAAACAAATATTTATTTTATGAAAGAAAAACTCCACCACCTGCTTCCCGGGAACGAATTAATGTAGTCAGAGAGTATTGCGGTTCACTTGAATTGATAAGACTATAAGGTCTCTGTAGCACCAGTTTGGCGGGCATGTCTAACCACTTTAAATGTCACTGGCGTCAGAGGTACACTTATCCATTGTGAAATTTCTGTGATATGACAGCACATTTCTAATAAATACATTTGTTGGATAAATACAGAGCCTGAGACTGAGCACTGCCTCTGTTTTCTCTGTAAGCTCAGGAACCTAACAAATATGAGGAAGTATTTGTTCACTGGGGTGCTCACCTATCATGGAACATTCCGGAATATTTGCAGGTTTATGTAATTTTATTCTTTTTCATGAAGGTGGTTTATTAAATGTGTCACCAAACGTAATTTAAGTTTTATATATTTGTGTGACCGGGAAAAATTATTTTTGTTAGACCACATATGCTTTCTCTTTTTAAAAGATACTATATAAATAACATCATACATATTGAGGAACAAATGTTGAGAGAAATTAAAAAAGACCCAAATAAATTGAGAACTGCGGAATTTTCATATAGTATTGGAAAAATCAGTATTGTCAAGATACTGTTTTCTCCAAATTGATCTATAGATTGCAGTGCAATCCCAATCAATGGCTTTTTTTAATCCTCACCTGAAGATATGCTTAGAGAGAGAGAGAGAAACATTGATATGAGAAACATCGATTGGTTGCCTTCTATACATACTGAACTGGCAACCTTTTGGTGCACAGGATAATGTTCAACCCACTGAGCCACCTGGTCAGGCACAAAGGCTTTTCTTAATGGCAGCGTTATTGAGATATATTTCATATATCATGGAAGTCACCCATTTCATATGTACAAAATTCAGCGTTATTTAGTATAGTCACAGCCAGACAATCTTAGAATATTTCCGTCACCTTGAATAGAACCCCTTTACCTTTTTCCTGTCACTCCTATTCCTTCCACTCCTCTGAGTCCTAAGCAAACACCAATCTACTTTGGATTGCTATAGATTTTCTGCTTTCTCTTTTAAGTCATGAGGTAACTTTTAATATAGTGTTATTCAATGACTCCAGTCATTCCAGTCATCGTTGAACGCTATGTTTTCCCATGGTGGTATTTTTTAATCCCTTCTTTCCCCCTTCACTTGCTTTTTGGAATATCTGTAGCAGTGACAGTAGGAACAATAGAAGTAGAGTGAAATTAATAGCCTATGAAAAAATAGGGCTTTATCAATATTTAATTGCTTACCCCAGGGAATGAAGCATATCATTTGGATCCTTAAGGGGAATTTAATTGCACAAGATTTAATCATTTAAGGCGGAATCAGAACGCTGGGTCCCAGGCTGCACATCCCAGGCGGAACTTGAGCTCGGACGCCCCCTTCTCCCTCACTACGTGCAGCAAATGCACAGATGCCAGGTGTCCAGTGGGATGTTTTAACAAATATACTCACCTGTGTGGCCACCGCCCCGTCACGTGTAGGACTTTCCGCCCCTCAGAGAGCTTGCCAGGCTCCTTTCCAGTCCGACCCTCACCTCCCGGCCCCTTGCAGGATGCCACTGCTTTGTCGTGTAGCCTCCGAGGTTCTCCGTCCGTCCGTCTGCCCGCGTGAGTCAGCAGTTCTGCTTTCCGTTCCTGACGGGCGTCTGCTTGTCTGGAGGCCACTGTTTGTTTATGTTCCCCCGCTGTTTAACCTTTGGCTCAGAGCCATCTGGCTACTCAGAGGAGACCTGCTGTGAATTAACATTTTTTTAAAAAATATATTTTATTAATTTTGTACAGAGAGGAAGGGAGAGAGACAGAGAGCTAGAAACATCGATGAGAGAGAGTCATCGATCAGCTGCCTCTTGCACACCCCCCGCCGGGGACATGCCCGCAACCAAGGTACATGCCCCTGACCGGAATTGAACCCGGGTCCTTTCAGCCCCCAAGCTAACGCTCTATCCACTGAGCCAAACCGGTCTCGGCTATTGACTTTTTTATAGAGAGGAAGGGAGAGGGACAGAGAGTTAGAAACATCGATGAGAGAGAAACATCGACCAGCTGCCTCCTGAGCATCCCTTACTGGGATGAAGGCTTTGCAGGGAGGTATCGGGGGACTGGGCCAGGAAGGCAGCGAGCCAGTGCGCCCTGAACTCCGTGGGAAGGAGTGGAGACGCCCTGGCAGCGTCCTGTAGAGCCAGGAGCCTGTGCACGGAGCAGGGACGATTTGCGAGTGTCCTGTTGGGGACCCAGGGCTCAGTGACAAGGACAGCGTGTCCGGAGCACTTCACACATCCTTGAGGTTTCTGCAAGTCCCCTTAGAATGTTGCATCCCCGTCTGCTCAAGGGGAGAGGCCAGAATCGGCGTGACGGGTCTTAAGGGTAATTGTGCCGGATATTTTTGCTGGCACCCTAAAAAAAAGGTTGAGGATCATCCTGAGCCTGCGCTGTGCATGGAGGGCATCTTGTTATTTTTTAAGGAGAGAATACAGAAGTGGGCCCCTTGACACAATTTTACTTTGAATCCGGGATTTAAAGACTTCCATGCAGATGGTGTTTATAAAAAGCCGATCATGCCTAGGCACTGGGTGCAGAGGGCATGGCCGCTAAGCGCCAGTAGGCCCTGCCTCGCTGACCTGCGCCCTCCAGCCTCCTCCCCTGTGCTCTCTCCGGTCCGCTCTTTCTACGCTTCACCTGCTTCCTAGGAGCTGTTGCCTCCACGTCTCTGCACGGATCCCTCTCCTCACCAACGAAGTATCCGCTCCAGGGCCCCTCCTGCACAGGCCGCACATGCCCCCCCCCTTTACCCCTCTGGCACCCCCCCTTTATTCACGTCTCCATCGTATCTGAAGCCGTCACCGTGCGGATCTGACAGGTCACCCCGGCCCCGCCTCACGCACACGTGAACAATTACACTTGACCTGTCATTACTTCCTGGGCCGCCGTGGCCCGGGGCCCGCTCCGGTTCTGTGGCTCCAGTCCACGCCTCTGACGGACACGCCCGCTCCTTTCCGGGCCTCCCGTCTGAGCGCCCGTGCCACGCTCACCCGACTCACACCACGTGCCTTCTGTCCTCTGACGCACGCGTGTGTGTGTGTGTGTGTGTGTGTGTGTGTGTGTGTATCTCACGACCAAACGCAGGACTCCGCCAGGGCTCGGACCTTCTCCTCCAGAAAGGGCAAGGCAGTAAGCGCTGTGGACGTAGCGTGCCGACCGTAAACACCGGATCAACCTGCACTTACACGTCTTTCTCTTTACGTATTGCTCATTAATGTCTGTTTCTCCTTTTGAAGTCGTGTACTCCGAGCCTTACACTTAACTGCACGAAGACGTTTCTCTAATAACTTGATACCGTCGGTGTGCTAATTAATAGGACTTAGCTTTTCATTTTCACCAGGTGAGGAATTCTTGCAATGTGCATGGTGCTGTGGCGGCTGTGTTTTTGTGTGTGTGTTTGTTTTTTTTTAATCAGCAAGAACATGCTAAATACCGTCAGCCACTCTGACATTCTCCTGTCTTTGGAAAGGTTTATAAATCGAGGAGTCCCACAGCTTTCACTGGATTTGAGACGAGTTCCTTTGGTTCTCAGCTTCCCAAACGCTGCCTTTCAGGGGGAAGGGCTTTGAGTTGAACGTGAGACAAGGTCTTAGGAATTACCGTGCCTCCTGCCTTCCTAATGTGAAGGGGTTTCTCGTTCCTGCTCCAGGCGCTGACCTGCAGGGAGGAGCTGCTCACGCTCCTCCTGTCCCTCCTCCCGCTGGTGTGGAAGATTCCTGTTCAGGAGGAACGGGCAGCAGGTAGGTTTCTTCTCTTCTTTTTTTTCACCGCAGACAGGCACTGCCTTTGTCATGTCACTCGTGTTATCAAAATTCCACAGGGAAAACGCGCCCCTGAGAAGTGGCTTCTGTACAGGTTGGTAGGAGCAGAATAGTCACGGGTGTGAAGGACAGCACAGGGAGTATAGGCAATAATGTTGCAACAGCTAGGTTCAGGCGCTCCGGAAATATCGTGTGTGATGGTCGCTTTTAACGTCAGTCTTAGAGAACATTGGGTGTCTGTTGTATGATTTTGAAATAATTTTGGGAAATCGTAAAGTTCTTGTTACATCAGGCTGTAACCTACATACTGGACCGTGTGGGAGAATATAATAAATAAAACCCAGTCTCTTCATTGATTGCACAGGAGGCTTGTAGAATGCGTGCACAGCGGTGCTGTACAGCCTACTCTCTCATGGCAACGGAAAGACACAGTCATTTGTGGTTTTAAATTAGATTAATTTTTCCAACTCTGTTCTCCTTAGTTGTTTCCGGATCAGTTCGTATCCTTGGAACTAATCGAATCTGGTACTTATCATGAGAAAGATAAGTGGGAAGGGGTGGTGGCCTCCGGAGGGTGACCGAGGGCTGGAACATTAGCTAAAGGCCAGCAGCCCAGGGCCAGGGGACTGGGTTTGAAAACATATTAAGGCACCCTAAAACGTCCTTTTTCGTTCCCTTAGATTTTAACCTACCGTTCTCAGCGGACATAGTCCTGACCAAAGAAAAGAACTCAAGTTCACCAAGATCCACTCAGGAAAAATTACATTTAGAAGGGAGCGCCCCACCGCCTCAGGTTTCCGCAAAAGTAAAAAGCAGACGGCAGCGTAAGGCGGCCCACCCCTGCCCCGTGAGAGACGCAAGGAAGACGCAGCCCTCCACCTCGGGCTCGGAGGCCGACTCGGGCGACAGGAGGCCCCGGCGGCCCCCCCAGCTGCAGCCTCTGGTAGCCCAGGCTCCTAAAGAGGGGGAGCCTGCAGCGCCCCCCACTCCCCCGCATAGCATGGCTTCGGGGCATTTGCAAGAGGCGGCGGCGCCACGCCAGGAGGCAAACGCGGACATTTTAAGCGAGCCAGCTGCCTCGTCTATCATCAGCCACATGAGCAATTCTCCGTTGGACTTATGTCACGTCTTGCTGTCTCTGCTAGAGAAGGTCTGTACGTTCGACATGAACTTGAACCATAGCTCCGCCCTGGCGGCCAGCGTCGTGCCCAGGCTGACCGAGTTCCTCGCCGGCTTCGGGGGGCGCTGCTGCGACCCCGGGGGCGGCCCGGAGAGCCAGGCGGTCGCTGCAGGCTGGACCGAGGAGCCCGTGGCCCTGGTCCAGCGGATGCTTTTCCGGACGGTGCTGCACCTCATGTCGGCGGACGTCAGCGCCGCGGGGACGCCGCCCCCGGACAGCCTCAGAAAGAACCTCACCGAGTTACTCAGGGCGGCTCTGCAGATCCGAACGCGCCTGCAAAGGCAGCCCGACCCCCTCGCCCCGCGGCGGAAGACGACCCTGCAGGAGGTGCGGGAGGGGTTCTCGTTCTCCCGCCACCGGCACCGGGCCCTCCTGCTGCCCGAGCTCCTGGAGGGCCTCCTGCAGCTGCTCGCCTGCTGCCTGCGCAGCGCCGCCTCCAACCCCTTCCTCTTCAGCCAGGCCGTGGAGCTGGTGCAGGAGTTCACCCAGCACCGGGGCTTCCACTTGTTCGAGACGGCCGTCCTGCAGCTGGAGCGGCTGATCCTGAGAGGCGGCGTCCCCGCCGAGGCCCCGGCCCGGCTGAGGGCCCTGGTCAGCGGCGTGCTGAGGATCATGGGCGCCGTCAAGAAGGTCAAGTCCGAGCAGCTCCACCAGTCCGTGTGCACCCGGAAGAGGCACCGGCGGTGCGAGTACTCGCACTTCATGCACCACCACCGGGACCTCTCGGGGCTGCTGGTCTCGGCGTTCAAGAGCCAGGCGTCCGCCCACCCCTTCGAGGAGGCGCCGGACGGCGCCGTGCGCTACCCCGAGCGCTGCTGCTGCCTGGCCGTGTGCGCGCACCAGTGCCTGCGCCTGCTGCGGCTGGCCTCGCTGGGCAGCACGTGCGCGCAAGTGCTGGCCGGCGTGCGGGACGTGGGGCTGTGCTGCTGCATGGACCCCAGGTCCGTCATCGGCCCGCTGCTGCACGCCTTCCGGCTGCCGGCGCTGAAGACCTTCCAGCCGCACATACTGAACGTCCTGAGCAGGCTGCTCTTGGACCAGCTGGGAGGCGCCGAGGCGCCGCCGAGAGCGAAAAAGGCGGCATGCAATATCTGCGCGGTTGACGCCGACCAGCTGGCCAAGCTGGAGGAGACGCTGCAGGGCCCCGCGGGGGACCAGGAGCCGGCCCCGGGCCTGCCCAGTCCCTACAGGTGTCCCGGCATCCTGCCCAGCGCCGGGTCCGAGGACTGGCTGTGGCGGTGGGACGCCCTCCGGGCGTATCAGAAGTTCCTGTTCGGAGAAGAGCGGTCACACAGCGTGCAGGTGGCGAACCACATCTGCAGCTTGATGCAGAGAGGGAACGTGGTGGTCCGGTGGAAGCTGTACAACTACATCCTCAACCCCGTGCTCCAGAGGGGCGTAGAGCTGGCCCATCGCTGCCAGCACCCGGGCGTCCCTCCGGCCCAGACGCACGTGTGTGGCCGCCAGAGCCAGTGCCTGCCTCAGGACGTGCTTCAGGTTTATGTAAAAACGCTGCCTGCCCTGCTGAAGTCGAGGTGTGTATGTGTGTGTGTGTGTGTGGGTGGGGTGGGGGGGTATTTTCCTTGTTTTATGTTTTTGAGTTATCTGAGCCCTTTATTCTTCCGCTAGAGGCCTGGTGCATGACATTTGTGCACTGGGAGGGGGGACCTCAGCCCGACCTGTGCCCTCTTGCAGTCAGACATCCCCCGAGGGGTCCTTAGTCTAATGTCATGGAAGCACAAGCCTGGCTTCTGGCTGAGCAGCACTCCCCCTGTGGGAGCACATTGACCACCAGGGAGCAGCTCCTGCATTGAGTGTCTGCCCCCTGGTGGTCAGTGCATGTCATAGTGACTGGTTGAACGAACGGTCAGACACTTAGCATATTAGGCGTTTATTTATTTATTTTTATTTATTTATTTATTTTTATAAAATATATCTTATTGATTTTTCACAGAGAGGAAGAGAGAGGGATAGCTAGAAACATTGATGGGAGAGAATCATCCATCAGCTGCCTCTTGCATACCCCCCGCTGGGGATGTGCCCGCCACCAAGGTACATGCCCCTGACCGGAATCAAACCCGGGACCCTTCAGTCCGCAGGCCGACGCTCTATCCACTGAGCCAAACCGGTCCCGGCAAGGTGTTTATTATATAGGATATATATTGGGTGTTTAGAGAGGGATATGGAAATCATTAGAAAGTAACTTGAGATCCTGGTCACATCTAAGAACTTAAGCCACGTGGTTGATTAATCAAATTTAGGTAGTGTTTGTCTAGTGTATGTATGCCACATGCAGCAATGACATTTAATTATAGTATATGTACCCAAAATATTTAATATTAAAACCAGTTTAAGTTTCATTAAACTAAATATGTACAGTATATTAAATTAAACAGTATATGTACCTATTTATAAATGATCTGTCTATCTGTAAAACCTCTTGTATGTTTTTTTTTTCCTCTCCCAGGGTGATAAGAGATTTGTTTTTAAGTTGTAACGGAGTGAGTCAACTAATTGAATTAAGTTACTTAGATGGCATTCGAGGTCATTCCCTAAAGGCGTTTGAAACTCTGATAATCAGCCTTGGGGAGCAGCAGAGAGAGTGTCCGGGGCCAGGGGCCGATGGGCCGGAGGAGGAACCGAAGGAGCCGGCGTCCTTCCACGCAGGCGCCCCTGCCCACCGCCAGCAGGCGCTCTCCGACCCTCCCCGGAGCCTCAGACAGTTCTACGCCAGCCTGCGCGAAGCCCACCCGCGGAGGCGCGGGGCCGTCCCCCACGATGCCCACGTCCACACGATCCACCTCCTCCTCTGCGTGGCCTTCCTGTGCGTCAGCAGGGAGGCCGACGCCGACGGGGAGCCCGCCAACGACTCGGAGGACACGTCCGGCTACGACAGCACGGCCAGCGAGCCCCTGTGCCAGCAGCCGCCCTGCCTGCCCCCGGACAGCCTGGTCCTGCCGCCCCCCGAGCGCATGCACCGGGCGGCCGACATCTGGTCCGTGTGCCGCCGTGTCTGCGCGCGGAGCCCCGCGTTCCAGAAGCAGCTCTGCAGGCTGGGCGGCGTCCGCGTGTGCCATCGGCTGATTTTCATGATCATCCAGGGGCTGTCCCCGGGTCCCCGCGAGGAGCCAGGGAAGGAGGAGGGCGCCGCGGCCGCACAGGAGGCCCCGGAGCCCGGGAGCACCGCCCACTCGGAGGTCTCCGAGGAGGACCCGGGGTCTTCGGATGGCCCGGGCGGTCCAGAGGGGAGCACCGACGGAGCAGGCGCCTCGGAGTCACGGCACGCTGCGTCCACGAACGGGGATCCGATGCCCGCGGCTGCAGCTGCTCCCGAGGAAGCAGAGGGGCCTGCGGATGGAGCAAGTGAGACAGCACTGCAGAGCATCCGGCTTCTGGAAGCCCTGCTGGCCATCTGCCTCCACAGCACCCGAGCCGGCCAGCACCGGGCGGAGGGCGAGCCGCCCGGCCAGGTAAGGGCTTTGCTGCCCTGCGATGTGTACTTCGCAAAGTTCTAAGTTCTGAGACGCGCCTGTGTGCTTACCCCCAACCCCCCATGCCAGGTGCTGGGGAGGACACAGGAGCACAGGACCAGTCCTCGTCCCCGGGAAGCTCCTAGTTTAAGCTTTGTCACAGGCCAAACCCACACAGGTCACTGTTTCCAGTGAAAAGGCATTAGGTAGGCAGTAATGGGAGGTGAGTGATAATGATGTATTTTAGAGTGTTTTTTTTTTTTTAATATATATATATATATTATTTCAGAGAGGAAGGGAGAGGGAGAGAGAGAGAGAAACATCAATGCGGAGAGAATCATGGATCAGCTGCCTCCTGCACGCCCCACACTGGGGATGGAGCCCGTAACCAAGGCATGTGCCCCGTCCGGGAATCGAACCGTGACCTCCTGGTTTACAGGTCAGCTCTCAACCACTCCGCTACGCCGGCCGGGCTGTTTCAGAGCTCTCGCATGGCCTGGACGACCTTCTGAATGAAGCCAGGGCTGCAAAGGCCGAGCCCCTTGCACGAATTTCATGTATCGGGCCTCTAGTTTATTAATATTAACTTATCTGTCACCGTTTCATTTTTTTCCTTGGAACGTTTCATCACTGTTCTCAGTCTCTCTTGTTTTACCGTAGAACTTGTCTGTGGAAAACATACTGTTTGAAATGAGGGACCGCCTTGCCCGGTCCAAGGTGACTGAGACGGCACTGGCGAGGCCGTTGTTCGATGCCCTGCTCCGAGTCGCGCTGGGGGATTGCGCGGCAGATTTCGAACCCAGTGACGCTGCGACTGAGAAGGTACGGGCGGCATGCAGTCGTGCTGTTGGGGGGTGACAGCAGAAGCCAAGAGCGTGGGATGGGACTTCATGGATGAGTGGTTAGAACCTATGGCCCGGAGTTGGTGAGCTCCATGAACAGACATGTAGGAATAGACTACGTTTTACGAGCATTAAGCTGTAAGAAGTATAATTTCACCTCATTGTGGGCTTTTAGTCATTTCCGTTCTTACTGGAATGTAATGTTAGGCTTAGGTTTCGGTAAAACTGAAACGACCCCAGCTTAATATGCCAGAGAGACCTCCCACCCATGCTAGAGGTTAGTCAACTTGTCAGAGAAATTGTGCTGCGTGCATTTAATAGCTTACAGTGGCAGATATCAATTCACAGGATTTTTTTTTTTTCTTAAGGGAAATACTGAGAGTGTTCTTAAAGTGACGGTTATTTAACGTTAGATTCCTAAAGGTGAGCCGCTGTCACTCTTTTTGCCTTTTGCTCACACCCATCATGCAGAGCCCTCAGTCTGAAGAAGAATTGTCATCCCAGCCCGGAGAGTTTTCAGAAGACGCGGAGGATGCTGCGTGTGGTGGTTTTAAACTTTTGGTTGAAGAAGAAGGTTATGAAGCAGACAGTGAGAGCAATTCTGAGGATAGCGAAGCCCAGGATGATGGTAAGATATCAGGAAGTACTTGTGATTCGGTTTGCAAGTCCGATTGTTAATTAGCCAAATGGCTTATAATAATATTATTTTATAACCCGTGCTGCCTTACAATGTAAGAAGCACATTGCATCATCCTTTCACTGGGTCTTCACCGTGAATCCTGGCCCTTGTCAGTGTCTGCGACTGGAAACACCAATGTCGATTTTGTTAGCACAGACGCTGAGCTAAGAATGCAGGGGAGAGCAGTCCCTGCTTTCACATCCACCCCAGGGAAAAAGACAGTAAGTGGCAGATACAGACAGCAAGAAGGACCTGGTAGACCATAGCAGGTGGTTTTGTTCGTTTTTTACCAAACACAGAGCGGAAAGAACTAAGAAACAGCCCCAGATTGAAAGGATACATGTGTATGTACATAGAGGGGTAGGAAAAATAGGTTTGAAACTTGCTGTTGATAATATTTGTAGTTCTGTTGAAGACCAAAATTACTTTGAAGGCTGCTCACTCATCTTCAAAGTATCCATAAGACTTGATTACTCAGGGTATTTGCCATAATAAAAAGGCACGTTGTAGGAAAAGATTTTGTGAACATCTTATAAATAGTATTTTCACCGCTACAAACTTCTGAATGACGAACGAGATTTGAAATACCTAGCCAGTGTTTAGGGAGTGAAAATAACCTTTTCTTTCCCCTTCCAGGGGTAGACATAAAGCCTGAAGCAGAAGGTTTCGTTGCATTAAGCAGCCCAAACGACTTACTGGAAAACCTCACTCAGGGAGAGATAATATATCCTGAGATTTGCATGCTGGAATTAAGTTTGCTTTCTACCAGTAAAGCCAAGCTTGATGTGCTTGCCCACGTATTTGAGAGTTTTTTGAAAATCATCAGGCAGAAAGAAAAGAATATTTTTCTACTCATTCAACAGGTAAAGGATTGTATTTTGTTAAATGAGACCAATAATTATCCCACTCACGCCCCAAATACTCATTTCCTTATTTTATTTATTTTTTTTTAATATATTTTATTGATTTTGTACAGAGAGGAAGGGAGAGAGATAGAGAGTCAGAAACATCGATGAGAGAGAATCATCGACCAGCTGCCTCCTGCACACCCTCCACTGGGGACATGCCCGCAACCAAGGCACATGCCCTTGACCGGAATCGAACCCGGGACCCTTCAGTCCCCAAGCCGACGCTCTATCCACTGAGCCAAACCGGTCCCGGCCTCATTTCCTTATTTATAACCCAACTTGTCTGAAAATGATCTGAGATGATTACTTATGCTTTATGATACCTTGCCCGTGTTTTTTAACTACCAGTGGTATTCTAAAAATCTTCTAATTCCATAGTTCTCTAAAGTAGCATAAGAAGTTAATGATGTCGTTGGCTAACTAATAATGCCTCCTATTATATTTCTGAAAATGGATAATGTTTTTTAAACTGTCTTTAATTTTAATGTTTGGTCATTGTTTTGAAAAATTAGAAAACAAAAGCAGTATGAAAAATAAAATGAAAATTGTGTATAATCCTACCCATAGCCTTCTCTTTTAAAATATTTATATATGCACATACAGTAGATATTCAAATAATGTATTACATTACAATTGCTTCATGCTTTCATGAGGTAAGAAATTTAATTTATTATGTTTTGTTTTTTAATCTTCAGGGAACTGTGAAAAATCTTTTAGGAGGGTTCTTGAGTATTTTAACACAGACCGATTCTGATTTTCAAGGTGCGTTGACGTGTTAAGTTTTAAACAATCGTTTTGAAACTATTTTGTTGTTATGTGAGATAAAGGGTTGATAACACGTGCTTCCATTCGCTGAGTACCCTATGGTTTCAGAAGTAGTTTATATGCATCGTCTCTCTGTTCCTCGAACCCGGACCCAGCTGGAGGCATGGCCCAGTGTCAGTGCTTCCGCTGAATGGGCTTCCCCAGGGCTCTGCCTCAGGCCTCTCTGCAGGGCTATTTTATCACATCTCAAATCAAGATGGTATTTGATTCACAGGACTTTCTTGGGGGGTGGGGAGGAGCATGAGGATCACTTGAGATAATGCCTGTAAATATACTTTGAACTCTAATGTGTGCTACAGATATTAGCTATTAAAAGTTCTATGAATTTGTGTATAAGCGACCATCATTTACACTAAACCCCATAATGGAATAAAACAAGTGTTCAGAGTAATTGTTGGTGATATTTAAGTGTGTTTTTAATCTTCAGTATTTCTACTTTTAATTATGTTATCTAATTTTATATTTAGAAAGCGAAAATTATAATTTAAACATTCTCAAGATGAGAAGACTATTTTATGGTCGTCACTTAATAAATACTATATTAATTTATGCTTTGAAAAAACTAGTTAATTTTAAATCTTCCCAGTTGGGGTGACATTGGTTAATAAAATTGCATGCGTTTCAGGAGTACAGTTCTGTAATGCTTCAGCTGCATATTGTATTGTGTGTTCGCCAACCCGAGACCCGTCTCCTTCCGTCACCATTTATCCCCCTTTATTCTCTTTTAACGCCTCCTACCCGCCTTTCTCTCTGGTAACCACATACTGTGTTCTCTGTCTTTTTACTTAATCCCATCCCCTTTTTATGTTTCTTTAAATAGTATTCCCACTTGACTTGGAGCTAACCAATCATTAGAGAAAGTGATTTTCTTAAGTGTTTTTTTTTGTTGTCAGTTGGTTAGTTTGTATTTAATCATATATTTCTTCAGCAAATTTTTGGATTTTTAGGTTGTTTATAATCCATTTAAAATGTGTCAATAGTATTTTACCTTTTTCAGTGAAATTGTTTATTCGTTTCTTCCATTAGCTGTGCATTTGGCTTTAACTTTTCCCTCTGTCTGTCTTTAACTCAGTTTGCCAGAGAGGACTGGTGGATCTGTTGGTGTCTTTGATGAGCTCAAGAACATGTTCGGAAGAGCTAACCCTTCTTCTGAGAATATTTCTGGAGAAATCTCCTTGTACAGTAAATATACCATAATTTCCTTTTTTGTCACTGATATTTAATAGAATATTTTAAAACGTATTTGAAAATCACTAAGCGCTCTCTTTTGTTGTGGTAATTATATACTCAGCTCTGTGTTGTTATTTGTGAAGTTCCCAATTCTTTTATTGCTAGAGGCCTGGTGCATAAAATTCATGCACTCAGGGGGGCCCCTTAGCACAGCCTGTGCCTTCTCACAGTCCGGGAGCCCCCGGGGGATGTCTGACTGACGGCTTAGGACCGCTCCCCGTCAGTTGGACATCCATAGCCCTGCCACGGACGCCGAAGAGGCTTCTGCCACCGCCGCCGCACTCACCAGCCCTGAGCCCGGCTTCTGGCTGAGCAGTGCTCCTCCTCTGGGAGGGCACTGACCGCTAGGAGACAGCTCCTACATTGAGCGTCTGCCCCTGGTGGTCAGTGTGCATCATAGCAACCAGGCGTTCCACCGTTCGGTTGATTTGCATATTAGCCTTTTATTATATAGGATTTGCAAATATTTTAACCATTTCACTTCTGTTTTGGCTAATCAGATATTTTGGATCATAGTCCACTTACCTCAACCCACCCAATCTTTTTTGTGCTTAAGAAATGCTGAATAGTTACCAAACATAAATTAATTATGAGTAATTATAACCATTTTGAGACTTGTTTCTAGAAAAATACTGTCCACTCTTCTGTTGTCTTGTATCCCTTCTCCTTTTCATGGGTGAATTTTAGACTTTTTTGCTGAAAAAATGAACTTTTTTTTCAGCAAAGAAACCCCCTAAAAACAGGCTCCAGGCCCCTTTAGTCCACAGACTGATGCTCTATCCCCTGAGCCAAACCATCATTTTTAATACTTGGGCCAACTCATAACTATCAGTTTGTACCATAAAAAGCATTTAAATCTCAAACAACCACAAGAGATAACACATTTTAATAATGAAGTCTCATATTTTATATTAACTATACAAAAAATGAAAGTGTAATGACATGGAGATAGGAGGTGTTTAGACAGGAATGCTGATATGTGTATGGGTATGTCTTTGTGTTCATTTGTAACCTGAATTTCAGGATTATTACGTCCCTGGTATAAAACTATTGTAACGTTTCATTCGTTTTTCTTTTTCTCTAGGAGATTCTTCTCCTGGGCATTCTGAAAATCGTTGAAAGTGACGTCGCCGTGAGCCCTTTACACTATCTGACCTTCCCCTTACTGCACGCTCCGAACCTCAGCGACGGCGTCTCCTCACCCAAGTGCCCTGGGATCCTCAACAGCAAGGCCATGGGCTTGCTGAGAAGAGCACGCGTGTCCTGGGGCAGGAGGGAGGGGGACGGGGACAGCGTCCCCCAGCAGCTGCTGTCCTCCTGGCACGTGGCCCCCGTGCACCTGCCCCTACCGGGCCAGAACTGCTGGCCGCACCTCGCCGAGGGGTTCAGCGTCTCCCTGTGGTTCAACGTGGAGTGCGTCCGGGAAGCCGAGAGCCGCCCAGAAAAGCGAAGGAAGATCAGGAGACGAAGGAAGTCGTTAAGTTTACGAGACAGTAGTTTCGATGGAGCAGGTATGGCGACCGTGTTGTCTGTTATGCTCGGCTTTTTCAGGGGGCGGTTTTGGTTGTAGTTTACCGTGGTGACATCACAATTGGTCAGATCATTCCTACAATTCGTCTTCAGTTAGCATATATTTTATATTATTATTCTTTTTATATTCTTTTTTTTTTTTTAAATATATTTTATTGATTTTGTACAGAGAGGAAGGGAGAGAGATAGAGAGAAACATCGATGAGAGAGAGTCATCGATCAGCTGCCTCTTGCACACCCCCTACTGGGGATATGCCCGCAACCAAGGTACATGCCCTTGACCGGAATCGAACCCGGGACCTTTCAGTCCCCAAGCCGACGCTCTAGCCATTGAGCCAAACCGGTTTCGGCTCTTTTTATATTCTTTATTGATGACACTACAGATATCCCTATTTTCCTCACCCTCGTTTGCTTCCACCCAGCCCCTGCCTCCCCCACCAACTCCCCTTTCCTCTGGCCAGCACTTCACTGTCACACTGTTGTCTGTGTCCATGGGCTATGCAGATATGTTCTCCGGCTAATCTTTCACCTCTTTCATCCCCTCCCCTCTGACAGCTGCCAGTTTTCCCCATGTATCCAGGCCTGTGTTTCTGTTTTGTTTGTCAGTTTATTTTGTTCATTAGATTCCACATAGAAGTGAGATCACCTGATATTTGTTTTTCTGTGACTGGCTTACTTCACTTAGCATTAAAAGTTCTTAAGTATTTTAAAATGTATGATAACTGGAAGAACCATTTAGTAACTTTTAATGCATTCATTTACTATTTCACTGCCGGTGCTTATTTTGGAGTTACTTAACATCTGAACTTTGGAAATCCTTTTGTTTAAACAGGCCATTCTGGGTAAATAATTTGCTACAAATAAACAAGCATGCTTTCTCTATTTTTAAATTCACTTATCCACCCAGTTTTTATCAGCTGCTTTGCTGACCATTTTAAAAAAATATATTTTATTGATTTTGTACAGAGAGGAAGGGAGAGAGAGAGTTAGAAACATCGATGAGAGAGAAGCATGGATCAGCTGCCTCTTGCACACCCCCTACTGGGGATATGCCCCCAACCAAGGTACATGCCCTTGACCGAAATCGAACCCGGGACCTTTCAGTTCCCAAGCCGACGCTCTAGCCATTGAGCCAAACTGGTTTCAGCAGCTTTGCTGACCATTCTAACCTGTTTCTTTCCTAGAGAATGACAGGTCAGAAGGCGCAGAGCACGTACATCCCGGCGAGAGGCTCATAGAAGGAGGCTGCGTCCACATGGTCTCGTTGGGATCCAAGGCGCTGATGATCCAAGTGTGGGCTGAGCCCCCCACGGGCACCTTCATCTTCCGGTAACGATCACCCCCCGTCCCATGGACAGGGCATGTGTTTCAGCAGTCCATGTAATATAATAACTGAGCAGATTATGGCATAAGACAAAGACTTGTTGTCTTTTTATGTTAGCTTAAAAATAGAACTGGCTTTCAATCTCACTTACATATCTACCCTTGTAGTTGTACAGGAGCTAAAGGCTGAGATCCGAAATTCCACGTTTGCAGCTTGTACCTTTTCTCTCCCCTGCAGCCTGTGTGTGGATTCAAACGACGATGCAAAAGCTGTTTTACTAGCTCAGGCGGAATCACCGGAGAATGTTTTCCTCCCAAGCAAATGGCAGCATTTAGTGCTCACCTACTCCCAGCAGCCCCTGGGGAAAAAGAGCCTTCACGGGGAAATCTCCATGTGGGTCTCTGGGCAGAGGTAGGAAATTTTGTTAGTAAACACTTGTTCACCTCAGTTACAGTTTTATGGAACACTATCGATCAAATCGCTATGTTAACATAGGAACCTAGGTCAGAGCTGGATATTTTCCTATTTATCACTTCTTTACAAAAGCAATTTCCCATAGAAGTAATGGTTGGAAATTAACATCTGGATTTAGGGGAGCAATACAGAAAGGTGGGCATTTAGACATTTATGTGGAATATGTATTACATCAAGGCACTATAGTTTTGTCCTTCAAGCCCATACATTATAAATTAGCCCAGGAGGATTATTTTAATTGACCAATGGCTTTAATACCTAAATTAAAATCAGGGATTTAGATAAAATTAGAATGACTAGAGAAAAATATAAGCCCACTTATTTCTGCATTACCTGAAGGAACTTTTTTTTGACATTTGATACAAGTTAGTGGTTTAATCTGTTCAACCGAGCAATGAGCAAGTGACCAAGGACAAACATATTATTCTGTTGATTGAAATTTGACACTGTCTTTATCATTTTTAGAACTAACATAGAATGATTTCTACAAATAGTACACTTAAGAGTCCATTTTAATAATATAGCATTTAAAAGCAACATGTTAATGTTTTCTATTAATTTATACTTGATTAACAGCACACAAATCTGATAAGAAAATATAGTGCATAGTAATATACTTAGTACTTAGTCCTCACTGAAGTGATTGATCTAACTGTTTTGCTGTAGGAAACCTGATGTTACTTTGGATTTCATGCTTCCAAGAAAAACGAGTTTGTCGTCGGATAGCAATAAAACGTTCTGCATGATCGGCCATGGTCTGTCATCCCAAGAAGAGTTTTTGCCGCTGGCTGGGAAATGGCACCTGGGAAATTTGCTCCTCTTCAATGGTACATTTCCCTTCAAAGCCTTCCTAATTTTTCTTTCCAGTAACATGTGCTAAACGAAGTAAACTATCCTGGATAAAATATTAATCACTCTGTCTTTACTTGTACTTAATAAATACTGTATTTCCCTGATTTCGATATGACTTTTAAGATATTTTAACATTTTTATAATCTAAATGTTTCTTATAATCATTATGTACATTTAATGCAGCAGTACACAGCCTACTCACTACCCTCACACCCCCCCCCAAGAAAGAATCTTAGCTTAAATCAACTTTATTTTGTAATCCTAGAAAATGCAGTATTGTGATAGGTAAACTTAGAATGGTTTCCTCTTTTATAATTTCAGTATATTCTATAAAAATAGCAACATTTAGGGAAAAGAAATATATGATTTAAAAAGCACATCTGACTAAAAGTACTAAACCTGACTCACAGTAGCATTCAGACCTGTTTATTGAATAGTTGGACGGGAGGAACAAAGCTATCAAATCATTTCATTTTAGAAAGGAATCTACTGAGGTATACTTTCCATTGATTGAAAAAAAATAAAACAAAAACCACCCTGTTTTCTACTTTAGGGAGCAAATAGAAACTTCATTATTTCCTTGTATCAAGAGCTAACTTTGTATATATTAATTCATCTTCCATCAATTTGGACATTGAGGCTTTAGTCAGTTTTATAAGATACAGTAAACAGCTAAGAGAATCTGGCATCAAAATAGTTGTTTTCTTGCTCTTTGTGGAAAATCCCGGTTGGGATGTTTTGAATCAGTAACTGTATCTTTTTGCTCTCCAGGAGCTAAGGTTGGCCCCCAAGAGGCCTTCCACCTCTATGCCTGTGGCCCCAGCCATACCTCCATAATGCCGTGTAAGCATGGCCCGCCTGCGACTGGCTACTCCAAATACATCAGCAAAGACATTCTGCAGTG
This sequence comes from Nyctalus aviator, assembly GCA_036971965.1. Lineage (NCBI taxonomy): Eukaryota > Metazoa > Chordata > Mammalia > Chiroptera > Vespertilionidae > Nyctalus > Nyctalus aviator. The sequence continues at coordinate 3,426,554 of CM072940.1, read as the reverse complement.
CGACCAAATCAGAGAGCTCTTCCTGACCAAGAAAGATGTGGACATTGGTCTCTTAATTGTAAGCTTTCATTCTAGGTTTAACTTTATAGTAACTGTACATGTGTATGTTTACTCCAGTATATCGTTGTGTTCTGTTTTATTATTGTTGTTGTTATTCTCTTACTGTGCCTAGTTATAAATAAAACTTGACCAGAGAAACGTATGTATAAGAGAAAACACGGTGCATATAGGGCTCAGTACGGTCCGTTATCTCAGGCATCCAATGAGGATTCTGGGGTACAAGCCCAGGGGGTCAGGTGACAGGGAGCCAGAAGCTGATCGAAATTCCTGTCTGCCTGGGAGAAACACTGGAAGTTCTATTCGGTTTTAGTTAAGTGGGCTGATGGTCTGGGATTTTATTCTCAGATAAAGCAACCTCTGATCTATTTTTTAAATTTTATTAAGTTGATTGAGGTGGCATTGGTTCATAAAATTACCTGGATCTCAAGTATAATTCTATAATACATCGTATGTATAGTGCATGTGTGTAGTTACCTTTACATTCAAGCTCAGGAGCAAACTGAAAGGAAAAGAATTGCATACATTGATCCCAAGTTCCCATGTCATGAGGTTGTGACAGTATAATTGTAATATTCAGAAGGAAACCAGGTTTGCTAAAGTGATTGTGGTGATAGAAATCTATTAGTCTCAGAAGCTACTGAGGTGGTTCATTCTATCCAGTTACTGCTAATAATGATTCTAAACATTGTACTCATGTGTTTATTTGATTTTTGGCACTGTGTGGATAACAGGGCAGTATCACAAGTTGGGGGTTGGGAAAATTAGCCTAAAATAATAAGTGCATGTTCCTCTGAGTGCATGTTCACCTGTTCACCTTGTTTAGCGTGTCTGTCCCTTGAAACAAAGAAAAGCTTTGCTGGGTGTCCTTTCACTCTGGAGGACTTCCTTGCTATTCGGTCACTGTCTGAGCTCTGCTTCCTTCCTGAGGGAAACTGTCTGTGTTTCAGGAGAGCCTTTCGGTTGTCTACACGGCCAGCTGCCCTGCTCAGTACACCATCTACGAGCCGGTCATCAGGCTTAAAGGGCAGGCGAGAGCCCCGCTCTCCCAGAGGCCCTTCAGCTCCAAGGACGTGCAGAGCGTCTCGCTGGAGCCCCACCACCTGAGGAGCCTCCGGCCCAGCGAGTGCGAGACCCTCCAGGGCGTCCTGCACCAGATCGGGGGCACCGGGATCTTCGTCTTCCTCTTCGCCAGGGTAGGAGCCCCCGCTTCTAATTCCCCCCGAAGAGAAGCTTTCTGTGATGGACACATGTTGGGGTTTCTTTCTGGTTACAGAAAAGCTATACATCACCTGTGTTACACTCTTAAGATTAGAAAACCTTTGCCCTCAGCAAATCGGAGAATAACGGACCCATTATTTTAGGTTGTGGAGCTCAGCAGCTGTGAAGAAACTCAAGCGCTGGCTCTGCGCGTGCTCCTCTCGCTGATTAAGCACAACCAGCAGAGGATCCGGGAGCTGGAGAACTGCCACGGGCTCTCCACGGTGCACCAGGTGCTCACCAAGGCTAGGTGCACTGTGGGCTTCCACATCCTGAAGGTGCGTCCCCGCGGGGTTGACTCCCGCGGCGTCCCGCGCGCAGTGAGATACTTGCTGGGATTTAGAATTCATTCGGCGGTTTCCCTTTGAAGTTAATGTTGTGATTGCTCAAGTTGAAGGCTTAATGCTTCTGTTGGATTTGGGGGCGAACCCATCACTCATGCATCCTGTGTCGGTGCGAATTGTCCGTAGGCCCTCCTGGAAGGCTGCTGTGGGGAAGATCTCCTTCGTGCCGACGAGAACGGCGAGCTCACGCTGGATGTGGAGTCGAAGGCTATCATCCAGGACGTTAAACTGCTCGAGGAGCTGCTGCTCGACTGGAAGGTCTGGAGGAAGGCAGAGGCACGTGCTTACGGTTTCCTTCCGGTGAAAACTCGCGGGGGGTGCTTAGTGCCGAACGCCCAGGGAGCTTCTCCCGTGCCCGCCGGAGGCTGGGCGCATTCCTCCCTCCCCCTCCCTATAGCCAGCATCCCACCTTCCGTGTCTGTGCGTTTGGCTACTGGAGAGACTTCATGTCAGGGGAATCGTTCTGCATCTTTTTGGGCCTGGCTCGTCTCCCTTAGCATCATGCCTTCAGGCCCCGTGTTGTAGCACCTGGCAAGGTTTCTTCCCTTGTTAAGACAGCAACGTGGTCCAGTGTGTGTGTGTCCCACATTTCCTTTATCCAGTGATCGGTCGCTGGGCATGTGGGGTTACTCCCCCATCTCGGTGACTGTGCACGATGCTGCAGTGAACATGGGCGTGCAGGTGCCTCTGCCGCGTCCCGTGTTCAGTGTGATTGAATATGTAAGCGCAGAAGTGGGGGTGCGGAATCAGGTGGCGCTTCTGTTTTTCATTTTTGAGGGCCCCCCATACTCCTTTCTGTAAGAGCCGCACCATTTTACCATCCCACCAGCCATGTGCCAGGCTCCCAGTTTCTCTGCCCGCCAACAAGGTTATTTTCTGTGTGAGGGGCCGCCGTTTTTTTCATAATGGCCACTCTTTTGGGGGTGAGGTGACACTGCGTGCCAATAACATTAAGTGCGCTAGACCCGTGGTCGGCAAACTCCCTAGTCCACCGAGCCAAATATCAACAGCACAACGACTGAAATTTCTCTGGAGAGCCACATTTTTTAAACTTAAACTTCTTCTTCTTCTTCTTTTTTTTTTTTTTTTTTTAAATATATTTTATTGATTTTGTACAGAGAGGAAGGGAGAGAGATAGAGAGCTAGAAACATCGATGAGAGAGAGAGAGTCATCGACCAGCTGCCTCTTGCACACCCCCTACTGGGGATGTGCCCGCAACCAAGGTACATGCCCCTGACCGGAATCGAACCCGGGACCTTTCAGTTCCCAAGCCAACGCTCTATCCATTGAGCCAAACCGGTCTCGGCTAAACTTAAACTTCTTCTAACACCACGTCTTCAACACAGACTCGCCCAGGCCGTGGCGTTTTGTGGAAGAGCCACACTCCAGGGGCCAAAGAGCCGCCTGTGGGCTCGCGAGCCTTGGTTTGCCAACCACTGCTCTAGACCATCAGCCTTCCCACGGCCTTCGAGGATGGACAGTATTTTCAAAAAGTGAGCTCTCCCGGGTTGTTGGCTAAAGAGAAGAACATCTTTTCAACGTCCCTGTCGCTGTGTGTGTCCGCAGCCGGGCGTGTGGGAGGCGCTGCTGGCGGCCCTGGAAGTGCTCATCCGGGCAGACCACCCGCAGCAGACGTTCAATGTCAAGCAGCTGCTGAGGGCACGCGTGGTTCATCACTTCCTGCTGACCTGTCAGGTTCTGCAGGTACGTCCCGCGCGGCTTCACTCCGGGGGCTTTATTGCCATCACTGTGTTTAGTAGCCAATACTGTGGGCTCAGTACTGGTCAGGGGGATGTTTCTCCCTCCCCACTTCTCTCCTTTCCCGGTGCCCTTCTTCCAGCAAATACTCCGGGGTTTTCCAACCCCTGCCGCTTACCGTTTGACCTCCACACTGTCGTTATCCCTAACGCAGTGACCAACAGAAGAGGAACAGCTGCTGAGTATCTGAGATGCTCCGTCAGGTTGGATATAAGGATCATTGTGTAGCCTCTTGACCATCAATAATAGTGAAAGTTTAACTTGTTCTGAGCTTTGCACAGTGGCAGCCTCGTAGCCAGTGAGGTTTGCCTGACGGGTGATGATTGCTGACTAAACCTTGGTCCACATTCTTTTTAAAAAATATATATTTTATTGATTTTTTACAGAGAGGAAGAGAGAGAGAATTAGAAACATCGATGAGAGAGAAACATTGATCAGCTGCCTCCTGCATGCCCGCTACTGGGGATGTGCCTGCAACCAAGGTATATGTCCTTGACCGGAATCGAACCTGGGACCCTTCAGTCTGCAGGCTGACTCTCTATCCACTGAGCCACACCGGTTTCGGCCTTGGTCCACATTCTTAAATAACAACACAACCTGCCCTTCCCCTCTCTCCGGTGCTCTCACTCTGCTCATGTGTGATTTGCTAGTTTTATCTCGATTATGATATTGCGGTTTATTTCCTCCCGTAAGACCCCTGAGGGCAGGGTTGATCACACTACCCGCAAGGTGGGCACAGGCCCCCCGCTGACCGAATATTGTTGAGCCGTGTCTCTCAGTCACTGCCTTCGTATCTCCATTTAGAAACTTGTTGGCCAGTCTGCAGTGAGTTTATCTGACAGTGGGAAGTTTTTCTTCAGTCTTTCCATGTCAGAAAGATAACACGTAAATTTGGATATTTCAATATAGAGTCTCACGTTGTATTATTTCTAAAGTGCCCAGTAGTCAGCGGAGGCGCCAAATGCAGACCCGGGCATCCTGCGTGCCTGGTGGGGATGCTGGACAGCCTTCCCCAATCGCCAGGATCATGGCTGCAGTGAAATCACTGCTGGTTTTCATGAGCTCTAATAGCAGAATTGCTTGAATTGGAAAATGGCAACTCAATGTAATGGTGACTTTGGTAGACACAGTTCTACCTTAAAAGCAGTCTCTGGCTTAAATGAAAAATGGAAGTTAAGTTGACAGTTCTCTTTAAATCTAAGGAGAGTTTGGTTTTTATTTTTCCAGGAACACAAAGAGGGGCAGCTTACCTCCATGCCCCGAGAGGTTTGTAGATCATTTGTGAAAATTATAGCAGAAGTCCTTGGATCTCCTCCAGACTTGGAATTATTGACAATTATCTTCAATTTCCTTTTAGCAGTTCACCCTCCTACTAATACTTACATTTGTCACAACCCAACCAACTTCTACTTTTCTTTGCACATAGGTAGGTATAACCATTGTTGGTAGATCTTGGTCTCCATTCTTGTCCTTTCTCCCCTCTTCACGCACATTTGTTTGATATCCATGAGTGGCCTCTGTGTGGTAGAAACTGCCCTGCTTACCCCTGAGGGCTGTGAAATGAACGAGGCACGGCCTCTGCCCTCAGAGAGCTTAAATGCCAAGAGAGAGGAGGCATAACTCGGACAACAACAACAGGGCAGAAAGCTGATTCAGGTTTAGATTTGTCACGTTCATGTTGCAGTAAAGAAATCCAGCCTTGAAAGGAAGATTAAGCTGTAGCTATCAATTCTATAGTCATTTGAGGCCTTGAAGAGGATACATATATATATATATATATATATAAATATAAGTGAATCCTTTCCTCCGTGAATGGAGTCTCCTTAGAGAGATCAGATTAACATAAAAAGTGAGTAAATGTACTGTCCAACTATAGAAATAACCAAGTACACAAGGAAAGCAGTAATAGTCTCCCAAAGCTACAGTAAGAGATTGTCCCGGACTCACACGTCACATATAAAGTATATTGTGCTTTTTCACTTGGAACATCTTTTGTATTTTTGTTAAGATTTGCTTTTAACGTTACATTTTTGTTTTGCCCTTAAAAATGTTACCGTCTCAACGGGTGTGTTTATTCTGACCCCAGATGGCAAGATCTTCCAGGAGAAAGTGGACTCGATCGTGTCCCTGCGGCACTCGAGCAGCGGAGGGCGGGCCGCCCCGGGCCCGGGCCTGATGCCCATAAGTCCGTCCGCCTTCACCGCGTCCCCGCCCGAAGGTACAAGCCCTAAGAATGCAAGCACAGCCCCGCGCTTAGCTCTGGAGTAGAGACCGAGAGAAACATCGATGTGAGAGACGCACATGGATCGGTTGCCTCCTGCAGGAGCCTGGCCAGGTGTTTAGGTGGCGTTTCTCTCCTTCTCTTCTTCCCAGGACACGGCTCCTCCGGCAGCATCCCCCCGCGGACGGGGGCCAGCCTGCGGCGCTGCAGAAGCCTGCCCGCGCTCCCCACCTCCTCCCTCGTGCCGCCCCGGGCGCTGGCCGCAGGCTCGGACGGGGGCATCGATAGGTGCCCGGGTGCTGCGGGCAGCCCGGCGGCTCCCCAGCCTGAGCAGTGGCGCCCCTCCGGGAGCTCGGAGGTGCTGCAGCAGGCCGAGGAGGAGGAGAAGGAGGCGTCCATCAGCAGCTGCGAGTCTGCAGAGGCCGTCTGCAAGGTGGCCGCGGCCCTCCAGAGACCGGCCTCCGTGGGTGACGTCCCCAGAGGAGCGCTGGAGGGTCCGGGGCTCGGAGTGGATCAGCAGGAGCCGGAGGCAGAGCCCAGAGCGGACGGGGACAGCCCCGGGGACGAGCCCTGCCCGCGCCGCCCTGACTACCTGCGGGGCCTGGCCTCCTTCCAGCGCAGCCAGAGCACCGTGGCCAGCCTGGGGCTGGCCTTCCCCTCGCAGAGCGGGGCCGCCGCCGTGCGCCGCTGGCCCAGCCTGGTGGACAGGAACGCCGAGGACTGGGCCGGCCCGGCCCTCTCTCCGGGCTACGAGCCCAACTACCTCCGCGCTGCACACGCCCCCAGGTAGTCACCCATGTCTGCCAGCCCTCCCTCCACGTCTCACTGTTCTTGTAAGAATTCTGTGCTTCTAGAAACATATGTCTTCATTATATCACTTCTTTTTAAAAATATATATATTTTATTGATTTTTTTAAAGAAAGGAAGAGAGAGGGATAGAGAGCTAGAAACATGGATAAGAGAGAATCATTGACCAGCTGCCTCCTGCACACCTCCCACCGGGGATGTGCCCGCAACCAAGGCACATGCCCTTGACCGGAATCGAACCTGGGACCCTTCAGTCCGCAGGCCGACGCTCTATCCACTGAGCCACACCGGCTTCGGCTCATTTTGTCACTTTTTAATATAATGGATATAGATGGCAAACAGAAAGACACCTTTCTCTCTGTTTTAATCCTCCGTAATAATGAGTTCCATATTTAACCAAATGCTAAACCACAGAGAGCTCTCAGAGAAAACGGTCTGTAGTTTATCTAAGTCTTTGTGGTTATTAGAGAAAAACACTGCAGATCAGGGAAACGATGACTTATTGTCATCAAACGATGACTTATTGCCTCGGGCGCTGATGGGAGCGCCTCATGCGCTGTCGGCACAGCAGACACTGGCCACGTGCCTGACAGCACTGAAGTGTGGCTGGTGCAGAGAAGCTGACTTTTTACCTGGTTTTATTCTACATTATTTTTTAAATTATCTTTATTGATTTCAGAGAAAAAAGGAAGAGAGAGAGAGAGAGAGAAACATCGATGATGAGGGAAAATCATGGATCGGCTGCCTCCTGCATGTCCCCAACTGGGGATCGAGCCCATAGCGCTGGGCATGTGCCCTTGACTGGAATCGAACCTGGAACTCTAGTCACAGAACACTGGCCTGTGTGTAGCCAAACCGCTAGGGCTTCACCTGATTTTAAATAGTGCAGAGAGCACCAGTGGCTTCGGTACTGGGCTTCACAAGTGTAGGACAGGAGAGTGGTTAGGAGACCGTATGCCTGAAAGTATTGGTGACAAACCTGATGGTAGATCTGCGAATCGCAGTTCAATCAGGAAGCGTTTTCAAATGTTGACATTAAGAATGTTTCGCACGTTAAAGCCGCTCAGTCACGTTCCGCACGGCGACAGTGTAGGAGACACTAAGCGATCACAGGGACGGCCGTGGCGTCCATCCGCTGCGTGTGCGGGCCGCCCCTCCGGGTGTGGGGGGGCCCTGGCCTCCGGGCCGCGGTGTGAGAGCCTGCCCGCCCTGCTGCAGGGTCCCGGAGGACACCCTGGTCCCCATCTGCTGCGGGCTGTACGAGCTCCTCAGCGGCGTGCTCCTCATCCTGCCCGACGCGATGCTGGAGGACGTGACGGACAAGCTCATCCAGGCCGAGGCGCTGCTGGTGCTCGTGAACCACCCCTCCCCCGCCGTCCAGCGGGGCGTCATCCAGGTGAGCGCGTGTGGGACGCTGTGAGCGGGTCACTGGGGGGGTGGTGAGGGGCACAGAGTCCGGGGAAGGGACGGGTTCCTGACACGGGCGCCTTGTAATGACCCGGGGAGGAGGGACAGGAACAGGTCAGCCCTGCGGCCAGGGGGATGGCCCCTGGGCTCTGAGCACGGATCCAAGGAAGAAGCGAGTTCGGGAGGAAAAGAATTAATCTGGTTTTCCGCATGTCTAAGATGCTGGGGGGGTGGGATGGAGGCCTGTGCTTAGGGTACATACTGTGCCAGACTTCTAGAAACAGGTCCAGGTGCTACACGCAGGCCGGAAGAGAGAGCGCAAACCTGTGGGCCGACATTTCCCCTTCAGAACTGGGCGCAGACCTTCTGAAGGCGGCCAGTCCACCAGGCATCACGTTAAGCTAAAAAGCGTGGCCCCTTTTGCTATGGAGATGGCATTGTTCTTAGCTTCCTATGTTCTAGACACGTGAAATTGAGCGGTGACTCACAAGCGCAACAACTGTCTGATGTGCACGCACTACTTAAAGTCCTCGTACATTCTTTAACGCATCTTACTCTCCCCCCAGCTGTTAGATGTGTATTTCAACAGAGCGTCTAAGGAGCAGAAAGATAAGTTCCTGAAGAACCGGGGCTTTTCCTTGCTCGCCAACCAGCTGTACCTCCACCGGGGGACTCCGGAGCTGCTGGACTGCTTCATAGAAATGTTCTTTGGCCGGCACATGGGCCCCGATGACGAGTAAGTGGGTTCTTCCCTCCACGCCACTGAGGCTCTTTTGTCGTCAATGGAAAACCCGAGGAACCGTCTGTAACAGAAGCACGTGGTCTTGCTTTGTATTTCATTCACGAGCTGGGCACTAGGCCGGTGAATGGGTATAAAGGGAAGAAAGTGGGAGTGGAGATTAGGCATCTCTGTTCTCAGGGGGCGGACCCTAACAGAAACCGCAGAGGATGCCAGGGTCCCTGGAGAGGCCCCTCCCACCCCTCACCTTCAGGCCGTCTGGGGGCGGTGCCAGCCCCTGGCCTTGAACCCCTGGGGCAACTGATGCTGAGCTCTGGCCTGGCGCAGTGCCGAAAGATTGGCAAACAAGCCCAAAAGCGAAAGAACACTTTCTTCCAAACCAGAAGTTTAGCAGGAAAGTTAAACTGTGACTTCTGTCTGATAGAGAGAAATGAGTGTCTCGTTGTTGTTGTTGTTGTTATTATTATTATTATTACTAAAGGCCCAGTGCATCGGCTGGCCCTCGCTGCCCCAGCTTCGTCTGGAAGGTCATCTGGCTATTCGGTCTAATTAGCATATTTATTAGAGGATTATTTTAGGATTATTTATTATAGGATTATTCAGTAGGCCGGTTCAGGCCTGGCAGACTTGCCTTATTGCTGTCAGGAGAGCAGAGCCTTTCATCTGTGCACAGCTTTGGGCTTTTTCTGAGCAATTCTGCACCATCTCATTTGATTCCCACAATGGCCTTGAGGAGAATGGCAGAGATCACCGCCCGTGTTTGACAGATCGGGAGAAGAGGCACAAAATGCTCGAATAGTCTCCCTCCGTGACTGAGGCAAATCGTACGGGACAAGAGGTCCAGGCTTTTTGCTAGACCTCAGTTTACTAGTTCATGTCTGACAAACGCTGTGGAACTTTATTATTATTCTCCTCTGCACTTGTTATAGAGATAACGGAGGGGCCGATGGATGAATTGAAGTGAGTCCAATAAAACTATGAAATTATTTCTGTGCTTCATTTGTGCAGGACAGACTTCTAACAACACCTTTTATCTTATTTTCGAGGGGTCTATAACCTAAAAAAAAAAAAGATGAACAATCCATGTTCCACAAATTTATTCTATAGCCTCAAAATCAGGTTAACAAAACGGTCCTTATCGCATCTCTTTTCCTTCTTTCGTAGCTAATTGTGCTCTTACCTGTGCATTATTTGTTGTAGGTTTGATCAGGAAGATGTGAAAAACCTGGGTGTATTCCAGAAGTGGGCTGTCATTCCTATCCTGGGGTTAATAGAGACCTCTCTGTATGACAACGCGCTCCTGCATAACACGCTGCTGCTGCTCCTCCAAATACTGAACTCCTGTGCGAAGCTCGCAGACGTGTTGTTGGATAACGGTCTTCTCTACGTGCTGTGTAACACGGTGGCCGCCCTGAACGGACTGGAAAAGAAGTGAGTTTTAAATCCTCATTTGAAGCCACACCTGATAAATACTTCAGAAATGGAGAACGTTAGTAATAGGTTACATTAGAGCATCTGGTTTCCCATAATACTCTCGGAGAACTTTTTTTCTTACGAAACATTAAGTAAGATTAAGTTTGGAGGGGACATAGTTTCCATCATTTTCAGCAAAGTTTTGTAATAAGAAGATATTAGCCGAAACCGGTGTGGCTCAGTGGATAGAGCGTCGGCCTGTGGACTTAAAGGTCCCAGGTTCGATTCTGGTCAAGGGCGTGTACATTGGTTGCGGGCACATCCCCAGTAGGGGGTGTGCAAGAGGCAGCTGGTCAATGTGTCTCTCTCATTGACCTTTCTAACTCTCTATCCCTCTCAATTCCTCTCTATGTAAAATCAATAAAATATATTTTTTTAAAAAAAGAAGATATTAATATGACTTTTTAGGTGGTTAGAACCTGGAGACAAGCTGAAAAAGCAGGTTTACAGTTGTTCGTATGGAAATAATACGATAATTAAGAAATACTAATACGATGATTAACTGTCATGCACTCACAACTGTAAACCTACTTTTGCCCCACCCTGTGTATTTACCACGCTTACACCATAGTCTTGTAAGCATTACTGTGCCATCAGAAACAGGAGCTTGAGGATAGTCACGTGACGGCCACACAGTTAGTAATGCGTGTGAGATTCAGAGAGTTAATCAGTGGATCCAAGTTCATCTCTGAGAAGCCTTCTCAGAATGTCGCTGTTCATACCTGTGAACTCTCCGCCTTGCTGTAGGCTGAGAGCCTGCCGGTCTGTTCCCAGAGTAGCTCCTGTTAACTTGCTTTATTTTTGTTTTAATATATTTTTATTGATCTCAGAGAGGAAGGGAGAGGGAGAGAGAGAGACACATCAGTGATGAGAGAGAATCATTGATCGGCTGCCTTCTGCCCGCCCCCCACTGGAGATTGAGCCCACAAGCTGTGCATGTGCCCTTGATCGGAATCGAACCCAGGACCCTTCAGTCCCCAGGTCAATGCTCTGTCCACTGAGGCAAACCAGTCAGGGCTTAGCCTGCGTTTTTACACTTAACCACGTTTATCTCTTTATTTGACGGGTTCTTTGCAAGACAGTCAGCTTTTTGACAGAAGTCCAGCGTGTGCCCTAACGTGTCAGTTTTCAGCCTGCCCCAGGGTGAGCGTGGGTCAGTAGTGAGCGGATGCACGCCGGCGGAACGGAATTAACCATTCTCTGTCTTAAATCCCTTTTCCGTTTCTCTAGCATTCCTTTGAACGAATACAAGTTGCTTGCTTGCGATATACAGCAGCTTCTCGTCGCCGTCACAATTCACGCTTGCAGCTCCGCGGGCCCCCAGTATTTTAAGGTGATCGAAGACCTCATTGTGCTGCTCGGGTATCTTCAAAACAGCAAGAACAAGAGGACGCAGAGTAAGGTTCCTCTTTACGGGGCTCGGGGGGCGTTGTGTAGTAGCCAAAAAGCTTATTTGAACCGAATCGCTTTCTTCTTGGAAACTGTTTTACTGAAAGTTTAATTTTGTGATGATATCGATCAGCTCTAAAAAGAAGCCTTTTTAAGTGGTAAAAATAAAGAGTGGTGCCTCTATATAATTAGTGGCTGGCAGCATATTAAAAGAAGCCACTGATTTTTCTTACCAAGTAGAATTAAAAGGCTCATATTGGATAATAATGCCCTTTTAGTTTGCTTTAAAGACAAATCTTAAAGAGAGTATGAAATAAAAACGTGAGAATTTCTGGTTAAACGTTTACCTTATCTATTAAAAAGTTCGGTCTTTAAAACAATTACATAAAATAAAATAAATGTGTGGGATAGTATTTTATAGTGACCATTTGGAAATTTGCTTTAAAATTGCTCTGAAAGACAATTTTAAAATGTTTACTACCATCAAGAACCCATGTTGAGCCAAAGCCGGTTTGGCTCAGTGGTAGAGCGTCGGTCTGCGGACTGAAGGGTCCCAGGTTCGATTCCGGTCAGGGGCATGTACCTTGGTTGCGGGCACATCCCCGGTAGGTGGTGTGCAGGAGGCAGCTGGTCGATGTTTTTAGCTCTCTATCTCTCTCTCCCTTCCTCTCTGTAAAAAATCAATAAAATATATTTAAACATGCTGTCCCACTATCTCCTTTTTAAAAAAAAAAAAAAAAAGAACCCATGTTGATTTAAAATTTTTGAAAATATATTTTTATTGATTTCAGAGAGGAAGGGAGAGAGAAAAACATCCATGTTGAGAAAGAATCACTCATTAGCTGCCTCCTGCACGCCCCCCACTGGGGATTGAGCCCACAACCCGGACATGTGCCCTTGACCAGAATCGAACCTGGGACCCTTCAGTCTGCAGGCCGATGCTCTCTCTACCCACTGAGCCAAGCCAGTTAGGGCTGATCTAAATGCTTAATTCTGATAAAGCACTATTGACAGTTCCAATGCCGTGTAAATACAGAAAGCAGAGTTGACAGCCACGTAGCTTGCAGTCACGGTGCTGCCTGTGTTTCCAGGCATGGCCGTCGTGCTGCAGTTCCGCGTCCTGCAGGCCGCCCTGGAGCTCATAAGGACCACGGCCAACCACGACGCCGACAGCCCCCCCGAGTCCTCGCCGGCTCCTTCTCCCCAGCACGCGGTCTTCCCGAAGCGCAAGAGCATTGCCGGTGAGTGTTACATCGCAGGCTGCTGGGCTTTCCTGTGTCCCGACGCCATTCACGTTTTTTAATGCCGTCAGTTTAAGATCTTAGGCTGTAACTATGAGGGCGTGTTCCTCCAGAGGAAGCTGCTCGCTGCTTTCTGCGCCGAGCTGTTCCCATGCAGTTACTCCGAGCACCTGCCACGTGCTAAGCGCTGCGTTCGGTAGGAGGTGCACTGACTTAAAGGCAGACCCAGCATCTGCCCTGGCAGAGATGCCGAGAGAGCGGAGAAGTGTAGTGAGACTGTAACAGGGTGGCAGCTAACATCAGGAGATGGGGAAGTGTCTGTGGAGTTTAGATTTGAGGTCTTAAAGGACACAAAGGCGACAGGAATGGAGAGATCAGAAGGCAGGTGTCCCAGGCAGAGGCGGGAGGGCGGGGGGGGGGGCACGGGGGGGACGGGGTTGGGGAGCTGAAGCCAGAGAAGAGAAGGAAGCTGCTGTCCCACTGCCAGGTCAGCCTGTGCCAGTCTGACTGCCGGGCATGTGCTTCCACTCATCCCACCACCCAGCAAACAAGGCCCTGGCCTCTGTGTGGTGCAGACATCTTTCCATGGACACACACATAGAAAGAACACACAAATGTTCCTTCTTTAACAAGTGCATACTCTGTGATATTGATGTGCCGTGACAGTCTTTCCTAACTTTTACGAATCAACGAAGGTGTTACTGCTTTTTTACTTTTCTGGTTTTGCTATTATAAAAAAAACAACAAAAAAAACATTGTTTTTATTTGCTTCATTTTTTTGTCTCCAAGGTGACTCTACCCACCAAAATGTAATAACTAAAAATACCGATTATCTGAAAGAGTAGACAGTCTAAAATGCTATTAACATATTTAAATATCTTACAGGATGAGTCATTAAAACTTACCGTGTTTTAGTATGTATAAGTCATGTTTAGAGAGGCCGTGTATGGAAACTGATCCGTGTCTTCATAATCTAAAACAAAGGTTCAATTCCGGCGAAGGGCACCGCTCCTCCTCCCCTCCCGAGACGCCATTTTCGTTCCTACGGTCACCTCCCGATGCCCTCCTTCCCCCCGGGCTCTTCCGGATCCGCTCCCGGGGTGGCCCCTCTCGGAGCAGGTGCAGTGGCGCAGCTGGATGCCAGCTCTCCCATCCCCTGGGGAAGCATTGCCCAGGAAATGCTCTTGGGATTGAATCCAAGCGACACATGTGCAGCAGATGGCTCATAGCAAATCACTGGGGCGGTGCTCACCTTTCTGATCTCCTCACCTTCCTCTGACTGATTCCTGCTGTGTCACTATGTACACTTTTAGAACTGTTTTACCAAGCTCAGCAGTGGCAATCATCCGGAAATAGTAATGTCCTTACTAAAACACACGTGCTTGATAAACCTGTTGATTATTTTAAAATACGAGCAAGTGCAACAGTACTTGAAAATACTTTGTCAGAACATTCTGAGCTACTTGTATGTGCCCTCCTAATTCCTGGAGTTTTCCAGGAAACTCAAATCTTGCCGAATGATAACCATCCTCCTAAGGAGGTCACCTGGTCCCGCGTCCTTACTTAAGATTGTGCCATCGGAAGTACTGTCGCACTTCTTCAAAGAGGGGAGCATCACTTTCTCGGAATCACTATTTCCTGTGCAAATTACCTTCGCGTTAATAAGATCTGCTCACGTTCTGATGATCGAAGAGGGGCAGCGAAACGAGTTTCCCGGCTCTTGCTAACTCTGGCGCCTGCTGTTTTAACGGATGTATTTGCAGGTCCTCGGAAATGTCCCCTTGCCCACACGGACCCCTTCCTGATGCGCATGCGCTCGGTGGCGAGCGATGAGCTTCACGTGATGATTCAGCGAAGGATGAGCCAGGAGAGCCCCTGGCAGGCGAGCGAGGCCGAGCTGGTGCAGAGGCTGCAGAGACTCACCGTGCTGGCAGTTAACAGAATTATTTACCAAGGTGAACGTTATTCTGTTACACATGTAATATAATAACCGAGAGCAGCCACTGAAAAGCTGTGCGAAGAAATGCACTCAGAAGCGCTATAGATAAGTCAAAATGAGATTATTTAAAAAATTAGCAAATAATCCCAAGAAGGCAGGAAAAAAATACATAGTAATTGTTAATCAATACTAGGAAAACCATACATTCAAGATTTTAAAAAAATACATATATTTTTACTGGTTTCAGAGAGGACGGGAGAGGGAGAGAGAGAGAAAGAGAAACATCAATGATGAGAGAGAATCATTGATTGGCTGCCTCCTGCACGCCCCACTCTAGGGAACAAGCCCACAACCTGGGCATGAGCCCTGACCGGGAATTGAACCCCAGACCCTTCAGTCCACAGGCCAATGCTCTATCCACTGAGACAAACCAGCTAGGGCCACCCATGATTTCTTTAAAATTTTTAAAATTTGTATTTGGGGCGCCTGGCCCTCAGGCTAAACTCTGAAACTGAACCACTGCTCTCTCTGGCTCCATATTGAAAGAGAGAAACCGCTCTGCATGTCCACCTAGTGTAAGCGTCACGTGATCTTCACATGTGATTCGTACAAGAATCTCATGGCTGTAATGACGTCATAGTGTAGTTCATCTTCATTAGTAAAATAAATCTGTAATTTAGAATTGCATGGCTTATATGCATTTAAACTTCGACACTGTTTTACGTGAGATCACTTTCTCTATGTATTCAATAATTCACTTACACGTCTATATCGTGACATATTTTTACTAGCATCATTACATTTATAATGGCTAGGTACCAGTAACTTAACTGCTTTTTTTTTTTTTTTTTTTTTAATTCAGAGTTTAATCCAGACGTTGTTGCCATTTTGAGTACTCCAGAAAATGCCACTCAGACTAAGACCTCAGCTTCCCAGACTGAAATTTCTGAGGAAAATAGTCACCGTGAACAGATTTCCGTTTTCAATCCATTTCAGAAGGAAATACTGACATATCTCATAGAGGGATTCAAAGTATCTATTGTAAGTAAATTAATGAAATGGGGAATGTTCATTCCCACA
This sequence comes from Nyctalus aviator, assembly GCA_036971965.1. NCBI lineage: Eukaryota > Metazoa > Chordata > Mammalia > Chiroptera > Vespertilionidae > Nyctalus > Nyctalus aviator. Next base: position 3,410,838 of record CM072940.1, on the reverse strand, counting down.
AAAGGAGTAGAGGTTTATTGTTTTCATTGCTGACATTATTACACATTCCCCCTGCCCCCCCCTTTCCCACATCCAGTACCCCCTCTTCCCTCTGGCCGTCACCTCACCGTTGTCTGTGCCTATGTGCTCTGCACCGGTACATGTTCTTTGGCTAATCCCTTCATCTTGTCATCCAGTCCCCTCTCAGCCCTCCCCTCTGACAGCTGTCAGGCTGCTCCATGCATGCTTGCCTCGGATCTATTTTGTTCATTTGTTTATTCTGTTCATTAGATCTCACATGTAAGTGAGGCCATGTGGTATTTGTCTTTCTCTGACTGGCTTATTTCACTTAGCGTAATAACCTCCAAGCCCATCCATGCTGTTGCAACAGGTCAGAGTTCCTTCTTTTTTTTACAGCTGGTTCTCATGTTTTTGTTTATCCGTCCATCCATCAGTGGGCATTTGGATTGCTTCCACCTTCTGGTGATTTGAACAGAGGTGGACGTCCACCTCTTTTAAACGCTGTTGTATGGCTGGTGTGTCTTTCTAATTTAGACTGTCTTTAGAAACCTAGAATAAAACGGGTTACGAGATCTTTGTTAGGATCGTGTGGAGGTTAGCATGTTATGACTTCAGAAGTCTGATCCTAATTCATTTCTGTTCCGGTTTAAGGGCTCCAGTAAACCCAGTGGTTCCAAGCAGCAGTGGGCGAAGATCGTGTGGTCTTGTAAGGAGACCTTCCGCACGCAGCTGGGGAGACTGCTCGCCCACATCCTGTCCCCAGCCCACCCTGCCCAGGAGAGAAAGCAGATTTTTGAAATAGTTCATGAGCCAAATCATCAGGAAATACTACGAGACTGCCTTAGCCCATCTTTGCAAGTAAGAATCAGTATTTCATACATAAAAACTGTGGGTGAAACATCAAATTGCACAAAACAAGAATTGACATTAAACTGTATTTTCATGCAAAATATTATAAGTACTGGAGGCCCAGTGCACGAAACTTGTGCACAGGTAGGGTCCCTAGCCCTCGCTGGTGATCAGGGCCAGTCGGGGGGGCCTTCTGGCTGCTGGCCAGGGCCTTCCTTCATTCCACGCCATCCTCTGGTGGTCAGTGCAAGTGATCGAACTCTTGGTCTCCCAGTCAAACTCCCGAGGAGACATTTTGCATATTAGCCTTTTATATAGATAGATAGATAGTTTTCTTACCAAGTGCCACCTGAGGTCTTTCTTAAGATGCTCTCCACCAGTCTTGCCTGGATCTGTTTGTTCCCCATTCTTTTCAGTGCTTAAGTGAAGGTCTGTATACAAGTTCCTACAAGTTCCTACAAGTTATTAGAATCATTAAATGATTGACCAGAGGATGTTAAAATGAGTTATTAGAAACAACTTCAATGGCTATTCAAGGCGAATAAAAACATTTCTGGTAGTTTCTCAAGATGATTTGAGAATACCACATGGAAATATTTTCAGTTAACTAAGAACCTTGCCTCTAAGACTCAAATGTGAAAATACTCCCGTCATTCGCATTCCTCTTTAGTTGCCAACTCTCCAGGCCTTTTACATCTGCTCCGCTTCCTCCCTGGGCCAGGTGGCAGCTGTCTCCTGATTCATTTAAAATGTCGCCTCGGCTGAGCGTTGCTATTCCGGTCCTGCACATGTTCCTCTCATGCTTCTAGGAAGTGGCAGGATGCGATGAGCATGTTAATGTACATGCCACCCAGAATGCAAGAGTTTCCAAACCCATTTGTTGACATTTAATACCATTCACAGTTTAAAATGTGAGCGGTATTTGTCCTAATGCAAATTCTTACGGGAAAATTCTGCATCTTTAACTTGTTGGCACATTTAATGTCTCAATGGCACACAGCGAAAAGGTAACAATGTGGTATAACTTCTTTTCTTTTAAAAAAAATATATTTTATTGATTTTTTACAGAGAGGAAGGGGGAGAGATAGAGAGCTAGAAATATTGATGAGAGAGAAACATCGACCAGCTGCCTCTTGCACACCCCCTACTGGGGATGTGCCCGCAACCAAGGTACATGCTCCTGACCGGAATCGAACCAGTGACTTTTCAGTCCGCATACCAACGCTCTACCACTGAGCCACACCAGTTTCGGCGCGGTATAACTTCTAAAGTATGGAAGGGCCACCCAGAAATTCATGCGTCAGAGCTTGGTGTGGGCTCACGCTGTGAAGGGCAATCGCCGTTGCCCCGAGTAGCAGCTGTCATGTCAGTCACAGGGTCTGCTCATCAAAGATTGGGCTAGCCCGGCCAGCATGGCTCAGTGGTTGAGCATTAACCTATGAACCAGGAGGTCATGGGTCAGGGCACGAGCCCAGGTTGTGGGCTTGATCCCCAGTAAGGGGGGCGGGGGGCGTCCCGGGGGCAGCCGATCCATGATTCTCTCTCATCTTATGTCATCATATATCCAATACAGAATCACATTTTCCCAGTTGTCCCCAAAATGTCTTTTTTTTTTTAAAGCTCATTTATTCCAGCCACACCTAACCAAATAAACCTAGCAGTATAAACTAATCGAACTACTGTTAAACAATTTAACTGTAAGAAGCAGAAATTCTTCATGCCTGAAAAAAAAAAGTACTGCTTCGTTTCCCAGCATGGAGCCAAGATAGTGCTGTATCTGTCGGAGCTGATCCACAATCACCAGGATGAGCTGACGAGGGAGGAGCTGGATGCGGCCGAGCTGCTGATGAGCGCGTTGCAGGCGTGTGGCCACCGGGGCCCCCCGCCCGGGGCGGCCGCGAAGCCAGAGCTGCTCAGGGCCATCGGAGAGGTGAGCCGGCGAAGCAGCGCGCGTTCTCAGGAGACCCCGCTGGCCGAAACGAAAGGGTGTGGGAGGCTTGGTTTTCATCATCCATGTCTGTGGGGATGAATCTGAAACACTTGCTTTCTGTGGGTGGCTTTTTTTTTTTACCGCGAGAGAGCCAGTAGACTCATCGAAGGACTGTTTTTTTTGTTTTGTTTTGTTTTTTGGTTTTTTTAATATATATTTTATTGATTTTTTTACAAAGAGGAAGAGAGAGGGATAGAGAGTTAGAAACATCGATGAGAGAGAATCATCGACCAACTGCCTCTTGCACACCCACCACTGGGGATGTGCCCACAACCAAGGCACATGCCCTTGACCGGAATCGAACCTGGGACCCTTAAGTCCGCAGGCCGACGCTCTATCCACTGAGCCAAACAGGTTTTGGCTGAAGGACTGTTGTATCCTCTGGTCACCCTCCTCTGTTACCTGTAGCGTTCAGTGAAGGGAAGACCTTCACATTGACAAGCGAGTGGAGGAACCGGCCTCAGTTGCGGGTTCTTTAATGAATAAACAGAATAAGGAAGGGAGCCCCTGTGCAAACCCGCCAGGTGTGGCAGCCCAGGCTGACTCTTCTCCCTCCCTCCGCTGCCCACACGCAGGGAATGAGCGTGTTGTCCAAGGGCTGATGTCTTCCCTATTCTGTCTCCTGAGGACAGTGCTTTTCCTGGGTTAGCCTGGCCTTACAGTTAGTTTGTTGGGTTCTGTGCCAGTGTCAGATGATAAAGGATACATTTCACATTAATGCTTTTTAGGAACAAAAGAAATATGAAACAGAAGAAGGTGTGAGCAAAGCCACCTGGCAGAAAACAGTTAAAAATAACCAGCAAAGGTAGGACTGTAAGTGTTGTAAAGTCACGTCTTTTAGGAATCCATTAGGTTTCACAGAGACTTTGAACTGTGTGTTTTTTATTTAATTTTATGTTTTCCATTTATCCCCTCCATGCCCTCTTCCCCCTCAACCCCTCTCTCCCACCACCACTGCACTGTTGTCCGTGTCCATGAGTTCTCTCTTTTATTCTATTTTACCCAACCCATCCCCTACCCTACACCCTCCCCGTCTCCCGCCAGAGCTGTCTGCCTGCTCTCTATCTCTGAGTCTGTCTCTGTTTTAGCGGGCTCTGTGGCGCAGTGGATAGCGCATTGAACTTCTAGTGATGAAAGAGTCTGTCTGTTTTGCTTGGTAGTTCAGTAAATTCCACACGAGTGCAATCAGAGGTGGCTATTGCGGTATATAACAGTGGTCTTTCTCTGGCTGGCTTGTTTCACATAGCAGGATAGTCCCCAGGTCCATTTTATGCTGTCGCAAAGGGAAAATCTTCCTTTCTTGTTCTGGCAGAGTCATATCCCATGTGTAAATGTACCACAGCTCTCTCCCCACACATCTCACGTCCCACATGTGCTTGACTTACGGGCAGTTTTGTCTGTTCAGTCTCTTCCAGCGTCTCGATTTAAAATCCAAGGAGATATCTAAAATCGCCGCAGACATCACGCAGGCAGTGTCCCTCTCCCAGGGAATCGAGAGGAAGAAGGTGATCCAGCACATCCGGGGCATGTACAAGGTCGACCTGAGCGCCAGCCGGCACTGGCAGGAGCTGAGCCAGCAGCTGACGCACGACAGGTGCGCGGGGGGAGCCGGGAGACTTCTCTCTCACGTCAGCCTTTCGTCCGATGGATCTGTATTCCGGAGCCGAATTATAGAAACAGTTTTGGGGTTTTTCTTTCTCTCTTTTTAATAGTTGGGTTTTTAACGGAATAGTTTTTGTTTGTTTGTTTTTAATATATTTTATTGATTTTTTTTTTACAGAGAGGAAGGGAGAGAGAGAGCTAGAAACGTCGATGAGAGAGAAACGTCAACCAGCTGCCTCTTGCACACCCCCTACCGGGGATGTGCCCGCAACCAATGTACATGCCCCTGACCGGAATCGAACCCGGGACTGTTCAGTCCGCAGGCCGACGCTCTATCCACTGAGCCACACCGGCTTCGGCCTGAATCGTTTTTGACTTGCTGAATTTATACAGTAACTTTTGAAAGCTACGCGCGCTTCAGGTTGCCCCTTGAGCCCTTCTCTTCTCTCGGCTAACAGAGCGGTCTGGCATGACCCCGCCTACTACCCCACCTCCTGGCAGCTGGACCCCACAGAAGGGCCCAATCGAGAGAGGAGGCGCTTGCAGAGATGCTACCTCACCGTTCCCAACAAGTACCTGCTGAGGGACCGGCAGAGGCCGGAAGGTAACGGTGCCCCCCCCTACCCCCCCCCACCCCCGCGCGGGCAGGGAACTGGTCTCCGGGGAGAGGTGACGCGCGCTCCCTTCCCCACAGGCGTGGTCAGACCGCCCCTCTCCTACCTCTTCGAAGACAAGACGCACTCTTCCTTCTCCGCCTCCGTGAAGGACAAAGCCGCAAGTGAGTCGATCAGGTAACGGAACCCCGTGAGCCGCTGGCGCCTCTGGTGGAGGAGCTAAAGGCCCCGGAGCCTGCTGGAGGACTTCCCGCTCCGCTCCGTTACAGACAGCGTGTGGCTTTAGGAGAGGCCCCGACAGGGCTCAGGAGAGGACCGGGTGGGATGCCAGAGTCCGAAAGGGGAAGGCACAGTTTGCTGGGCGGAGCCCGGGGACTTGTGTCCTGGTGCTCTGGCCTTATTTGCGCATGGACGCTTCCGAACTCACCTGTCCCGACAGCCTGTGAAATAGCGCCGTCCACGGCGATCAGGGCGGCGATGACAGGTTCAGGCTCCGGGCCTGCGAATGCGCCCTCTCGCTTTCCGATCGTGGCCAGTTCCTCACCTCTCCATGTCCGTTTCCTTACCTGCTGTCCCATGAGGAAGGCGGTGACGCCGGCGTAGCTTAGCATTGCCCGTAGTGATGGGTCAGTTATCGGCGTGCCCATTTTATAGATGGAAAACTGAGACTCAAAGAGTGTAAGTGGCTTGATTGAAGAATAGAGGAGGTTTTGTGACTCTAAATCCTGTTTTTCCTAGACTTTTCTTACGTGATTGAAGTATCTTCGATCGATGAATGTTTGCTTATTTACTGGGCAATATAAAATATTCAAGTCTCCCTTCATAACTGAATCCTGTATTCTGCCCGCAGGGTACGGGGGTTATTAGCCTTTTCTAAAAGTTTCCGTCATTTTCCTCCTCTGCTAGAATGTTAGAGAGTGAGATACTGTTTTTACGAGGGTTTTGACAAGACGTCTTGTACTTGAAACTTGTCTGCTTTGCTGAGATCTTTCACAAGATAAAATAAAGCTTACACTTTCTAAAACTGCTCAAAACATTCACTCATCGTGATTTTAAATGTGTCTTGACAGAGTGAATCGACGGTGCATCAGCGTCGCCCCGTCTAGGGAGACAGCTGGCGAGTTGTTATTGGGTAAGTCAGGTTTTGGAGAGTTTTACTCCGACCACTGCCTCGTTTCGATTGGTGCATTGTTTTGGCCACTGCCCTTAAAGGCATTACATTCGCCCTCACCTATTTGGCTCCGTGGATAGAGCGTCGGCCTGCGGACTGAAGGGTCGCAGGTTCGATTCCAGTCAAGGGCATGTACCTTGGTTGCGGGCACATCCCCCAGTAGGGAGTGTGCGGGAGGCAGCTGATGGTGTCTCTCTCTCATCGATGTTTCTAGCTCTCTATCCCTCTCTCTTCCTCTCTGTAAAAAATCAATAGAATATATTTTTAAAAAAGAGACATTATATTCTCTCTAACATCACGTAGGTTATCCTGTCTTGACATTATGTATAATGCATGGGCTCGTAATTATGAAGAAATGGCAGCATTTTAATGTTTCTAAAGCTGACTTTCTTCATGAGCGTACAATTTCATATTTAACCATTTCTTTTATTTTATATATAGGATCAAATTCCCACAGTAACCCTGTGAATAGAGTCCTCCCCCATCCCTTCTTTTTATAAGATTACAAAGACACAGGAAGGCTGAGCAACTTGCCGAGATCTTGTGGATGCTGCTCACAACTAGGGATCGGTGTCAAGAACTATTTCTGGGCGATGGTCTCAGAGTCAGGCCACTGGCTCCAAAGATCCTGCTTTTTACCATATGAGGTACTGATGGCGCACTATGTCTTTAAACTCACATGCGGTTATGTGTTGCAGGTAAATGTGGAATGTATTTTGTGGAAGATAATGCTTCTGACACAGTTGAAAGCTCGGTGAGTAGACGCTTAAGTTTGCACTAATTAAATTCACACACATTTCAGATATGTATAAATTCAGCATCACCAAAAAGCAGGCAGAACTCTTAGAGCTCATTTATTGTGACTATACGTGTAGATTTATCTCAAATGAATACATTTTATAAAAGACGGTTCTAAAAAGCAGTTTAAACTTGATAGTCGAATTCTGCTGGCTCATGCTCAATGTTCTTTAACCTAAAACTGCTCTGAAAAATCAAGCCTATTAAAAAAATCAAGTCTATTAGCTAAAAACAAGCCTAATTTTCATTCATTCAAGCGTGTGGTGGAGGATTTTCAGAGAATCTCATCTACCGTATTGCATTTTGATATTTTCTAAGAACCTGAAGTTAAAATGATGATTGATATTCATGCACAGCGGGCGCTTTCCTCCCTCTCCCTTGCGCAGAGCCCGCAGGGAGAGCTGGAGCCGGCGTCCTTCTCCTGGACGTACGAGGAAATCAAAGAAGTCCACAAGCGCTGGTGGCAGCTGCGGGACAACGCCGTGGAGATCTTCCTGACCAACGGCCGGACCCTGCTGCTGGCCCTGGACAGCACCAAGGTGGGTGTGCCGGACAGCACCAGGGTGGGTGGGCCGGTCAGCACCAGGGTGGGTGGGCCGGACAGCACCAGGATGGGTGGGCTGGACAGCACCGGGGTGGGTGGGCCGGTCAGCACCGGGGTGGGTGGGCCGGTCAGCACCGGGGTGGGTGGGCCGGACAGCACCAGGGTGGGTGGGCCGGACAACACCAGGGTGGGTGGGCCGGTCAGCACCAGGGTGGGTGGGCCGGTCAGCACCAGGGTGGGTGGCTGCCCCGAGGCAAATCCATGGCATCGGGTACCACTCAGAGCGCTCAGGCTTAACTGATCCAAACCTTCACTCTCTGTTTCTGAAATCAAATAAAAATCGCCTTATTTCTCAGTCCTAATTAAAGTAAACCCTAGGTTTTTGTACTCTAACACCATTAAACCCTCATTTCCCAAAGGGACGGTGTCTGTGATGAATGAATGAATGAATGAATGGCCAGCCTGCAGCAGCAGGTTCACGTCTGGCCAGCCCGCCGTGGACCCCGCAGCCCTCAGCTGCTGTGGCTGCTCTCGTGGACCAGAGGCCTCTGGGAGAGCTGGTGGGCCTGCCCCTCAGGTCCTCCCGGTCCTCCCGGGTTCTCCTCCTCCTCACCCCCCACTCGCTCTGCTCAGCGCCCGGGGGCCTGGAGCCGCTGGCCCTGCGCTCCCGCTCCATGTCCCCGGCGGCCGGGCCGTCAGCGGCATGAGACCCGGCTGATGGGCCTCTCCCTCCCGAGAAGCGCCTTCCCCACCGGCCTGTCCGCTTCCCCTGCGCGCAGGTTCGCGACGACGTGTACCACAGCATCCTGGCCAACGACCTCCCCAACCTGCTGGAGTACGGCAACATCAGCGCGCTGACCAGCCTGTGGTACACGGGCCAGATCACCAACTTCGAGTACCTGACCCACCTCAACAAGCACGCCGGCCGGTCCTTCAATGACCTCATGCAGTACCCCGTGTTCCCCTTCATCCTGGCCGACTACGTCAGCGAGACCCTCGACCTCGGGGACCCGGCCGTCTACAGGTAACAGGCACCCCCCCTGCCCCTGTCGTGGGAGTGCTCTGCGGATCACGTACGCACCGGAGGCTGCGGCCCTCCCGGCAGCTCGATCCCAGCAGCCTCAGGGTGCCCGTCTCGCCCCACCCTCTGTCCTTCTAGAAACCTCTCCAAGCCCATCGCCGTGCAGTACAAGGAGAAGGAGGACCGCTACGTGGACACGTACAAGGTGGGTTCCGTGTTCCCGCGTTTCCGATGAACGGAAACCGGAGCTTTGGGTTTTGTTTTGTTTTTTTGTTTTTTTTTTAATATATATTTTATTGATTTTGTACAGAGAGGAAGGGAAAGAGAGAGAGTTAGAAACATCGATGAGAGAGAGAGTCATCGATCAGCTGCCTCCTGCACACCCCGCCACTGGGGATGTGCCCGCAACCAAGGTACGTGCCCTTGACCGGAATCGAACCCGGGACGACCCTTCAGTCCCCAAGCCGATGCTCTATCCACTGAGCCACACCGGTCCCGGCTGGAGCTTTGTTTTAAAGGGTCGTGTTTAGGAATTTTAAACGCATAGTATTGGCTTTTCTGGTTTTCACGTGTTTGTACTTTGACAGACAGCTGGAAATCGGTATATGATTTTATTTTATTTTATTTTTTAATTTATTTTAAATATATTTTATTGATTTTTTTTTTTTTTTTACAGAGAGGAAGGGAGAGGGATAGAGAGTTAGAAACATCGATGAGAGAGAATCATCGATCAGCTGCCTCTTGCACACCCCTCACTGGGGATGTGCCCGCAACAGAATCGAACCTGGGACCTTTCAGTCCCCAAGCCGACGCTCTATCCATTGAGCCAAACCGGTCCCGGCTCATTATATGATTTTAAATATTAGTCTGTCTCAATGCTCTGAACACATTTCCCCTCCCCCAAAAAAAGAAGTCCACTTATTAGAGTGGCATAGATTGGAAGCTAATAATCCATTGTTATACTGAAATACATAAATAACTGTATTCCTCATAAAAATCACAGGTATTTCCAGGGACACCATCCCCTGGGCTTATTTCTAGAACAATATCGTTGTATTTAGGGTGCCCCATAATCTCTCATTGTTCATAGTCAGCCGATTTATGCATTGCTTTATTAACAGAAATGAGCAGGTTTTATTTTATTTTATTTTATCTTTTTTTTGTTAACCCCCGTCCAAGAATATTTTCTCTGTTGATTTTTAGAGAGAGTGGGAGGGAGGAAGGAAGGGAGGAAGGGGGAGAGGGTGCGGCCTGGGAGGTGCCTCCAGGAGGTCAGGCAGCAGCCGCCCCCCCCCCCGGGGGGGCACCCCAGGCACTCCGGTGGCCGAGGTCCGGACACGGGGGCGGGCGGCGCGGGGAGCTCGCCCGGGGCGGGCGGGGAGGGGCTGTGACGCCATGCGGGAGGGGGGGGTGCTCGAGGCCATCGCGTCCGGCGCCCTGTGCCCTCAGTACCTGGAGGAGGAGTTCCGCAAAGGGGCCCGCGAGGACGACCCGCTGCCGCCCGTGCAGCCCTACCACTACGGCTCCCACTACTCGAACAGCGGCACCGTGCTGCACTTCCTGGTCCGCATGCCGCCCTTCACCCGCATGTTCCTGGCCTACCAAGGTGAGCGCGGGGCCGCCTCCTGGGCCCTCCCGGCCCGTCAGACCCGGGGAAGGGGTTCTGCGGGAGAAGCTGGCGCACCCCCGTAAAACGCGCCTTGCTTGGTGCTGGGACCCGGCCGCGATCGTTCCCACACGAAACGTGCTCGCCTTCAGCAAGCTCGGAGGCGTTTTGGAGGGATCGTAGGGCCCCTGAGGAGCGTCCCCCCCGCAGTGTCCAGGGCTGCCCTCAGCCAGGGGTGCAGCTCAGCGCTGGAGTGAGAAGTCTGTACCAGGGAAACCTAGCGAGGAGGGAGTTAGAGCATCTGAAAAGTAGGGAGAGAAAGGAGTCCTAACCATTAGAGGTAAAGGAGTAATTTTGCTTCCTAATGGGGGAAAGGGCATTTCATCCACTTGAACTTTAATTTGACTTCCTTATCATTCACTCGTTCCATAAACAAACTGTTACTGAGTACCGAGTGCGTGCTAGCTATTGGTCATACCCAGGGTCCTTGCTCTTATTGGAACTTCCATTCTCCTTGGGTAGATAGTCATCCATTAAACAAATGCTAGAAATTCATCTAGAAATATTTATTTTCAAGAATAAACGAATAACTCTTAAATGATAGGTAAGCAAATGAACATCATTTTACTAGTAATCTTTTTGAAGTAGTGAGATAAATGACGGCAGGCTTCAGATGGAGTCGGTCTCTGTCTTACTTCCTACTGTTTCTTTCCAGACCAAAGCTTTGATATCCCAGACAGAACCTTCCACTCCATGCACACGACCTGGCGTCTCTCCTCCTTCGAGTCCATGACTGACGTGAAAGAGCTCACCCCGGAGTTCTTCTACCTCCCGGAGTTCCTAGTCAACCGAGAAGGTAGAACAGATCGTTTCTAGTTTATGTGTTTTTTTGTGTTGTTTTTTTTTCAAATATATTTTATTGATCTTTTACAGAGAGGAAGGGAGAGAGATAGAGAGCTAGAAACATCGATGAGAGAGTAACATCGACCAGCTGCCTCTTGCACACCCCCTACCGGGGATGTGCCCGCAACCAAGGTACATGCCCTTGACTGGAATCGAGCCTGGGACCTTTCAGTCCGCAGACCGACTCTCTACCACTGAGCCAAACCGGTTTCGGCTCTAGTTTATGTTTTTGAGCATTTGTACTTATCCTATAATTTTCCAAAAAATAAAAATAGCTGTTTTTAAGTCCTAAACTTTGAGTCCATAAATAAGAGAAATACCTTTATTAAGTACATAATTTTATTCCCAAGTCAGCTTGAGGATTTTAAGTGTTTTATAGGACCACATATATCTGGAAAACTGTGACTTTGAACTATTAAAATTTTTTTGTAAACATGTGCCGAAACCGGTTTGGCTCAATGGATAGAGCTTCGGCTTGGGGACTGAAGGACCCGGGTTCGATTCCGGTCAAGGGCATGTACCTTGGTTGCGAGCATATCCCCAGTAGGGGGTGTGCAAGAGGCAGCTGATCGATGACTCTCTCTCATCGATGTTTCTAACTCTCTATCTCTCTCACTTCCTCTCTGTACAAAATCAATAAAATAAAATAAATAAATAAAAATTTTTTTTGTAAACATGTATTTTAATTTTGTTACAGAAATTATTTTTTTTCAGATTACCAATGTAATTTCAGATTATAAGGTAATTTAAAAAAATGAATCACACATTTATTGAGAACACAATGTTAATTAGCCAGAATCTCGGTAATTTTTATGAGGAATGATAGTGTATAAGTAAAAGACGCTAACCAGAAATATAAATATAAATATAAATATATATATATATATATAAAGTTAATATACAAAGTGTCCCCTAGGGAGTTCGACCCCGAGACCTAGAGTTCACTTGCTATGACGTGCGCTGACCACCAGGTGGTGGCGCGGAACAAAGGAAGGCCCGAGCCGGCAGCCGGAAGGCCCCGTCTGGCCCTGATCACCCGCCGGGCCCAGGGACTCTCCCCGTGCACGAATTCCCTGCTCCGCTAAGATGAGCCTCGTTTGCAGGTTTCGATTTCGGAGTGCGTCAGAACGGCGAGCGGGTGAACCACGTCAACCTGCCGCCCTGGGCGCGGAACGACCCGCGCCTCTTCATCCTCATCCACCGCCAGGCGCTGGAGTCGGACCACGTGTCCCAGAACATCTGCCAGTGGGTGGACCTCGTGTTCGGGTACAAGCAGAAGGGGAAGGCGTCCGTCCACGCCATCAACGTGTTCCATCCCGCGGTAAGCGGCGGAGAGGATCCTGCGCTTAACGTAGCGGAAGGCAGAGCCCAGTGCGTGGAGCTCAGCTGCTTTCTGTAAGATGCCCAAGTTATCAGACTCGGCAGAGACACTAGACTGTTAGAACCCAAGTAACCCTCTCAAACCTAACAACACTGTCCGTTAATGTCACGTCTGCGCTTCCCCATACATCCCTTTGAACAAGCGACCTTCTCGATAATTTAGCATTAGACGTCAAGTCTCTGGTCTTAAAGTAAAAATCAGTTTTATAAGCATACCTGGTCAGCATCCATCATCACTCAGGATGCAGCATCCCCGCCCATCCCTTCAGAAACATCCGTTTCTGATCTCAGCCAGGCCAGCAATGATCGTGAACCTGATCAAACGCGTCTCCCAGTCGTTTCCGTGGAAACGGGAGCGGAGCAGGCCCCGCGTGGCGAGCAGAGCACGTGTTCGCGGCCCGCGGCGCTCCTGCCGCCCCGGCTTCACACAGACCCCCCCCCCACACACCTTTCAGACGTATTTCGGGATGGACGTGTCTGCGGTGGAAGATCCGGTTCAGAGGCGAGCGCTGGAAACCATGATCAAGACGTACGGCCAGACGCCCCGCCAGCTCTTCCAGTCGGCCCACGTGAGCAGGCCGGGGCCCAAGCTCAGCCTCGAGGGCGAGCTGCCCGCGGCCGTGGGGCTGCTCGTGCAGCTGGCCTTCAGGGAGCCCCGGGAGCCGGCCAGAGAAGCCCCGCAGCCGGTAGGCCGTGTGTGGGGACAGTTACACTGAGCAGGGACTGCCTGTGCTAGGGCTTTCCCGCGCTGCGATGTTGGGGGACAGTTACAATGAGCAGGGACCGCCTGTGCTCGGGCCTTCCCGCGCTGCGATGTTGGGGGACAGTTACACTGAGCAGGGACTGCCTGTGCTCGGGCCTTCCCGCCCTGTGATGTTGGGGGACAGTTACACTGAGCAGGGACCGCCTGTGCTGGGCCTTCCCGCGCTGCGATGTTGGGGGACAGTTACACTGAGCAGGGACCGCCTGTGCTGGGCCTTCCCGCGCTGCGATGTTGGGGGACAGTTACAATGAGCAGGGACCGCCTGTGCTCGGGCCTTCCCGCGCTGCGATGTTGGGGGACAGTTACAATGAGCAGGGACTGCCTGTGCTCGGGCCTTCCCGCCCTGTGATGTTGGGGGACAGTTACACTGAGCAGGGACCGCCTGTGCTCGGGCCTTCCCGCGCTGCGATGAGAACAAGCTGCCTCCTAGAGTAGGAAGTCGGTGCAGTTTTTACTTTGAAATAGAAAATCAAAGCAAGAAAACTTAAAAGCAAAATAAGTCCTCATTGTCCACTCCCGCATAAGCGGGAGACGTGGATGGGGGTCCCCAGGGGGTGCCGAGGGGAAGCCCAGAGGGTGAGGAGGGAGAGGTCGGGGGACCTCGGGGCTGGGAGCTGAGTTGCTCTCTCTCACTTTGTTTAGAATGTGGGTTGGGAGTCCTCTCTGTTTACCGCCTCCTTTAGAAACCGTGCTTTTCCTCCTCTGGCTCAGAGCCCTCTGTCGTGGATAAAAGGCCTGAAGTGGGGCGAGTACGTGGGCTCCCCGAGCGCCCCGGTGCCCGTGGTCTGCTTCAGCCAGCCCCACGGGGAGGCGCTGGGCTCCCTGCAGGCACTGCCCACCAGGGCCATCTGCGGCCTGTCCCGCAACTTCTGCCTCCTGATGACCTACAGCAAGGAGCAAGGTGAGGGCGGGCGTCGTCCGGGTCTCCCTGAGGTGTGTGAGCGTTCCCAGGCCTCCTAGCTGCTGCTGTTCCGTCTCTCGGTTCTCTGAGTCCTGGGTGCACACCGATCCGATCGGGGGTGACTTCATGCGAAGCAGGAGCTGAACCGTACGCTCCATGGCACAAATGGGGGGTGGCTGCAGCGCCATCGGGAACGAGGGGGGAGTTTGAAGGCACAAGAATAAGCGGCTCAGCTCACACGTGGACACCTTATCGATCGATAACTTGATGAAAATATTCCCTTTGAGGCTCTTGAATCCCAGAATAGACACGTAGTGACCATCAACTCTGAAGGTGAAGGAACAGCAAAGCGAGGAGCCATCAGAGCCTTGAAAACGGGTTGGAAACCACCTGTGGCTACAAAGCCGTCCCCACCCCCTCAGGCGCCCACTCCCTCAGCCATGTGCTGGAGGGGGCTGGCAGGAGGCCCCTGCCTGTGCCCAAGGGTCCCCGGGGCACGGCCAGCGCCATCGCTGTCCTTTATAAGAACCCCGGGGCCCAGCCAGGAAGGAGCCGCGCAGCTCGAAGGAAGAGGATGAGCATAAACCCGCTCCCCGTGCACGTGGGACGCCCCTGCACAGGGGCTGAGTGAGCGCCAGCCGTGCCCTGTGCGTCAGGGCTGCGGGCACAGAGCCTGAGCCTCCCCTTCCCTCCCTCCCTCCCAGGCGTGCGGAGCATGAACAGCACGGACATCCAGTGGTCGGCCATCCTGAGCTGGGGCTACGCCGACAACATCCTGAGGCTGAAGAGCAAGCAGAGCGAGCCGCCCGTCAACTTCATCCAGAGCTCCCCGCAGCACCAGGTGAGCGGAACGTGCTCACGGAGGTCTCGGGGCTCCCAGGGGCCCCGTGTCTCATGGAGACGTGGGCCAACCCAGCTGTCGCCAGGGGCCCGGTGTGAGGACAGAATCAGCATGGCTTTCCCCTCCCAGCGCCCGCCTGCTTTGTTAGAGATTTTAATGAGCACGCGAGCACTGCAGAACCATTTCTGACGTGCAAGCTTTGGCACCCAGACGTCATCGCCGACGCAGGAATACTCTGCTAAGGCCTGTCAGTAGAACGGGAGGGTCCAGACTGCCAGCTAGCACTGTGTGATGAAGCACTCCAGCCAGTGACCAACTGGGGAGAATGCTGTTTCCTTTCCGTCCTTAGAAACACTGCTCACCCCTTAGCTCGTGAGAAAGTTCATTAGGATGTTATGTGAAGACTCACACAATGACCGTCTTCATCATCATCATCATCAGAGATGAGAGTCCTGCTGTCCCTCTGTCTTCGTTTTCTGATTAATTAGGAACAAATGGCGTGTGTGTGTGTGTGTGAGAGAGAGAAAGAAAGAGAGAGCGTTTAAGTGGATGTACACAGAAAAATGTAGATGCATAAACATTTTAATTTGGAAGCAGCTTTAGGCACCCGATTCAAGTTGCAGAATACTCTCTTTTTATATCTTTGCGCCACGCTAATCATGGCAAGTAAAACGTTTCCCTCAGATTTTGTGATCTTATATTTTGAAAACAGTCATCAGAAAGTAGCAGCATTTCCGATGCTTTTTTTTAAACGCGCTCATCTGCGATGTGTCCCTCCCCCAGGTGACCAGCTGCGCGTGGGTGCCCGACAGCTGCCAGCTGTTCACCGGGAGCCGCTGCGGCGTCATCACCGCCTACGCCAACAGGATGGCGGGCGGCGCGGTGGGTCCGGGCAGCGCGGCGGGTCCGGCGGGCGTTTCTGCTTTTGAGCTAAATGCTGGGAGGGACCCCTTTGTCATCGGTTTTACCTGACGTTTTCCTTCCTTTTGACCGCCAGCCCTCAGAGATAGAGATGGAGTCGCAGGTGCACCTCTACGGGCACACCGAGGAGGTCACCAGCCTGTGCGTCTGCAAACCCTACAGCATCCTGATCAGCGTGAGCCGCGACGGCACCTGCGTCATCTGGGACCTGAACAGGTACCGCGTTGGCCCGGGCCGCCCGGCCGGCGAGGGTGCCGGTTCTCACCGAGGGACGTCCTAGAACCTCAGGCTGAATATAATTATGTTTCCTGTGCACACGCACATCCCGGGCTTTGGTCTTCCAGGCTGTGCTACGTGCAGACTCTGGCAGGACACAAAAGCCCCGTCACAGCCGTCTCGGCCAGCGAAACGACGGGCGACATCGCCACCGTGTGCGACTCAGGTGAGCCGGCCCGGGGCCACGCTCGGGCCGCGGCCGCAGTGCTCCCGGCACAGGGACGCTGGCGGGTGCCGTTCCCGGTCCCTCCACTCGCGTGCTCTGTTGACAGCTTGTGTGTGTGTGTATTTTTTTTAAAAAAAATATACTTTATTGATTTTGTACAGAGAGGAAGGGAGAGAGATAGAGAGTTAGAGACATCGATGAGAGAGAGTCATCGATCAGCTGCCTCTTGCACACCCCCTACTGGGGATGCGCCAGCAACCAAGGTCCATGCCCTTGACCGGAATCGAACCCGGGACCCTTGAGTCCCCAAGCCGACGCTCTATCCACTGAGCCACACCGGTCTCGGCAGCTTGCGTGTGTACTAACGTGCAGCCAGGCCGCCGGCCGGGGCGGCTCCGTGGCAGAGCGTCCGCCTGCGCACCGGGCCCGGTTCTGTGCCCGGTCACCGGCGTGCACCTGGGCTGCGGGTCCATTCCCTGGTCCCCGTTTGGGGGAAACGGGGGACCCCTGCAGGATGCTCAGCAATAAAAATAAAAGGACTGGCTTTCCCACTTGGGGAATCCGGAGTAACCCTGTCCTTCAGAGCCACCAGGCCCCCTCTTACTGAGGAGCTCAGAGAAGATGCTCTGTTTGGAGCTCGGTCAGCTCTCCCATCGGTCCCCTCCGATTCCGCTGCGGCTGGTCCGGGGCTGACGCCCGAGTCGGCATTAATTTGCCTGCTGGCCCTCGTGTCCGGGTGAACACGCAGAGCCCCGTGTGACCTGCGGGCAGGGCTTGCGCCTGTCCGTCTGCAGCCAGGAGCGGCCTGTCGGCGCCGGCGCCAGCTCAGGCCCCGGGGCGGCTGGGCGGTGCCGCCTCGGTGACCCGCGCTGGTTGTGGTTCCAGCTGGCGGGGGCAGCGACCTCAGGCTCTGGACGGTGAACGGGGACCTGGTGGGACACGTGCACTGCAGGGAGGTCATCTGCTCCGTGGCCTTCTCCAACCAGCCAGAGGGCGTGTCCATCAACGTGATCGCGGGCGGCCTGGAAAACGGGACCGTGAGGTGAGGCGCGGGCGGGGGGCCGCTTTTCTCCCCGAGGGCACCGCCGTTTCCAAGAGAAGCTTTTACTGTCTAGGCATGTTGACATTTAGCCATCAGAAATGCAGAACGCCTCCAGTCATTCGTGTTTTATTTCTAAGAGACACGTTAGTGCCGTTTTGAAGGTTTGTGTTGCGAACCGTCGAAGATGAACAGTCGACCCAGTGGGTGGGTGTCCTTCCCCCTCACCTCCCAGCAGCCACTGCTGCTGCTAACGGTGCGTCTCTCTGGGTGGATTTTCACAAACAAGCAGGCGGGTGGGCTGTCCCCGCGAAGCCACGTGGCTGGCATGACCGTGCGCCTTCCCCTCAGGCTGTGGAGCACGTGGGACCTGAAGCCCGTGCGGGAGATCGCCTTCCCCAAGTCCAGCAAGCCCATCGTCAGGTGAGCCTCCCCGCCTCACACGGCTCCGAGTGACGCACACCGACCCCCGGAAATCTGTGGTGGGAGCTTCCCAGCCCCAGGCTCCCCAGCCCCAGACTTCCCAGCCCCAGGCTCCGAGCCCCGCTGGCCAAAGGAGGCCCGGTCCTGGTCTTCGTGGAGCCTACGTCCGAGTCAGGACCCGAGTCTAACTGACCAGCACGCGGGCGGGCCCAGAAAAGGCCTTCCGGTTGAAGACATGGTCATGTGACAGACGGCCCAGGGCGTGCCAGACTGGACCGATCAGCGGCCCTCCTCCGACTTTTAAAACTCGATTAGACATAAGGAATGCGGATTTACCCTATTAAATACATTCATTCTCGGGACGCTAAATTGCAAGTTCAATGACCCTGAGCTGATCGCTTATTTTTTTATTTTATTTTTGAATATATATATATTTTTTACATATTTTATTGATTTTTTTTTGCCCCTCTTCCTCCCTCCCACACATCCCCTCCCTCCCCAGAGTTTTATGCCCATTGGTTGTACTTATATGCATGTATACAAGTCCTTTGGTTGATCTATTATCTCCCCCAGATCCTCTTCCCTTCCCTGCTGAAATTTGACAATCTGCTTGTTGCTTTACTATCTCTATATCTATTTTTTGGTTCATCAGTTTATAATGATCTTTATTATCCACAAATGAGTGAGGTCATGTGTTTCTCTTTCATTGATTGGCTTATTTCACTCAGCATGATGTTCTCCAATTCCATCCAGGTTGCTGCAAAAGATGAGATCACTTATTTTTATATTTAAGTGAAGTTAAATATCTCCATAAGTCACGTATTCCTATAAAGAGAAAAGGTAGAACTGTTACATTTTTTAAAGTTCCCTGCGCCCAAGTAATGGTGCGGAAGTCATAAAGGATAGACAGGAAGGAGCAGGAAGGTGGGGGAGGAAGGGGTGGAGTCGACACTGCTCCCTGTCGCCCGCTAGAGAGCCCACCTGCCAATCAGCCGGACGCGTGGCCACCGCAGGCACGCAGAGCGCGTCACTTCTGTACCCAGGTCACTGTGTGATTCCCCGTGCAGACGGCTCTCTCTCCCACAGCCTCACGTTCTCCTGCGACGGCCACCACCTGTACACGGCCAACAGCGAGGGCACGGTGATCGCCTGGTGCCGCCGGGACCAGCAGCGCCTGAAGCACCCCATGTTCTACTCCTTCCTGAGCAGCTACGCGGCCGGCTGAGGGCCCCGGGTCAGGGCGCTGAACCTGAAGAATCGACGAGCAAACCCCTTCCAGATAATTCCGTAACCTTCACCCCCACAGACCTCTGTCTGTCTGCGCTCCCGGGGCTGGGCGCAGGGGCTCCCTGCAAGGGGCGGTCGGGAGGGGTGACGGCGGGCGTGGCCAGCAGGACTGGGGCCTCCGAGAGGCGGTCACATCCATCCGGTTTCTTCTGAAGAGATAACTCCCTCTCCCCCTCCCCCCAAAAAAAGCAAAGGAAAGGGTCAAGAAGCAGGGACCTTATGACACCCAGGCGTTCACGGGCTGGCTGGCCGGCCGCCGGACACGGGCCTCTAAGGGCTCCGTGTTAGACGGCAGCTGCAGCCACACACCAGGGCGGGGCGCTCTGATGTCAGACACGTCCCCCGTCTCCGTAAAAGCCCTGCCTAAAACCCGTAACACTAGCCGCCGCCCTCAGCCGAGGCGCTGAGATGGAAGCCGGGGAGACGTCAGGCCCGCGTGCAGGGGGCGCCCCCAGCGAGGCAACGGCTCGCTCCCTCTCAGAAAGGCCGGCCGACCCTGCGGGACAGTCCCCGCCCCGGTTCTGCTCCCTGCGCCCGAGGATTCCAGCGGCAGCGGAGACGCTGCCCGCGTCGGACCGGGGACCCCGAAGCTCCTGGGACAGCCTCCCCCACCCCCACCCCCTTTGGGCTGAGGCCACGTGTCCACCGGGAGCTGCTGCCTCGGCTGTGAAGACACTAAAGAGCTGAGTGACACGTGACCACACGATACACACGTGTTCCCGCCTGAGAATCCCGGCGCGTTCGTGTGAAAGGTTGACTCCTACTGTGTTTACAGAACTACTTTTGTAACTTCCGGACTTTCTAAAACATCCCCACGTAAAAACCCCACGGAACACGGTTCCTGAGGCTCTGGGTGGGGGGATGCGAGAGGGCCCCCAGGGGCCGTGGCCGTGACCCGGAGCCTGGACTAGAGCCGCACCCGATGCCTCTCACAGACCTGGGGCTCCGGGGCCCACAGAGGGGACCTTCCTCCTGATCGCGTGGCAGTGGCCTTCCTCCTGATCGCGTGGCAGTGGCCTTCCTCCTGACCGCGTGGCAGTGGCCTGCTTGTTTCAGAAAACTGCAGCTGCTGTCCGCTTTCCCCTTTCTGCCGAGAGCGGTGACCGAGTCCCATTGGCAGAGGCTGCTCCTCGGTCCTTTTATTTTTAAGGCTGAATTCCGTCATTCATCTAAAGAAATATGCAAGCGACCGATCTCGTAAAGAGTGCAATGTTCTATTTTTATGTAAAAATAAACACGACTCGGGGGGATTATTTATTCAGCACGAAACCTCACGTGCACATGTGTACAACGCCCACGCGTGTGGCAGCGGACACCTATGTAGCTACTGGCCCTTCGCCGGTACCCACTGCGCTCAGCGGCAGGAAATCCCAGAAAACAGACGTGAAGGCGGCTCTCACACACACACACACACACACACACACACCCCGGCGCCGAGGGGACAGGACCCGCCTGCACCCCCCTCCCTCCCCGGGCCTGGGGGGCGCGCTGCCAGGGGGTCAGGGGCCGGGCAGGCGGGCGGGGAGCCTACAGGGAGACGGGGAGGGGGGTGAAGGGGAGAAAGGGGCGCAGGGACCGGGGCGGGGCTGGGGGAGGGAGCCCCCGTGACGCCCGGTGACGTGGGCGCGGGCGGGATTTGCGGAGGGAGCCGCGGGCACCGGCTCCCCGCTGCTCCCCGCTGCAGACCCAGGCTCCCGCCCGGCGCCCACGGGGGACGATGCCGCGAGGCCCGGCTCCCCCCGCGGGAGACAAAGCCCGCGCGTGAGCGGCGGCGCCCAGCCCCGCGGCAGGTGCGCGGCTGCTCGCACCCGGGACCCTCCACCCAGCGCAGGTGCGTACAGACCCTGCGGGAGGCTGCGGGGGCCCGTGAGCTTGTGGGTCCGGCTTGGGGGTTGGGGGAGCGCTGCTCTCCTGGGGGTCGCCCCTGTCCCCGTGCACAGGACCGTCCTGGACCCGGGGGGCGGGGGGGGGAGGGGGGCCCGTTGGCCATGTTATTGGGGGGCGGGGGGAGATGCGTTGGGGAGCGCCAGCCCCAGTTCTGTTGCTCCCCATCTCCTGGGACATCTGCCTCCAGGCGGTCCCGGCTGCTCCCCTCCCTGTGGCTCTGTCCCCGATGCTGGTGCTGAAATGCGGGCGCTCGCCCGAGGGCTTCGGGGAGCGCGGGTCTGGTTTGTCTTAGAGATAATAATGGGGAGGGGGGCGAGGAGGGCTGGGGTGCAGCTGGAGAAGGGTCTTCATTGAGGAGGATTTGCTTGTCGTGTGCATCGTGCACGAAGGCAAGGGTCAGCAAACTCCTTAGTGCACAGATGTCAACAGCACCACGATGGACATTTCTTTGGAGAGCCCAATTTTTTTAAACTTAAACTTCTTCTAACGCCACTTCTTCAAGATAGACTCGCCCAGGCCGTGGTGTTTTGTGGAAGAGCCACACGTGTGGCTCTTGAGCTGCCGTTTGCCGACCACAGCCCTAGCCGGTTTGGCTCAGCAGACAGAGCACTGGCCTGTGGACTAAAGGGTTCCGGGTTCGATTCTGGTCAGGGGCACGTACCTTGGTTGCAGGCTCCTTCCTGGCTTGAGCCCTTGTTGGGACTTGTGCGATAGGCAACCATTCGATGTGTTTCTCTGATACCAATGTTTCTCTCTGTCTTCCCTTCCACTCTCCCTAAAAAAATTTTTTTAAAAATGGAACAATATCATTGGGTGAGGATTAACAAGGAAACAAACAAACAAAAAAAACCCCACATATTTTTATTGATTTCAGGGAGAAAGGGAGAGGGAGAGAGAAACATTCGTGATGAGAGAGAGAATCATGGACCGGCTGCCTCCTGCACGCCCCACCCTGGGGATGGAGCCCACAGCCCGGGCCTGTGCCCTGACCGGGATCGAACCCTGACCTCCTGGTTCCTAGGTTGATGCTCAACCCCTGAGCTGCCAGCCAGGGTATCTGTTGGGTCCTTAGTGACTGTGGGTAACACTGCCTCACACAAACACTCACACGCACACACAATCACACACACACAATCACACACACACACACTCACACACAACTACTTTATAAGGAAGGTGGCCAAATGGCTGAGAAAAGATTGACGTGCAAAAGACACATCATCTCACTTATTTATAGCCGCGTCTCACTACCACCTTTTTTCCTTCTTTCCTTCCTTGTCTCCTTGTTGTGCCTGAGAAGGGGAGGGGCCCGCAAGGCAGGCGTGTCTCTCCACTGCCCTTTCTCATCTCAGTGCCTGGAAGCGGCGTCTTTTGGAAATGCCCCTGACGTGTCCTCACGCACCTGTCTGAGCGTGGGCCCGTCTGATCCCGTGGCTTTCCCCTTTCTCTCGGCATTTTCTTCACTCCGGACACACTCAGGCGGGAAGAGACTTATCACTCAGGGAGAGAGATTGCTTGGTTGCTATTTGTGAACCAGAAACGGAAAGTTAGCTTCTTTTTTTAAAATTTTTAATATTTTATTGATTTTTTTTTACAGCGAGGAAGGGAGAGGGACAAAGAGCTAGAAACATCGGTGAGAGAGAAGCATCCATCAGCTGCCTCCTGTACACCCCCTATTGGGGATGTGCCCGCAACCAATGTACATGCCCTTGACTGGAATCGAACCTGGGCCCCCTCAGTCCACAGGCCGACCTCTATCCACTGAGCAACACCGGCTTCGGCGAAAACTTAGCTTCTTTAATGCACCAAAAACACAACAAAATGTCCTTTCCACAGCAGCCGGCGGCAGGTGGCGGGGGGCTCGACCTTGCCCTTGGGAAGCAGCGCCTGCGCCCTCTGCCCTCTGCCCTCTCTCCCGGCCGCTCCAGGCCTCCAGGAGGGCGGGAAGAAGGAGACCATGTCCAGCAGCAGCACCACCAGCATCTCGCAGGCCCGCAAGGCCGTGGAGCAGCTCAAGATGGAAGCCTACATGGACCGGGTGAAGGTGAGCAATGCCCGCTCCCCGCCCGCCCCGCTGCCCTCGGCCCACACCCGCCAGCAGGTTGCTTCAGCATTGCCACCGTGCCCTCCACTGTCAGGGGTCAGGGTCAGGGTC
Source organism: Nyctalus aviator (assembly GCA_036971965.1). Classification (NCBI taxonomy): domain Eukaryota; kingdom Metazoa; phylum Chordata; class Mammalia; order Chiroptera; family Vespertilionidae; genus Nyctalus; species Nyctalus aviator. The sequence goes on along the minus strand of CM072940.1, from coordinate 3,387,701 downwards.
AGGAGTCTCCAGGAGCACGCTGGGCCCTCAGGGCTCCATTTAGCTCCGTTGTCGTGCCAATAAGCAAGAGCGAGCTCAGCATGGCGCCCTCGCTGGTTAGGCACCTGCCCTGGCTGCAGGCTCCATTCCCAGTGTGGGCCCTGGTTAGAGCAAGCATGTCAAACTCGTGGCGGGCGAGAGGGAGAGAGAGAGAAACATCAACGATGAGAAAGAATCATGCATCGGCTGCCTCCTGCACAGCCCTCCGGTGGGGATGGAGCCCGCAACCCGGGCCTGTGCCCTGACCGGGAGTCGAACCGTGATCCCCTGGTTCATCCGTCGATGCTCAACCACTGCGCCACCCCGGCTGAGCAGAGCGAACACCGAGTTTGACCTTGTCCAAGACCCCATCACCGAGGGGGCTGCCGCTTGGCTGTGCTCCCCACTCTAACCCTGCTTTGTTTTCGTGGGGGTGGAGGGCGGAGCCGGCAGAGACGTCAGAGAGGCTGGTAATGGATCCCGAGCCCTATTGTTCGGGGCTGGGGTTGCTGGGAAATAGGGGTGAGGACGCGGAGAACAAAGGCAGGCTGTCACCGCAGGCACAGTAATTATGTCATCCCCCTGTCCTGGATGTGACGCTAGCAATTGCAACCTCTTCTCCCATCACCGAAGCTTGTAATTACAGTGCAACCACGGGGACTGTGTGCTGACTTGCTTGGTCTGTCTGAATCACCTCTTTCCCTCTGAAATGCAACGGTAAACTCCCACAGCTGCGGCCGGGCTGCCGGTTCGTTTCTTTTAAACTGGGCCCTAGCCGGTTGGCTCAGCGGATAGAGCGTCAGCCTGCGGACTGAAGGGTCTCAGGTTCAATTCCAGGTCAAGGGCACATGCCCGGGTTAGAGTCTCGATCCCCAGAAAGGGGCGTGTAGGAGGCAGCCGGTCCATGATTCTCTCTTATCATGGATGTTTCTATCTCTCCCTCCTCCTCCCTTCCTCTCTGAAATCAACCAATCATCAATCAATCAGTCAATCAACCAACTGGGCACTCGTGACCTCCTCAGGAATTGGTTCCTGGTACCCAGGCCTCCACTCTCATCCAGAGGGGTGTGGCTAAGCAAACGCACCTGCGATCCTACAAGAACAGGAGGCCATCTGAGGACAGGTGGTTTTCTTGGGAGAGAAACTGGCATCCAGGGCCGTCCCACCTTTGGGGTGACAGAAACCTCCCTGGATTGGACTGGTCAGACCAGCAGGGTCAGGCACTGGGAGTAAGGTGTTAGGGTGACGCAGACACGCGGCTGCGAGGGACGCAGACACACGGGTGTGGGAAGGGAACGTGGTCCCACGCCACCCTCCCCTCGCTGTCCCAGGAGAGCCCCGTTTTTGAGCCCCCGCCTGCAGTGCTTCCGCCCTGGCGCAGTGCCCCCAGGAAATTAAAGGAGTCACATCCACCTGCATAGATACTCACAGGCATCTGCACTAGTCACCTGACCCAGGGCAAGGAAGAACAATTATAACGCAGCAAGTCAGCTTCAGGCCAGCGGAGGGTGCTGGTGAGCCATAAACAGAAGCGTCGGAAACATCTTGTTCTTCACACTCTTTTCAAGCGTTTACTAGGTGTACCGGTTAATAATGCGGACTGAAGGGTCCTGGGTTCGATTCTAGTCAAGGGCATGTACCTTGGTTGTGGGCACATCCCCAGTAGGTGTGCAGGAGGCAGCTGATTGTTACTCTTTCATCAATGTTTCTCACTCTCTTTCCCTTCCTCTCTGTAAAAAATCAATAAAATATATTTTTAAAAAAACACAGAAGTGGTAAATTGGGTCTCTGGGTGGTTTGCCTCAAAACAAGAAAAATTCTATTGGGACAGTACCCACAAATTATCTGAAAGATGGGGGAAATGTGTAGCCAGTGATGGACATCAACTTTGAATAAAGCACTTTCGATGTTTCTCTTGAAACTATCCTGTTTTCTTTGATTACAAAATCCGAATTATTAACCAGTTAACACTTAGTTTGTATTATTAACCGGCTAATAATTAATCCGCATTGTAACCTGTTAATAGTTCATCTATATTATTAACCAGTTAATGCTTAATCCATATTATTAACCGGTTAACGGTCACCTGCATTTTTAACCGGTTAATGGTCAGTCTGCATTATTAACTGCAATGCCTCCCCTTCCGCCAGGTGGTGGGTCTGGAGCAGCATCTCTCTCCTCAGAGGCAGGCGTCCAACCGTCTCCTGGGCTTTGCACCCAGCCTCCCCCCAGCCCCTCACCCCGCGCCCGCGCTGTGCCCCACAGGTGTCCCAGGCCGCCGCGGACCTGCTGGCCTACTGCGAGGCCCACGTCCGGGACGACCCGCTCATCGTCCCCGTGCCCGCGTCGGAAAACCCGTTCCGGGAGAAGAAGTTCTTCTGCACCATCCTCTGACGCCCTCGGCGATGCAGCACCCCCGGGAACACGCATGCACGTAGCTTTGGGGACCCCTCTCCCCACCCTGCCCGTCCCTGCTCAGCCACCCTCGGGGGGCTGGCCTCCTCTGACTCTTGGGTTTCTTGTATTTAACGATGTCACTTCCTCTTTTCATTTCCACAAAATACATTTTTGTTTATTTCAGAGAGGAAGGCACGGGGTGGGCAGTGGTCATTGTGTCCCCAGTTTGGCTGTCCAGCATCTGACCCTCCCCTCCTTCCCGTGGGAAGGCATCACCCCCTGCAAATCAATTCAGTGGGGTGCAGTGTCCCCACCCCGCGTGGTTGCTCAGGAGGGGAGGTCTTCCCTCTCCGGTGCACCCCTTCCTAGCACCCACTGGCCAGTTTGGGGGAATTCTCCCAGCTGTTCCTGTTACACTCCAATAAAAAGCTGGTTTGGCGGCCAGCCGTCAAGGATGCTACCGTTCGTTACCTTTTTGTCTTCGCGGCGCTTTGCTAAGCCTCCACTCCAGGGCATTGGAGGGTGTATCTGACACATCTTGAAATGGGAGGTGCTGCCCACCCAAGGCCAGGCAGACAGTCCCCTGAGCAGGGGTGAGGGTGGGGCTGAGCCTAGGGACTGGGGGGGGGGCGGGGGAGGGATGCTAGGCTGTGGGATTCATGTCTTTTGGGGAAAACAGTGGGGAATCCCACTATTCAGAACCCGACATCCCATCCGGTTCCTATTGGGATTCCCCACTTGGAGCAGCGTCTCTGTAACGGAGGCAGGTGGCATCCTCCCCCCTCCTCCTGCCCCGGACCCTCAGGAATGGATGGAGGGGAGGGGATGGTGGCTGCCACAAACCCCAACAGCACCTCCGGGTGAGGAGCCAGCCCCACCCAGGGCTCCAGCTGGCTGGGCGATGACGTGTCTTCAGGAAGCAGCCGGGTTCCCGGCCGCCCATCGTCTGAGAACTGCGGGCTCTTCTAGCTCCTCGGGCCTTCGCCAGGGCGGGGCTCACTCCCGCAGCAAGGGCGGTGCGGGGCTCCCCAGCCTCCGAGCGGGGGGAGCCCCTCAGCATTCCCTCCTCCAAAGCCTGGGAGGGAGAGTGGGCAGCAAAGAAGGTGTGAAAAAAAAAAAAAAGACGCGCATGCTCAGTGGAGGACCTCGCGCGTCGCCTCCGCGCGCTGCAAGTGACGCAAGCGAGAGCATGGGATTCTGGGGAATGTTGTTTCCGGGCCTCCGGACCCCCGTTGCGCCGCCCCGCCTGGGCCGGGAGCAGGACTCCAACTCCCGGCAGGCCGGCGGGGCGCGCGAGATAAGGGGCGGGGCCCGCGAGAGCGGAGAAGGCGGGGCCGGGTGAGAGGGGCGTGGGGATGCCCGGCGAGGGGCGGGGCTCCGGCCGGGGAAGCCGAGCATCCGGAGAGCGCGACCGGAAACCGCAAGGCAGCACCTGGCGGGCGGCGGGGGGCCACCTGGGGCCGTCGCACCGGCGTCGACCACCGCCCCCTCGGCAGGTCCCCTGCCCTCCGCCGCCGGGACGCGGGAGGGGGGCGTGAGGAGGGGCCGGCGGGGGCGGCCAATGCGAAACTGGCTGGTGCTGCTGGGCCCGTGCGTGCTCGGGGCGGCGCTGCACCTCTGGCTGCGGCTGCGCTCCCCGCCGCCCGCGCGCGCCTCCGCCGCGGCCCCCGCAGGTGAGGGCCCGGCCGGGCCGGGGGTCCGGGTCCGGGGGGGGGGACGGGCCGCAACGGGGGGCCTTTCCATCCGCGGGCGGGAAAGTAGGGGAACTTGGGGGCGATCTTGTCTGCGCTCGTCGGGCCGCTGTCACCGCCGAACCCGATGCCCCGAGTCCGACCCCGAGTCCTGCGGCCGCCCCAGGCCTGCCCGGCGCGGGGCCTCGCCAGCGGGTCCCTGCCTCCCGCCCCCTTCAGCCGCCAGCGGGTCCCTGCCTCCCGCCCCCCGAGGTGTGGGTCTGGTTGGGTGCAGACCGGGCGCTGGGTGCCGCGGGGCATGTCCGCGCGGGGGGGGGGGGGGGTCTTTGCTGTGACGGAATAACGGACCGTCGTCTCCGGCCTTTGCAAACTTTGCGATCGCAGGCGAAGTCCGGGGTAAACTAATGTGGACGCGAGCGCCAGGCGGGCCCCAGCCGAGCGGCCCCCGGGGATGCGGGTGGCGGACTTCTCGCTAACGCAATGCACCTGGGATACCGCCTGCCCCGCGTCCCGGTCTCATCCCGGCCTCAAACCGGCCTCATCCGGCCTCCTGGGTGGGAGACCTGGCTCCAGCCTCATCCGTAAGCGCTTTGCCCCGGGCAGGTGCCCAGTGGTGTGTGTGAGTGAGTGTGTGTGTGTGTGTGTGTGTGTGTGAGAGAGAGAGAGAGAGAGAGAGGGGGGTCCCATTGGTGTGTGTGTGTGTGTGTGTGTGAAAGAGAGAGAGAGAGAGAGAGAGAGAGAGAGAGAGAGAAGGGGTCCCATTGATATGTGTGTGTGTGTGTGTGTGTGTGTGTGTGAGAGAGAGAGAGAGAGAGAGAGAGAAAAGGGGTCCCATTGGTGTGGGTGGGTGAGTGAGTGTGTGTGTGAGAGAGAGAGAGAGAAAGAGAGAGAGAGAGAAGGGTCCCATTGGTGTGTGTGTGTGTGTGTGTGTGTGTGAAACAGAGAGAGAGAGAGAGAGAGAGAAGGGGTCCCATTGGTGTGTGTGTGTGTGTAGGGGTCCCTACTTTCCTTCTTTTCTAAGGGCTCACCCTAGGACCTTTAAAAACGCCCTCGACGGCTCTTTTAAAGATGAGGTAATCGTCCTGCTATTTTGTTTGCTTGTTTTTTTGTTTTATTTTAAAAAAAATTATTGATTTTTAAAAATATATTTTATTGATTTTTTACAGAGAGGTAGAGAGAGGGACAGAGAATTAGAAACATCAATGAGAGAGAATCATCGATTAGCTGCCTCTTGCACACCCGCTACTGGGGATGTGCCCGCAACTAAGGTCCATGCCCTTGACCGGAATCGAACCTGGGACCTTTCAGTCCGCAGGCCGTCGCTCTATCCATTGAGCCAAACCGGTTTCGGCTAATTTATTGACTTTTAAAAAATATATTTTATTGATTTTTTTTTTTTTTTTTTTTTTTTACAGAGAGGGATAGAGCATTAGGAACATCGATGAGAGAGAAACATCGATCAGCTGCCTCCTGCACAGCCCCCACTGGGAATCGAGCCAGCAACCGGGGCATGTGCCCTAAACTCAGAATCGTGACCTCCTGGTTCATAGACTGATGCTCAGTCACTGAGCCACGCCGGCCGCTGGGCCACACTCCCTGAATTGTAGAGAGAAAGGTGGGCCTGTGGCGGCGCCTTTGCTAGGGAGGTGTTTGGGGGAGGGCGTGCTGGTGGTGTGTCTGATGATTGATCTCCGTAGATCGGTGATGAACTGGTATGGTTTCCCCATTTTTACCCGTGTTTCCCCGAAAGTAAGACATCCTCCGAAAATAAGACCTAGCGCATGGAAAGATAAGACATCCCCTGAAAATAATACCTAGCGCAACTTTGGGAGAAAAAATTAACATAAGACACTGTCTTATTTTCGGGGAAACAGGGTAAGATTCCTGCCTGCTTGTGATAGATGTCATCTGAGAGCAATTAGTTTTAGTGCAAGACTCATGCAGGGGGGAAGTAACAAGTATCTCTGTTCTATTTGGAATGGAAGTTCCTCCAGGAAACATGCCTGTTGTGGAAAACAGAGAAAAAGGCCGACGTGCATTTGTCTTTTGATCGAATACCTACATCCTGTGGCATACACAAACACCGTAGGAAAGGTCGTTTATTTTTGGACACACTTTGGATCTGTTCCCACCATCGGAGGAAGAGCTGACATGCATCCTCCTCAGAGCTATTTATAAGCCTGTCGCTCTCAGGCTTTGAAACCCGTGACAGAAGCAGGGACAGAGTCATCTTTCCCTTCATTCTCCCTTGGACGGACACACTTTTCAAATGTAATCCCGCCCGTCAGGCCTTAGGACAGTGAAAAAGGAGCCATTCACCGACTTGTCACTTGCTTTTTTTTTTTTTCTTTCTAGAAACATCACTTCCCCGCCTTCATTCTTTAGAATATTTAGTAAGCCATACGAGGTTTGCTGGCTGTGGAGCTTACTGGTGTTAACAAGGGTGCTGATACTTCCCAATACGGGACTTTCTCAGCTCCATCCCTCAAACCTACACACTGAATATTAAGCTGGGACTTCACCCTGAAAGCATATTTTTGCTGTTTTAGTTGCTGTCGGGAGCTTACTGTTTGCCTGGTACCAAACCAGTACCTCTATGCACATTCTCATGTAGTTTACAACTCCAAGAGAAGTGGAGGTGTGCCCATTCATAGTTAGGGGAACGGAGGTTCAAGAAGTTAAATAAGTTTGTTGTTGTTAATCCTCACCCGAGGATATCTTTCCATTGCTTTTTAGGGAGCGTGGAAGAGAGAGGGAAAGACGGAGAGAAACATCGATGGGAGAGAAACACAGCGATGGGCTGCCTCCTGCACTAGCCCCAGCCGGGGTCTGGGCCAGGGAGGAGCCTGAAACGTGCCCTGGACTGGAATGGAGTCCGGGACCCTTTGATTGTGGGCAGACGCTCTACCCACTGAGCCACACTGGTCAGGACTTAACTAATTTTTTAAAAATATATATATTTTATTGATTTTTTTACAGAGAGGAAGAGAGAGGGATAGAAAGCTAGAAACATTGATGAGAGAGAAACATTGATCAGCTGCCTCCTGCACACCCCCACCGGGGATGTGCCTGCAACCCAGGTACATGCCCTTGACCGGAATCGAACCTGGGACCCTTCATTCCGCAGGCCAACGCTCTATCCACTGAGCCACACCGATTAGGGCTTAACTAACTTTTATATGTAATATGAGAGAGCCAGGATTCCGATGGTGGCCTGACTAACTGCCTGCCCACTCTGCTATAGTTTACGCCAGTGTCTTTCCAAACTGATGCGTGTTATAAACATTTGTTTGTTTTGAAGAGTTTACATATTCACGTGAGCTAGAGACATCGATGAGAGAAACATCGACTAGCTGCCTCCTGCACACCCCCCATTGGGGGTGTGCCCGCAACTAAGGTCCATGCCCTTGATCAGAATGGAACCCGGGACCCTTCAGTCCGCAGACCGACGCTCTATCACTGAGCCAAACCGGTTTCATGGCAAGACATGGCATTTCTGACGTGTTGTTGCTTGTTTCTAGATCCGCCGGCCTCGTTTCCTCCGGGGAAAGACAGCCACTATGACCTGGTAGTCGGTGTGTTGTCAGCCCGCCATAACCATGAACTTCGAGACGTGATCCGGAGCACCTGGCTGAGGCACTCCCGCCAGCACCCCGCCCTCAGCCAGCGGTAGGTCCCTCTGAGCTGGCACCTGCCGGTGTCCGGAGTGGGAGAGGCAGCCTCTCTTGCTGGAGGAAGGGCCACTGTGCTCTGCTTTCCTCCAGATCGCTGAGCCCAAAGGCAGTGTGAGCAGGTTTTAAGCCAAAAGGTAGATGGGGGAGAAGGGCCAGCCTTGAGCAATGCGAGCAGCCTCTGAAGTGGGGTCAGCACGCAGAGAAGACACGGGCTGGCTGTCAGGTGCAGCAGGAGAAGCTGACTGCCTTTGCTTTTTATTTTATTTTAAAAATATATTTTACTGATTTTTTACAGAAAGGAAGGGAGAGGAATAGAGAGTTAGAAACATTGATGAGAGAGAAACATCCATCAGCTGTCTCCTGCACGCCCCCCACAGGGGATATGCCCGCAACCAAGGTCCATGCCCTTGACCGGAATCGAACCCGGGGCCCTTCAGTCCGCAGGCCGACACTCTGTCCACTGAGCCACACCGGTCAGGGCAACTGCCTTTGCTTTTCAGCGGTGTGAGCCGTGGCTCCGTGTTCTCCCTTGCTCCCTGTCTGCGGGAGGCAGCAGAGGGCTGGCCGGGACCCACTGGTGGCCAGCACCTTCGGGCTGGCCGCCTCGCTGGCAGGGGCCAGGAGAGTGACGTTAGAATGAACGCTGATCAGTCCCATGCTGAAGGGGGGGGATGAGCACACGCAGGCGGGGCTCGGTGACCGTGCTCCCCTCCTCCCCCCACAGGGTGCTGGTCAAGTTCATCATCGGCGCCCGGGGCTGCGAGGTGCCCGTGGAGGACCGGGAGGACCCCTACTCCTGCCGGCTGCTCAACATCTCGGACCCGGGTGAGCCTCCTCATGTGCACACGTGTGCACGCAGCACCTCATAAACAAACATTTTACTTAACCGCACTGAAAACTTGGCCGTTAAATTTGAGAATGATTTTTTCCCCACGAGCAGCCGTGTTTCGGGAGCGCTTAGAAAGCTTTGCCGGTGGGAAGGGTTCCAGGGCAGACGGTGACCTGGCTGTGCCGTCCAGGGACCCCCTGACGGCGGACAGTGATGATGTCACCTCCTCCCCACCCGCGCCCTCCCCAGTTCTGAACCAGGAGATCGAGGCCTTCACGTTCCCGGAGGACGCGCCCGCGGGCCCCTCCGAGGACCGCGTGGTGAGCGTGAGCTTCCGCGTGCTGCACCCCATCGTGATCACCAGCCTCGGGGTGCTGGGCGGCGCCGGCGCCGGGGGCTTCCAGAGGAACATCACCGTCCGGCTGTACCAGGCCGAGCAGGAGGTGAGCGGCGGCCTCCTCCTGGCGCCTCGCAGGCAGGAGACGTCACCCCCTCCCTGCCCTCGGCACGTTGGGGTGCAGTGCACGTTGGGGTGCAGTGCGCGGGGTCTCCGAAACCAGCCCCCGCGTGGTCAGGAACGAGTGTTAATGAAGGAAACGCACACGGTGCGCTCAGAGCGCCCTTCATCCGTTTACTCTTAACCCTTCGCGGTTACACACACTCAGTGTCTTACTGCCCCCCCCTCCCCGCGTGCCTCTCGTGTCAGGGCGGTGGCTTTAAGGTTTTGAAGATTATTCTCAGCATTCTTAGGAATTTGTGACGGTTTTCGTTATCTTAGCCACCTTTACTTAATACCGTGGTGGAAGAGAGACCCCAAATGACACCTAAACCACACTGGGACCGCGCTAGTAACCAGGATGGGGCCGCTGAGGACTTAGCTGGCCGTGTGAGCCATGCAAATACCTTGTGAGATATGCAAATGCCCTGTGAGGTATGCAAATACCTTGTGAGATATGCAAATACCCTGTGAGGTATGCAAATACCTTGTGAGATATGCAAATACCCTGTGAGGTATGCAAATACCTTGTGAGATATGCAAATACCCTGTGAGGTATGCAAATACCTTGTGAGATATGCAAATACTCTGTGGGGTATGCAAATACCCTGTGAGATATGCAAATACCCTGTGAGGTGTGCAAATACCCTGCGAGGTGTGCAAATACCCTGTGAGGTGTGCAAATACCCTGTGAGGTGTGCAAATACCCTGTGAGGTGTGCAATTGCCCTGTGAGGTGTGCAATTGCCCTGTGAGGTGTGCAAATACCCTGTGAGGTGTGCAAATACCCTGTGAGTTGTGCAAATACCCTGTGAGATCTGTAAGTATCCTGTCCAGCAGGAAGTCTTCCTTCCTGTCTCCCCTGTGCAGGAGGCCCTGTTCGTGGCACGCTTCAGCCCCCCGAGCTGTGGGGTGCAGGTGAGCCGGCTGTGGTACAAGCCTGTGGAGCAGTTCGTCTTACCCGAGGTACGGGGTGCGGGGTGCGGGGCACCCAGGCAGCCTTTGCACACTGGGCCGGGCTTGGGTGTCATGTGATGATGTAGTGTATAGCGCGTGCACACAGAGGGGTGTAATGTGATGATGTAGTGTATAGCGTGCACACAGAGGGGTGTCATGTGATGATGTAGTGTATAGCGTGCACACAGAGAGGTGTCATGTGATGATGTAGTGTATAGTGTGCACACAGAGGGGTGTAATGTGATGATGTAGTGTATAGCGTGCACACAGAGGGGTGTCATGTGATGATGTAGTGTATAGCGTGCACACAGAGAGGTGTCATGTGATGATGTAGTGTATAGTGTGCACACGTGAGGGTGTCATGTGATGATGTAGTGTATAGTGTGCACACGTGGGGGTGTAATGTGATGATGTAGTGTATAGCGTGCATATAGAGGGGTGTAATGTGATGATGTAGTGTATAGTGTGTACACAGAGGGGTGTAATGTGATGATGTAGTGTATAGCGTGCACACAGAGGGGTGTAATGTGATGATATAGTGTATAGCGTGCACATAGAGGGGTGTCATGTGATGATGTAGTGTATAGCGTGCACATAGAGGGGTGTCATGTGATGATGTAGTGTATAGCGTGCACATAGAGGGGTGTAATGTGATGATGTAGTGTATAGCGTGCACACAGAGGGGTATAATGTGATGATGTAGTGTATAGCGTGCACACAGAGGGGTATAATGTGATGATGTAGTGTATAGCGTGCACACAGAGGGGTGTCATGTGATGATCTAGTGTATAGCGTGCACACAGAGGGGTGTAATGTGATGTAGTGTATAGTGTGCACACGTGGGGGTGTAATGTGATGATGTAGTGTATAGCGTGCACATAGAGGGGTGTAATGTGATGATGTAGTGTATAGCGTGCACATAGAGGGGTGTAATGTGATGATGTAGTGTATAGCGTGCACATAGAGGGGTGTAATGTGATGATGTAGTGTATAGCGTGCACACAGAGGGGTATAATGTGATGATGTAGTGTATAGCGTGCACACAGGGGTGTCATGTGATGATGTAGTGTATAGCGTGCACACAGAGGGGTGTCATGTGATGATGTAGTGTATAGTGTGCACACAGAGGGGTGTAATGTGATGTAGTGTATAGTGTGCACACAGAAGGGTGTCATGTGATGATGTAGTGTATAGCGTGCACACAGAGGGGTGTCATGTGATGATGTAGTGTATAGTGTGCACACGTGGGGGTGTAATGTGATGATGTAGTGTATAGTGTGCACATAGAGGGGTGTAATGTGATGATGTAGTGTATAGCGTGCACATAGAGGGGTGTAATGTGATGATGTAGTTTATAGCGTGCACATAGAGGGGTGTAATGTGATGATGTAGTGTATAGCGTGCACACAGGGGTGTAATGTGATGATGTAGTGTATAGCGTGCACACAGAGGGGTGTAATGTGATGTAGTGTATAGTGTGCACACGTGAGGGTGTCATGTGATGATGTAGTGTATAGCGTGCACACAGAGAGGTGTCATGTGATGATGTAGTGTATAGTGTGCACACGTGAGGGTGTCATGTGATGATGTAGTGTATGAGGGGTGTGCTCATTATGGAATAGAAATGCTAGCCAGCGTGTCTTAGGAAAAAATAAAAATTAAAAATAAATAAAACAGAAACCCTCCATGACAGCCATAAAGAAGCCTCACCTTCCTCTTTCGCCACAGAGCTTCGAAGGCACCATCGTGTGGGAGAGCCAGGACCGGCGGGGCCTGGAGGCCAGAGCGCTCCGCAGCGTGGCGGTGCATGACGGGGGCGGCGTGCTGCGGGTCACCGCGGTACGTCTGGGGCCACGGCCGTCTGTACTGCCTTTCTGCAGCAGCCCCGCAGCACGGGGTGACCGTCTGTGGGTAGAATACGCAGGAAAGGGGGTGTAGTCTGCTGTTCTCGGGTTTTGTCACCACACACCGCGCATCCCACACCCGGAGCCGGGATTGAGAGCCTGGAGCTGGGCATGAGAGGGCTGCCTGCTGAGGGGTGTATAGCGTGCTCACCTGAGGGTGTCATGTGATGTAGCATATAGCGTGCTCACCTGAGGGTGTCATGTGATGTAGCGTATAGCGTGCTCACGTGAGGGTGTCATGTGGTGATGCAGTGTATAGTGTGCACACATGAGGTGTGTATGTGATGACGCAGATTATAGCGTGCACACAGGGGTTTATGTGATGATGTAGTGTGTAGCGTGCACACGTGAGGGTGTAATGTGATGATGCAGTGTATAGCGTGCACACATGAGGAGTGTATGTGATACAGTGTATAGCGTGCACACATGAGGAGTGTATGTGATGCAGTGTATAGCGTGCACACTTGAGGGTGTAACGGGATGATGTGTATAGTGTGCACACGTGAGGGTGTCATGTGATGATGTAGTGTGTAGCGTGCACACGTGAGGGGTGTATGCGATGATGCAGTGTATAGCGTGCACATGTGAGGGTGTAATGGGATGATGTGTATAGCGTGCACATGTGAGGGTGTAATGGGATGATGTAGTGTATAGCGTGCACATGTGAGGGTGTCATGTGATGATGTAGTGTGTAGCGTGCACACATGAGGGGTGTATGCGATGATGCAGTGTATAGTGTGCACACATGAGGGTGTCATGTGATTATGTAGTGTGTAGCGTGCACACGTGAGGGGTGTATGCGATGATGCAGTGTATAGCGTGCACATGTGAGGGTGTAATGGGATGGTGTAGTGTATAGCGTGCACACGTGAGGGTGTCATGTGATGATGCAGTGTGTAGCGTGCACACATGATGAGGACACACTGGGCGCTTGCACTCGTGTCTTTCAGGCCGGGGAGGGTGCGTGGCCCCCTGAGCCCACGGAAGGCGTGGAGGGCGTGGCCGGCGGCTTTATCTACACGATTCAGGGTGAGTGCTGGCCGCAAGTCGGAAAGGACCGAGTCTCACGCTTTTCTCCTGTCTGCTGCGCTCATACATCTCTCTTCAGTAGAACATCCTTTTGATCAGAACGTGTTGTACTTGGTATTTGTGGTCTCCTATTCCATCTATCAGTTAGCGACGTATTCTCCCGGCATCATTTGTCTGTGCCATTTCTCACAACACGCAAGAGCAGGCTGACTTTTAACCCGCCGTGTCCCCCCGTGACACCACGGCTTAGCCATTCCCGCGGGGGATGCGGCCGGGGGCTGGCCCCGCTTTTCCCGTTACACCCGGTGCTGCAGTGAGCAGCCACGGGGCTCCACGTGACGCCGTCTGCCGGGGACTTGTCACCTGCGGGGCACCTTCAGCCTCACCGGTGCTGCTTTGCTTCCCACGCAAGCGGGTCCGGTCGCCCTGAGCGTCCGCTCCCCTCCTCCGCGCGCCCGGCCGCCGCCCTGCCCTGGCCTCGGGCACAGCGCGCAGGGCGCGGCGGGCCCGGTCCTGGCCCGGGGCGGCGGCGGCAGCTGTCCGGCTCCGCCTGTCCTTCCAGAAGGCGAAGCTCTCCTCCAGAGCCTCCGCTCGCGCCCCGGGCGCCGCGCCGAGCACCTGCGCAGCCTGCGCGCCGAGGACGCCTTGCTGCGGGCGGAGAGCGGCCGGCACGGCGACATTGTCTTCGTGGACGTGGTGGACACCTACCGGAACGTGCCCGCCAAGCTGCTCCGCTTCTACCAGTGGTGGGTGTCGCCGCCGCCGCCGCTGTGTGCTCAGGGCCTGTGGGTGCGGAAACGGCGGGTCAAACCCGCACACCGCTGAGATTTCTTACTTTTTAAATACGTTCTTACTGACTTCAGAGAGGAAGGGAGGGGAGATAGAAACATCCAGGAGGAGAGAGAATCATGGATCAGCTGCCTCCCGCACGCCCCGCCCCGGGGATGTGCCCACTACCCAGGCCTGTGCCCTTGACCGGTATCGAACCCGGGACCCTTCTGTCCGCAGGCCGATGCTCTATCCACTGAGCCAAACCAGCCAGGGTGACCACTGAGATTTTTTTTTTTCCCCAAATATATTTCTTGCCAAAGCCGGTTTGCCTCAGTAGTAGAGCGTCGGTCTGCGGACTGAAAGGTCCCAGGTTCGATTCCGGTCAAGGGCCTTGTACCTTGGTTGCGGGCACATCCCCGGTGGGGGGTGTGCAGGAGGCAACTGGTCGATGTTTCTCTCTCATCGACATTTCTAGCTCTCTATCTCTCTCCCTTCCTCTCTGTAAAAAAGTCAATAAAATATATTTAAAAATATATATATTTCTTAATTGATTTCAGAGAGGAAGAGGGAGAGAGAGAGAGAAAATCAATGAATGATAAGAGAATCATTGATTGGCTGCCTCCTGCATGGCCCCTCCCGGGGATGAGCCACTGTAGCTCAGGCCACCAGCGGGCCTTCGGGCTGTGAGTGGGGCCCAGGCAGGGCGGGGAGGGGTGCCGAGGGGCACGGGGGCCCCGGTGTGCGGCGGGGGGCGGTTCCAGTGAGACGCGAGCAGCGCGACGGCCTCGGCTGCCGTGTCCTCACACGGACGCCCCGACCCCCGTCCCCCTCTCGCCGCCAGGACCGTGGGAGCCGCCAGCTTCGATCTGCTGCTGAAGACGGACGATGACTGCTACATCGACCTGGAGGCCGTGCTCCGCAGGCTCGCCCGGGGCTCCCTGCGGGGCCCGAGCGTCTGGTGGGGAAAGTAAGTCCGCCCGCCCGCCGCGCGCTGGGCCCGCGCCCCGCCGTCCACGCAGGGCGGCTGGACTCTCTCCCCGAGGGAACGCGGCCGAGACGGGGGCGTCCTTACTGGGCTCCTGCTTGTCATTAATCTGTGATCAGAGGAAACACTTTAAAGTGAGAAACCTCCAGCCTCGAAGCAAGTGGCTCTCAGCTCGGCAGCTGCTGCGGTTAAATGTCAGCATGTCCCCTTCCGGAGGCTTCCTTCCGCAGGAACACACTACGGGCCATTCGGATTTCTTAAGAAAAACGTGCACAAGATGATCTGGTACTGCGCATTCAGAAACCGCGCACGCAACTCTGAGAGAACTTCCGTGTATCGGTTTCATGGAAAATAATCCTACATGAGTCATCCCTCTCTCAGACCAAGGGACGCGCTCATGCTGCCTCCCCAGCCCCGTTCCCGGTGCTGGCGGGACGTGCGCGCCGAGCAGAACGGGGTGGGACCTGGGTCAGGCGCACGGAGGCGGCCGCTCACTCCCTGTCCGTCTCAGTTTCAGGCTCAACTGGGCCGTGGACCGGACGGGGAAGTGGCAGGAGCTGGAGTACCCCAGCCCCGCGTACCCTGCCTTCGCGTGCGGCTCGGGGTACGTGGTCTCCCGGGACATCGTGCACTGGCTGGCCGGCAACGCGGGCCGGCTGAAGACCTACCAGGTGGGCAGGGCCGGCTGGAGGCCTACCAGGTGGGCAGGGCAGGCTGAAGGCCTACCAGGTGGGCAGAGCAGGCTGGAGGCCTACCAGGTGGGCAGGGAGGGCTGAAGGCCTACCAGGTGGGCAGGGCCGGCTGGAGGCCTACCAGGTGGGCAGGGAGGGCTGAAGGCCTACCAGGTGGGCAGGGCCGGCTGAAGGCCTACCAGGTGGGCAGGCTGAAGGCCTACCAGGTGGGCAGGGCAGGCTGAAGGCCTACCAGGTGGGCAGGGCCGGCTGGAGCCCTACCAGGTGGGCAGGGCAGGCTGGAGGCCTACCAGGTGGGCAGGGAGGGCTGGAGGCCTACCAGGTGGGCAGGGAGGGCTGAAGGCCTACCAGGTGGGCAGGGCAGGCTGGAGGCCTACCAGGTGGGCAGGGCAGGCTGGAGGCCTACCAGGTGGGCAGGGCAGGCTGGAGGCCTACCAAGTGGGCAGGGAGGGCTGAAGGCCTACCAGGTGGGCAGGCTGAAGGCCTACCAGGTGGGCAGGCTGAAGGCCTACCAGGTGGGCCGGCTGAAGACCTACCAGGTGGGCAGGGCCGGCTGAAGACCTACCAGGTGGGCAGGGCAGGCTGGAGGCCTACCAGGTGGGCAGGCTGAAGGCCTACCAGGTGGGCAGGGCTTCTGCCTGAGGGGCACCGCCCAGCCAGCGTCCCGGCCCCGCCTCCCGGAAGCAGGCCCGCCCCGAGGGAAGAGCATGTGCTTTCTGTAGGGACCCTCATTAGGGACACTGTGCCCCCCCCAGTGGCTCTGAGTTCTGTTCCTGGCGTTTGGGAGCCTCACTGCGGTTCCCGCCTGTTCATAGCCCCTGGGGGAGTGAAGATTGAGCACTGCTTCCCTGGGGGTGACACTGGTGACCGTGCCGGCCCTCAGCGCCGCCCAGTGACCGGTCCAGCGTGTTGCGTGCCATCAGTGCCGGAGCGCTGGGTCCCTTGTTGTCGGATGTGCTGTTTCACCAAACAGCCATCAGCTGTCACGCTGTGTCCGTGTTCACGCTGCCAGGGGTTCGTGCGAGATGACAACACAGAGGCAGAGGGTGACTTACTACCCGCTGAATAGGTGTGGCGCTGGCTGGGCAGATGCAGAGCGTGTAACCCTTCTCATGCCTGTCCAGGGTGAAGATGTGAGCATGGGCATATGGATGGCGGCCATCGGACCCAAGAGATACCAGGTGAGCGGCGTCAGGGGCCGGAGAGCCAGGAACGGGGGCTGTGTGGCTCCTCGGGCGGGCGCCGCGGAGAGAAGGTCTGGCATTGTCGCTGTGCTCATGACTGGACTCGCTGTAACCCACCTGGTTCCCGGGCAGCATGCCTGGCTGTGTCCTTAGGCGCTGACTTCATTCCCGTCGGCTCTGTCTCCCTAGGACAGCCTGTGGCTGTGCGAGAAGACCTGCGAGACGGGCATGCTGTCCTCCCCGCAGTACTCCCCGCGGGAGCTCGCCCACCTGTGGAGGCTGAAGGAGCTGTGCGGGGACCCTTGTCAGTGTGAGGCCGGATGAAGGGGACTCTGGGGGAGGGGCCTGGGGTCCGCGGGGACCCCGGAGAGCAGGTGCGGCTCCTGGCTCGATGCAGGCTCCCCCAGACCCCGTTGTGTGGCTTCGTGTTCGCAGTTTCCTCTAAGCATCAACCCGGATGCTGTAGCATAACAACTTTATTTATATAGCGGGAGATCTGAAAAATACCAAATAGTTTGTAAATCCTGCTGCGCCATTCTAGTTAGCTTCACTAGCTACCGCTTTTGGTTAAAAGGCGGCTTGTTCAGAAATCTTGAGCGGCTGAGAGTTGGACTTTCGGCCTGGATGGCAGACTAGCTTCGTATGGCTCGGTTAGGACAACGGCATGAGACGAAAAACAACTCTCAGAGCCGCTGTGGTCGTTTCTGAGCAGTGGTCACTTGTACCAAAGCGTGGGTTCCGGAAATGACGTCACTCTCTGGGTGTCTGAGCAAAGGGGGCACTTAGACCTGGGGGAGGACCCATTAATTCTCGGTCTGGGCCTTGGTTTTAAAGTTCATTTATTATTAATGGACTAATGCACGCGTTCTTTTGCCATTTCACACAAATCCTGGAGTCACCGTTTAGTGCTCCCACTAAAAAGGCGACATTTTAGTGACTATAAGTAAAATCAGATACTCTCAGGGTGTTAGTGCCAGAGGGAAGGCTATTTTTAAATAGTGGGCGCTTTGAAAGAATTACGCTTGCCTGCTGTCACTGCCAAGCTTACCTGGTATGAGTGGGTTTTTGTCAGGGCTGGGATCACGGACAGAGTACAGGCTTCTGTAGGTTAACGCAGGAGAAAGCATGTAACATACGTGAGAAGTGCTCTTCCTCTGGGCACTGCGGTCGGGAGGAGCGACCGTAGCATGTCTGCTGTACACAGTGGAGGGTGTGCCCCTAAGCTTAAGGGACATTTCCCTAAATGACGCACCAGATCAC
This sequence comes from Nyctalus aviator, assembly GCA_036971965.1. Lineage (NCBI taxonomy): Eukaryota > Metazoa > Chordata > Mammalia > Chiroptera > Vespertilionidae > Nyctalus > Nyctalus aviator. Next base: position 3,369,815 of record CM072940.1, on the reverse strand, counting down.
TGTAGTAGCTTTTTAAACCAATAATATCAATAGAGGATTCTGTTAAACTGGTCTCATGACAGACATAAGCTGTGTTCAGATCTTATTAGACTAGCTATGTTCTACTTAGTATTGGGATCTTCACATAACGAAATGCAATCACGAACTATAACCACGAAATAGAATCAGAAAACCGTTAGTCGGCACAAAGCCTTTATTGTCGCCATTATGTACAAGCCTAGAAACAGTCTCTTTCCCTCAGAAGAGGACAGCCTCGGAGAGAACTGCCCCCGGGGGTCACTTCTTGCCCGGGAGCCCGGGATCCGCAGTCCGTCTCTGGCTGCATCCACTGTGTCACCATCGCACTAGCAGACAGTCTCCGCTTTCCACTGAGTAGAACTGCAAGGACTGCTGGTCGTTCTCCAGCTCAATCTCTCTGCCCGGCATCTGGAGTGGGAGCAAAGTGGGGGATTCAGACACCCGAGCTTAGGACACGCCCTGCCCCCCAGACGGGGGAGAGTTGGTCAGGAGACGCAGGCACAGCCACCACTGCTCACCTTGGGGCTTTCGTAGGCCAGAAGCAGGTCCGACACGGGGACCTTGAGGAGACGGGACAGCAGTCCTTTCACCTTCTGAACCGTCATGGAGTCTGTCAGAGAGGAAAGAGTGCGCTCAGTGACAGCCACCTGTCACAGGAGCTCAGGGCAGGCCCGCAGGTGCAGGGACAGCTGACCTGTCACCTCAGCAGCGTCCACCCCAGTGACCGATGAGGCCCAGGCTCGGGGAGGGGATCAGCCTCAGCTCTCAGAGCCAGTGCTCGGCCCGTGCCCTGGTCAGCGACTTTTCAGTCCTCAGTGGCATCCGATACCCCCTCCCTCATCCCTGTCACCAGAAGTCATAGCCTCTGCAGAGGAGTGAATGTGAGAAAAGTCTAACTTCTCCTTTTCAGTCTGTGGTTAGGAAGGCCTAGCTGGAGAGCACTGCAGGCCTCTGTGAAGTGGGGCCCCTCCCGCAGGCGGCTGGCAGTTATGCGGGTCCCTGTGCTGGACACACGCCCAGGGACCACAGGCCCGGACTGCGGCCCAAGGAGAAATGCGTTGGTTTGTCAGAAAGCGCTATGTATGAACTCTCTCCAAAGACAGTTGTGGTAACAGTGGCTATTTTGATTATGAGAAATGCAGTCTCTCTGAAGCTTTAGCAGCAATAGTGCGGCGTTCCTACAAATGTCACAGGGATTCCAATATTTTTCTATCAGAGACCATTTTTGTAAAGGCTGTCTGTGTTTTTATGCAACTTGTGATAATAAATGTTCTTTATTTTAGAAAAAACGCCTTCTGAGTGTGTGTATTGAGTAGCCAGCAGACAACTTAGCATTTCGATCAGCGTGAGCTGCTCAGGTAGGTGGCTCCTTTGGGGAAACCTGGGAGACCGGCTTCCCTGGGGAGCCGAGAGCTGACCAGCCACGGGGAGAGGCCCTGGGGCTGCACACAGGCTGGGCCTTTGCTAACGTGAGCACACGCAGGGCTCCTCCCGGTCAGCGTTCGGGGGTGAGATAGCTCGGCCGCCTGCCTCAGAGCAGGGAGAGCCGGTGACAGCCGGTCAGCTCCGCCGACACGGACGCCGGGAGCAGAGGGGCCGTCCTTACCCGGCAGCTGTCTCTCCAGGGCGCTGTGGTCGGGACGGTCAGGACAGCTGATCTTCAGGGCTGGGAGGAAACGGGAAAGGCTGGCTGAGACCTGCTCCCTGCGGGCTCCAAGGGCACCTGAACGTTAGGGGGTTTTACCAAATGGCGCAGGTGCTGGTGCGGCCTGGCTCCGACCAGATTGGCCGAGCTGCAGTTTAAAAGTCCCGTGAATACTTCACCCGCATTCAGTTACTGACAGCCCAGGGGCTGTGCCGACATTCTATTGCTTTCCCTTCCCTTAAGGTAAGGTGACCAGACTTTTAAAAAAACGCCGTGGGCTGTGGGACAAATTGTTAAAAAGGGACTTTAAAATGCCGTGGGACACAGGATAAATTGTTAAAAATTGGGACTGTCCCGCCAAAAGCGGGACATTGGTCACCTTACCTTAAGGGCGTCCTTCCTGACAAGTTCACGAGGTTTTCATGTTAAGTCACTCGTTTCTAAATCACAGTTCAAGCACTCCCCATATCTGCAGCACCATTAAATGGGCCGAAAGCAAAGGATTGCTAACATGTTCAATACAGGAATTTGCCAGGGTTTGAGAATTGATGGTTTCTTTTAAAAGCCCATGTACTCGGGCACGTACGTGAGAGAAACCATCTCTCTGAGGCTGCCGCTCTGTTTCGGCACCTAAGGGCTTGAACACAAAGCAGCTGGCTTTGGTTTTGGGGTTCTTACTTAGTAGCTGGTTTTTGAGCAAAAATGGTTGCTGTGTTTTGAGCTCCCCATCTTCAGGCGCACCGTATTCTATTTAAGAAATAAAGAACGATGAATGGCAATCCACAGGCCGCTGGAAGGGAAAAAGTGGCAGGTAAGTGTCCACTCGGGTCCAGCCTAACCTGGGTCACTTCCTGTGGGACCCCCCTCCCTCCCTCCGTGTGACATCACTGTCCTCAGAGACGGGCAGTCCTGACAGACCAGCCCGCTGAGGCTGTGCGTCCACACACTTGAAGCGTCACCACTGCTAACACTTCCCTTTCGTTCTGAACTTGAGAGAGGAACCTCGAGCAATTTGGGACACAACTCACACCTTCACCCAGTCCCAGCCAGATTCAGGGCGCGCTCGGGACCACCTGCCAACCTGGTCCCTGGAAACGCAGCTGCAGTCTGGCATGGGGTGCAGGGACAGCAGCACGGACGCTCCCGCTTGTGCTGGGCCCTCGGGGGCAAAGGCTGAGCCGGACCTGCAGGGCCGCTCAGCACCTCCTCTCCCTCCCCACCCCAGTGACCGAGTTCACGGAAAGCGGCCAGGAAAGTGTGCCAGCGAAGGGAGTCACGTGACAGCCCTTCCCAAGGCAGCTCTCCTTCCTCAGAAGGACCGGCCCGAAGCGATGAGCGAGCTCCCATCAGGAAATGTGTGAGAGAGGAAGTCACAGGGAGTGACATCTGGGATGGTCATGAAGGCCAGTCAAAGTGGAAAGGAGTCGGGGACGGAGGCCTGAGGGGGCAGCTGCAGGCCGGAGGGAGGGAGCACCTGGCACAGAGCCCTGGAGGCCGAGGGGAGCTGGCACAGGTGCCAGCGCCTACATCCACCTTCAGCCGCTCCGCATCTCACATCCCCTGGGGAACCGGCCACCGGCCCGGGGTCGGAGCGGCACCTACATGATCCCAGGTTCCTCCTGCCGTCTGTCCTCTGAGGACAGTTAGGATCCGCTCCCATCTTGCTGAAGTCGCCCCGGGAAAGTGCCCAGCGCCTCGGGGAGCAGCGCAGCCGGCCCGCTGCCAGGGAAGGGGATGGGTACGCACTGCGGCAGAGGGCCTGGTAGCGGGGGTGGGCGGCCAGGAACGCCGCGCTGGGCCTGTCCTGGTCGGGGTCCTGGTGCCCGCCCGCCTCCTTCCACTCCTTCCCGAACGCCTTGCGGTAGTCCAGCTCGGCCCCGCGCCGCTCCTCGGGGCGGATCTGGGGGAGAAGAGCACACGGGTCCATGAGACAGTTCTCTGTGAGCGTGCGTGGTACCCCGTCTTCCTCACGCTGAGAGGAACCAGGTAATCGTTACCTTTTTACCCTAACATGGACCATTCAGGTTATTCGAAAAGAAAATTCTGTTTCCTACTTTTCTTCTTGAGAGTGTTGGCCCACGAGCTGGCTTCCGGGCAGGCCAGGTGCCTGAGGGCCCGAGGCATGGGGACGCCCCCTGGAGGAGCCCACCGGGGAGGGCACACGCCCCGCCAGCGGCTCCAAAGGCTCTGCCTCCCGTTTACAAGAAGGGGAGGGTCCACAGGCTCCTGGTTCTGTCTGCTTTCTGCGCCATCGCTCCCCCTTCCGGCCCCCCCAAGGAGGAGGAGGAAGAACCCCGTGTCCCTCACTCTCCTCGGGGGACAGGTCACTGCTCAGTGCGGTTCCACTGTCGCTAGCATGCCCAGGCGGCCACTGCACCGCTTCAGGGGAACCAGGTCTGACCCCTCTGCCATAGTCACAGTGTCCCCTCCTGCACTTTCCGTCACTCGTTCTCTGGTCCCGAGGCCAGCCAGCTGTGCCCACCTCGCATCGGTTGAGGGTCCGCAGCTGGCCGATCTTGGCGATGATGAACTGCAGGCTGGTCCTGGCCGCGCTGCCCACGGTCAGGGGGTTCCTGAGGCACGACAGCGAGTGCAGGCTCCGCAGCTTGTCCAGCTCGTTGATGAAGGACCACTGAGGCCCAGGAGGAAAGGAGCAGGTGTCAGGCCCACGTTTCCGAGGGTGCGAGTATGTGTGGGTTTTTATCTGAGGAACTTCACTCCGGGGAAGCATTTCTCAGAAAATGTAAAAGGTTTTTCCATCGGAGGAACCTACAAGGGGGCGTGAGGGAGGAGAGGGGCACCCGGAAGAGGCTTACCTGCGATATCTGATTGTCGTCCACGACGAGAGACTGCAAGGCCGGGAACATGGCTGTTTTGGACCCTGGAGGAAGGAGAGTGCGGTTGCCCAGCGGAAGCGAGAGCGGCAGCTGAAGCATGGAGCACAGGGGAGGGGGGCGTTAGAATCTCACGTACCAGCCTCAGCATCCGGGAAATGGAGAGACGAAATCCCGACGTCACTGAGGATGAGCCGTTCTAACCTGGAGTCACAAATGTTCAGTGTGATCGCACGGGACAATGCCAAAGCTGAGGGCTCTCAGCCAGACTAGGTCTGTAAATTTTTTGCTAGACTTCAGGTTTTCATCCCAGGTAAAACGCTTAGAGACCGTGAAATCCAACTCGGGGCGCGTACATTATGTCCTCCTGGCTCCGCAGCCACCCAACAGTCCCGCGTCTACTGCTGTGCTGGGATCTTCCCCAAGATTATCGAGTGAAGACTGACTACTTTAGCACCAGGGCCAAATCATCCATTCTCCGCTCACCTAGTCCCTGCACAGCAGCTTATATTGTATGTGGTTCGCGAGTAAGCTCTCTGAGTTCAGGTAAAAATTTGCCAGAGAATGAGCCCATTTGGAAACTCCAGCATTGTTACTGTATTCCCACCGCGAGTGTAGACGGCATCGGACCGCTGGCTGCACGTTCACTGGGCACCCATGTAACCGGCATCCTGGGAGTCATTACCTGGGCAGGTACGCGATGAGAAACAGCTGGTTTTCATCAATGGACTGGTTAGAGGAAAGGTCTAGTGTCCTGAGCACCTGGAGGACGTCAGCCGGCCTGTAGGGAAAAGAGAGTTTTTTCAACACAAACTTAATACGTTAATTGTTTTCAAACACATAACCTTATAATACCTACATCTGCTATTAAGGAAGGTTGGGGGCAACATAGTAATTCAGGGCTTTCCCCTTAATGGGGTTTTCCTCAATTTTGTGGTGAAGTGCGAGCTGACATGCTAATTTGTGAAGGCAGTGAGGGAACATTTTTCGAATTCTTATTTGCAAATCCCTCTGGAAATGAACATGTCATTGAGATCATTTACTCGGTGTGAGTAGTGACGTAAACCCGTTACCTTTCTGAGATGGAAATGCCGTTGGACTTGAGGTACAGCTCCTCGAGGGCAGGCCAGCCCTGGGCACAGTGGAGCACCTGGGAGGGAAACGCAGGTGAGGCAGAGCGCCCTCTGCTGGGCGTTTTCCCGTGTGTGACACTACGACCTGCACACGAATGCACCTTAGTTTTAGAAATAAAGTGCTTACGAGACATTTCATAGAAGACTGTGGTTCAGGCCAGATGGCATGTGAATGGCCGTGTTATAAAGGCAGGGACACGGCTTTTGGCAATGAACCAACCAGTGAGGTATCGGTGTGTCCCGCAGGCATACCCGGATGCGGACCGAGGCACCTACTACGTGCACTAACTCGGCACGTCGTTACCTGCCTCCCCAAAGGAAGGAGACGGATGGAAACACCTCTCCCCAGTTACGGATGCCAATTGGAGTTTGCAGAGAATATGCTGATCAGTCAAACTTTCCCACTGACTGCTCCCAGATGTTCTCACTTGAACCTCCTGCCCTCCCCCCGCTGGCATTTGTATGGCCCTTCCTGTCCCGGCGCTAAATCCCATCCTGAAGAGGGGGACACAGGAAGGAGCCCCAGGAAAGGAGTTCTGTAGCTCCCAGCTCAAGACGACAAAGGAGGTGCCTCAATGGCATTCGCCGGTGAACGCACTGGGGTGTCCTTCTCTGCCCGTGTGCGACAGTGGACTGTTCCGGACGTGTGGAGGCAGCTGACCCGACAGAAAACAGCGGTGCCCAGTGCTTGGCGGGTGGCCCTGGGGCCGTCCCAGCGATGCCCAATGAACTGCCATCCTAGAGCTGAGCCAGAAGGGCTGTGAGGACTGCCAGCCGCGGTCCCACCTGAGCTCCCCGGGCTGCAAGCTCAGCCGGCAGCCACTCGAAGCTCTGAAAGCTGAGTGCAGGCTCACTGCACGCCCTGCGCAGCCGCGGTTCAGGCCCCAGGAGGCGTCGGAAGGAGCCAGGGACTCCGAGACAGGAAGTCCTACCTCCCCACCATGACCGAGGCGCCTACAGATCGGGTGATTAAAACCGTTCTCTATTAAACCAGTCATTAAAGGGGCTTCCTATGGGTAACAAGCCAAAGACAAGGCTTACCTCGGCCCACGTGACGCCCGTGCTGTTGAGGACTAGGACCTTCAGTGCAGAGAAGGAGCCGGTGGGGGCGGGCGAGGCGGCCGAGGGGAACCGCAGCTTGTTGTCACTGTGGAGGCAGGAGATGCTGCACAGGAGCCGGCACGGCACTGACGGCAGCGGCGTGGGACTTAACGAGAGCACCCTGGATTCCGCCACCCTCACAGTCACATCACAAACCAGGTGAACCCGGCCGGCGTGGCTCAGTGACCGACGAACCAGGAGGTCAGGGTTCGATCCCCAATCACAGGCACAGGCCCGGGCTGCGGGCTCAATCTCCAGAGGGAGCGTACAGGAGGCAGTCGATCGGTGATTCTCTCTCATCGTTCACGTTTCTAGCTCTCCCCCTCTCCCTTCCTCTCCGACATCCAGAAAAATGTATTAAAAAGTGACAACAAACCAGTTCCTACCTGAGATCAAGGACCTCTAGGTGTCTGAGCTGCTCAGCGATGGTGGTGACTTCCTCCCACGCTGACAGCAGGTTCTGTGACAGGTTGACGACGCTAATGTCTGAAAGCGTGTTAAGAGCAGCAATACCGAGAGTCACAAAAGACCCGACAGCAGTTCCCGTGGAGCTCTGACCCAGGGCCTGCCCCGCTGTGCCCTGTTCTGCAGAGGACTTTACCTTTTTAAACCGTCCGACTGTCCGTTCAGAAACTAAAAGCTGCCGTGTACCGCCCACGAGGCGCTAACGTCTACAGTTCACGTCACTGCCGCACCACCTCGAGGGCATTGTTGAACAGGGAAAAGCCGTGATGGCGCTTCCGGTTTATCAGGCCCTGCGTGTCCCCGGGGCCCGCCCACAGCGAAGGATACTGGGACACGTGCTGGCAATGTCTCCTTTGTCACCAGCACAGCTCACCGCACAGGCCCTCAGGGAGATGTCACGTAGCTTGCTCAGCTGACTGCAGGAAAGCGGAGTTCACGGGGACCCGCACCCACGGGCCTTTGAAAATTACCTGGCAGCTCAGACCCCAGCAAGGGACGAGAGTTAACAAATATCAGGACCCGCCTTCCAACGTGAGAGATAAAGCATTACCGAAAAGAAGAGGAAAGCATTGCACACATCACAGAGACGGGTCACCTGCCCTGTCCCTTTCCATTACACCCCCACCCCCACCCCGGGGGCCAGCGCTACCTTTGGGTTTAATCTTAAGCCTATCTGACGTTTCAGTATATATCCCCATATCCCTAAACACTTAGCCTATTGTTGTGTACCATGAGACTTGATGTAAATGGAACCCTACTGTGTATATTCTCCTGCAATTAGCTCTTTCCATCCACAGTGTGTTGCTCAGCAAGGATACAGCTTAGCACACGGACCAGAACATTCACTTCCACTTCCCACAGTAGCCACCAGGGGGCACTACTAGGCCACATCCCGGGGTCAGGCCAAACCACAGCGCTGACCATGGCTAACAGGCATCATTTCCTGCCCTGCAGATGCTACAGGATAATTGGGAAAATTAAAGGGACAGCGCAGGGAATTCTGACTCCGGGGGTCTGGATGGGACCCAGGTGACAGGGTGTGCACTACATGGCACAGGGAACAGTGCACACTTCCGACTCCATGTCCGGTATCAACCAGCTAGAAATGTCACCACGAAATAGAAAGGACCAAGTGTCCACCTTCGTTACTGAATAGTTAGCACCAGAGAGCAGAGTATGAAAGTTAATAATCGGCAAAGCCATCTTTTCATCCCGATCTGGGGAAGCACAACAGCCCTGAGCTTGGGAAGGATTTTAAACCTCTGAATCCTGACCCGTGGACTCCTGCGGTTTCCAGCTGCTGTTTGTGCAGGAAGCACAGGCCAGTCGGGGTCAAGTTCTGAGTGCGGGCGGGGTCAGGTGAACTCGCTCCTGAACCTGATGGGATGCCATGGAGGCTGCTCTCCCGTTCTCAGTCCCACTCACCTCTGCTTTCGTATGACAGAGCCGAAGCCAATGGTTTCCACGGGGATGTTCCCGATTGTGACAATCTGCTTTTTCGCATCCTCCTCCGGCTCATCTTCGTAGCGGGCCCTGAGCGCGGTGAGGAAGTCCACTCCGAAATTGGCTTTGTGAGGACGAATGAAGGAGCCTCCGGTCGGGTGGCTGGAGGGGGGAAGAGATGGAGCCCCGTGGCCACCCACGGAGACACTGAGATGAGATGGCACACGCAGAATCCCTCAGGCCTGTCCCTGCCACCAGTGGAAACGCCTGGTTTCCATTTACAAACACGTTAGGAAATAAAAGCCATTAGAGGCAGCCCTCGGCCTACGGTGGACACGATTAACCACTTGATGAACCATTGTGATTAACCACTAAAATATTATCCCAAGTCGCCATGCCAATGTGTAATGAGCAGTCACCTGCATTTGAAATACACGGTCCCCTCGTGGCTCCCATCATGCTTGCCTCTTGCGGGATTGTCCCATTCCACTCCCAGCCAGAGTCCTAGCGGAACAAGAAACGCTGAACGAGAAGCGGTGACAGAGGTACCGCTTGGTAATTGCTCTGTTTTTCTGCAAGCGAATATAGCTTGCGAACACAGTTTATTTAAACCTATGCATGATCCTAGCTCAGAAAATTAAATGTCCAACCACAAGTAGTCATTTACCAAACATTAGGACTGTTGTATTTCTTCTTAAAGTCAGTTTTGCATGTTTATTTACAATAACAGCTATCACACTTGCACCTTTAAGCACCTGGTCCAGGTGCTTTAAGCACCTTAACTCAGTCGTCGGCAAACTGCGGCTTGCAAGCCACATGCGGCTCTTTGGCCCCTTGAGCGTGGCTCTTCCACAAAACACCACGGTCTGGGCGAGTCTATTTTGAAGAAGTGGCGTTAGAAGTTTACGTTTAAAAAATGTGCTCTTCAGCTGAAACCGGTTTGGCTCAGTGGATAGAGCGTCGGCCTGCGGACTGAAGGGTCCCAGGTTCGGTTCCGGTCAAGGGCATGTACCTTGGTTGTGGGCATATATCCCCAGTGGGGGTGTGCAAGAGGCAGCTGATCGATGATTCTCTCTCATCCATGTTTCTAACTCTCTGTCCCTCTCTCTTTCTCTCTGTAGAAAATCAATAAAATATATATATATTTTTTAAATGTGCTCTCCAAAGAAATTTCAATTGTTGTACTGTTGGTATTTGGCTCTGTGGACGAATGAGTTTGCCGACCACTGCCTTAACTCATTTAGCTGTCACAGCAAGCCTATAGCAACGTTCAGTGCAGTAAGTACTAAATCTGTGTTCAATTTCTCTGTCTTTGTACCAATTCCTTCAGATGACCTCTAAGCGAACCCAAAAGTAGTACCAACTGAGGTAAAGCAATGGAGAGAATGCCCCACACAATGAGATAATTAATAAAGGGTAAGTATATATCAGCTCCCTCTACAGAATTGTAATTTTCGGGGAGTGAGGGAACCCTCACAGCACACATATGAAGAACGTGTCAAACTCAGAGGCAACTGAATGAATGAAAGGAATAGGTACCGCCTCCTATTCGCTAAACTACCATTAAGTTCCTCCACCTGCTTTCCTGTATTTGCGCTACATCACTCCACTGTGCCAGGAGGAACTGGGCTTATGTCCCCCAGCTGCCGGGAGTACTGTAGGTTAGCACCTTGCCGAGGGCACACCCCCTTCTCAGGGCAACCCCAGGATAAATCGCTACAGAGGGGTAAATGCCCAGCTGAGGATGCCTGGCTGGCATGCTCAGTGGTCGCCTCAGGAGGTCATGGTTCGATTCCCGGTCAGGACACATAGGAGGCAGCCAATCAATGATTCTCTCCCATCATTGATGTTTCTCTCTTTCTTTCCCTCTCCCTTCCTCTCTGAAACAAAAAAAAAGGCTGAATGCCATCCTACCTTCAGAGCCTCATGGGGTCAGATGAAACCTTTGATCAGATCCCATCACAGTCCAACCTCTCCCTCTACCCAATCCAACTCCCTCCCCATTAATTAGTACTGATCCCAAGAACACTCCTAATAAGCTTAATGAACACTAAATAATGAAAGAGTATAAGTAAGTATAACCATAGATACCAACGGATACGGTCATCAAATAAAATTGTATACGGGAGGCATCTCTGAATCGGTTATTAATTTCCTCAAAATTGGTTTACTGTAGCACTATGGATAAACCTACAAAGAACTACAAGTACATACTTAGGCACACACACGCAAAGTCATACGTTACCAGCCACAGGAGGGACGGTGCCATGGAAACGGACCGTGGCACATTCTCCGTTGACGGAAACTCGTCGACCAACGACGTCTGACGTCAAGGTGTCGTTCATTGTAATGCAAAATGTGAGATCTGGGGAGAAAGGTACAACCTTGATGAGAACTTAATAAGACCCTTTTAGGCTTCATGAGGATATTCGTGAGGTCCATGCTGCTGAACAGCTCAGTCTTCATGTTCTGGTGAGAACCGAGTGGTTTTATGTACCTTATTCTGATCATTTTATTTTCACCGCCTAACGATATTTGGATAATCTAATGTATTTGTCAAATCTTGTCTGACTCCAATTAGCTCACATGAGATGACTTGTCTATTCTGTCATTTCCTGAAGGGGCTGGGAAAGGGATGAAGTGATGGGAGAAAAGCACCACGCAAAATCATTAAAATGTTCTCCACCCACTTCACATGATTTCTCCTCCACCACAAATAGTAAAAGACTAGAGGTCTGGTGCACGAATCTGTGCACGGATGGGGTGCACGCAGGCCGGGCCCCCATTGGTACCCATCTAGCTGATTGGTACAGATCCAGCAGGCGGGCCCTATCCCCTGGCTGAACTTCCGGTCAAGTGGACAATTTGCATATTAGTCTCTTATTATATAGGATTCTATAGGATTTGGAAGGAGAGGCTGTTTCTCTTAACGTGACACCACGTCCCCGGTCCCAGGGACCAACGTCACGTCCTCCGAAGTGACGAGATGATCGGCTTTAGCCTGAGGTGCAGGGCGGCCCGGCCCACCCCGGTCCCCCGCTGGGCCCCGCCCGCACCTCCGCACACACCCGCACCCGCATCCCCCACATCAGCACACAGGTCCCCCCGCGGGGAGCAGGCAGCGCCGGCCTCGGGCAACCTGGCGAGTTTCTAGGACAGGAAGGAACGACCCAAAGCGCGGCAGGATGGCCAACTGGCCGCGGGGCCGCCAGGAACGCTCGCACCCGCGGCTCCTCCGGCCGCTCCGACGCTCACCAGCCCGCCGCGGCCCCTGCTGAGGCGCAGCTTCCGGTTCCTGCCGGAAGTTCCGCCTCGGGACACCGGAAGTCCCGCCTCCGCAGCGGGGAAACGGCGGCCGCGGTTGGAGACCGGACCGCCCGGAGGAACGCGGTCTCCGGTGACGGCGGGAGCGAGCCCCGCGCCCTGGGTGAGGTCCGGCTCCGTGTGGGAGGGTCTGCCCCTGGGCAGGAAGCAGGGGACATGGATGATCGCCGTGGACGGGGTCCACCCGCCGGCCCCGGAGGCGGAACGGAAGGCTGGCCGGTGCGGAGGGAGGACCCGGTTCCGCCGGTTCCGTCGTCGGGTTCCTTTCTCGGCGTCTGTAAGTTCCTCCATGGTTCGCCGGCCAGGGTCCGAGGAGCAGAGGACGCCGAAGGGATCGGAAGGGAACGGGTAGCGGCGGGTCCGGTTCGTGGTCCGAGCACCCGAGGCTGATGGTGCCCGGACGAGAGAGGCCGTGTCCCCCCCCTCCCCCTCCCCCCAGGCACCCGCACCGGCGACGTGGCTTTCGTGATGAGTTTGAAATGTGGATGTCGACACGGATGCCTGTGGTGACTGTAAAAAAAAACCGGCTCTTTCTGGTTTAGCGAAAGGGACGTAGACGGAGCAGCCTGGTTCCCTAAGACTTCCAGCAGCTCTGCTCCCGGCCGGAGGAGGTGAGCTATGCGGGTCATCCTGACACGTTTCCATCCGGGTTAGAGAGCCCTGCAGCTCTAACACCCCGTGTTTCTTTTCTTTTCTTCCTTTCTTTTTTAAAAATATATTTTATTGATTTTTCACAGAGAGGAAGAGAGAGGGATAGAGAGTTAGAAACATCGATGAGAGAGAATCATCGATCAGCTGCCTCTTGCACACCCCCCCACTGGGGATATGCCCGCAACCCAGGCACATGCCCCCTGACCGGAATCGAACCCGGGACCTTTCAGTCCGCAGGCCTACGCTCTATCCACTGAGCGAAACCGGTTTCGGCCCGTGTTTATTTTCGCTTTGTAGTTGCCAAGGATACGAGACCTCGGAGCCTGCTTGGTTCTGGCCGGCACTCCTCCCATTCTGTGCTTCCATTCCCGCTCTCTCTGACTCCCCAGGTCCGCACAAGAGGGGTATATGTGGCTGCCCTGTTTGAGCAAGTGAATAGATCTAAGTCTGTTAGATTGTAGGTTTGTTTCTGATGGGCTCTATCAGATAGGGGTTATCACTGTTTATTTTGGCCAGCCCTCTTGCACAGGGAAAGGTAGGACACCTTTAGCTCCATCTTAGGAGAAAACTGAAGCAGAATGTTAATTTATGTATTAATATCCATCTATGCCCTGAAAAGGGCTGGAGGCTTTTTATTTTTAAAAAATATATTTTATTGATTTTTTTTTTTTTTTTTTACAGAGAGGAAGAGAGAGGGATAGAGAGTTAGAAACATCGATGAGAGAGAATCATCGATCAGCAGCCTCTTGCACACACCCTACTGGGGATGTGCCCGCAACCAAGGTCCATGCCCTTGACTGGAATTGAGCCTTTTCAGTCCACAGGCCCACACTCTATCCACTGAGCAAACTGGTTGGGAGGACTAAATGGATATAAGAGGCAAGGGTAAGAAATAAATCCAAGACACACTCCTGGGTCAGTTAAAGAATGAAGATGATGTTTTACAAAAAGGCCAGGGTAAAAGTGATTTCACCCCATTATTTAGGTTGGTAGAGGGACATGAAGAAAGAATGACCTGGTTTTTTCAGGTAAAGAAGCAGATACAGGGCCTGACTTTAAGGTCAGGCTTTTGATATTATAATGGTAATCATAAAAAAAAAACCTGAGAGCCGTTTTAATTTCTTTGTATAGTTAGCATTATGTCTTTCTGAATAATAATGCTCTCTTCTTTTTAAGTTATGGGTTCATAACCCCAAGATTCAAATTCCCATGATGTAACACAAATACTCATGATTTTAAGAGGTTCCCTTATATCAATTAAAATGGGAGATTCAAATTTTCATAAAAGTTAAAGACAGTGCCCAACTTAAAAAAGAAACTTATCTTTATTGTTGAAAATCTTACCAAGGCGTCCTCCAGCTCATTGAAAAGGTGTGAGTGCTTTGGTGAGGTCTCATGCCAGTACAGGTGCTGGCGATTGGATCTGAGACCACAGCCTATAGAACCAATCAAGCCGGAACCGGGTTTGCTCAGTGGATAGAGCGTCAGCCCAGGTTCGATTCCAGTCAAGGGCATGTACCTTGGTTGCGGGTACATCCCCAGAGCACATCCCCAGAAGGGGGTGTGCAGGAGGCAGCTGATAGATATTTCTCTCTCATTGATGTTTCTAACTCTCTATCCCTCTCCCTCTTTGTAAAAAATCAATAAAATATATATTAAAAAAAAAAAAAAAAGAACCATTCAAGCCGAACGCCAATGCACCATTCTGAGAAATGCAACTTTCATTTCGGGATGTCAGCATCACTTCTCAGTCACCGAGGTCTCTTTCCCTCCCTCTCGGCCACAGATGGCTCCAGGGGTTTGGGTGGGAATCACACCAGAGGGAGCCAGGGCTGAGGCACCGGGCAGCTCGTCAGTGCCGGATGGTATGCCGGATGGTAGCATAGCGACTTTGCAGGCAGGCCCCAGGCCCCAGGTTAACACTCTCCTTCCATCGGAGATTAAAGAGGCCTGCCGCTCCCTTTCCATTCAAGTACCAGCTGCCTTCTAGCCGGTGGTGCGTGGGAAGGAAAAGGCCATTTCCTTCTGAAGTGAGCTGGCTGCTCTTTTGTGATTTTTACTACTAACCCTGGGAAAACGGGTTTAAAGGCCCCTTCTTAAACTACTTCTCCATGTACAGACTTTGTTGTACCCCGATACTGACCAGTTTGGGGCACCAGTTACTGATAACCAACAACCTTGGCATGTGCAAGGAGACTCCTTGATGCTGTTTATCATGTCAGCCTTCCCCTGGAAGGCATCGTGGGAATTTCCAGGGAGGAGACTGACACTCCAGGCAGCCACTTTGAGGAAGAGGAGCCCCATGGTCCATAGGCCAGCGAGCCAGAGAAACTGGGCCCCAGTAGCCACTGGCTTGCAACTGGGGCCGATGAATTGGGAATTGCCCATACAGTATAGCTAGAAGTATCGATATTCCTAGAAGCTTCTTTTTTATTATTATTATTATTATTATTATTATTACTGTCTTCCTCTGTCAAACCCTGAGCCAGCCACTTTCCCCAGGTGCGCGGGGAGGTACAGGAAAGGAACATCCAGGACAGACCAGACCCGGGAGAAAGGGAATGAGGTGGAGGCAGCAAGCAGAGACCCCTCACAGCCCAGGGTGCTCCCGGAGGAGGAGGGGTGGAGACCAACTAGGCACAGGCAGATGGACGTGTTCAGGGGAAGAGAGAGCTGAAGTTGAATTCTTTATTGACAATCAATCAAACACTCATGGCAGAGTCGGCCACAAGGACCCAACACAGCACACTGCGACATTCACATCACACCCATTTCTCCGTGGCTCCTCCCGGCTCCTCCCATCGTGTACCATGATCAGAGAGTGTCTCCATGGAAACCGCCTCACCCACATCACCCTGTCCGCTCAGTTTCCAGCGACAAACAGCTTGCTCCAAATTTATAAAGATAGGCTAAAACACAAAAAAATAGCTAAAATAAGCTGTCAGGCCTAATCAAGAATGGCTCACGTAACATCACTAATTCTCTTCTTTGAACATTTTACTTAGATGCGTTATCAGAGCTACTAGTTCAGGGTTGCCACCGAGCGCGTCAATTTGTTTGTAGGCTTTGGACTCGAGCTCTCTCAGAGTATTCCGAGTGTACTCAAAAGACCCCACGCTCTCCAGATAGTGCACGCAGTACTTTTTAATGTCCGTGTTCTCCGTTCTCTGGCGCAAGATGTTCTGCACCTGCGTGCTCTCCGGCTTCAGCCAGATGGCATGGATCGTCGGGAACGAGAACTTTCCCTCCGTGAGGTCTTCACAGAAGCTCTTGTTCTCGCTATATTCTTTGGAGTGTAGATTAGCATAATCATCTCGGATTTGGAAAAAGAGCCCCAGCGTATCAAGCAGTGACTTCAGATCTTCTTTGTAATCGGAGAACAGCTGCATGAGACCTACTGCCAACCCGAACAGCCCGCCTGTCTTCTGCTGCACCATGGCTTTATATTCTTCCTCCGTGGGACACGTGTAGCTGTCCCGCCAATAAATGTCCAGGCCTTGACCCTGGTGGAGTTCCAGGAGCTGGCGCGTGAAGAGCTTAACTGCATCCGGGTGGTCCAGAGTTAAGACTTTCTCCAGGCCGAGAAAATACACGTAATTGGCCGAATTGATGACGGACGGGATCCCGTAGATGCTGTGCGCCACCGGGAAGCCACGTCGGAGTTTCGAGTTGTCTTCGATATCATCGATGAGCAGACTGGCATTGTGCAACATCTCCGTCACTTCGATGATGATCTGACAAAGACAATCGAAACGCTCATGTTCTTCCTATTTGAAATAAATACTACATGAACAGATTATGATGGTCTCAGGTGCCTTAGTTTTGAAAAGGAGTAATTATTTAGCAACCTCAATATGAAAACAGTAGGTTGCATGAGCATTAAAGAAAATAAGAGCCAAGGGTATTTTCACGTGATGACATACATTTCTTGGGGATGAAGAATGAGGTTAGAGGCCTGGCTAGGTAGCCTAGTTTGTTAGGGCATCGACTGGATACACGATCCCAGCCTGGGTGCAAACAAGAAGTCAACCAATGGATGCATAAAATATACAAAACAAGAAATCAATCTTTCTCGCTTGCTCTCTACCCAAAGCAAAACAAAATAAAAAAGGAGGATTGGAACTGCCTACATACCTGAAGCTTGTCGTCTGGAACTTTTAGCCAGTGATTAAATGCCTGGGAAAGTTTGGTTCTCACTTGCTTACCTGCAATTAAAGAATAAAATTTGGCAATCAAGTTAACACTTTAATTATAAAACACATTTCAGAAATTTACTCGAAACGGATCAGACTTGATAAATCCAACCCCATCAACCCATTGCCCACTGGAGAGCTACAGTGCTGGGCCCTTCCTGTCCAAATTCACATTCTACACCCCCAGCCTTAAAACCAGGGCAGGCAAAGAGGTTCTAAATCCTTCAGCAGCCCACTACTTTCATCTTAACTTGTATCAACAATTTTGGAATGGAATCGGGGTTTAGGAATTATGATCTAATTCATTCCCTTTGGAAGGATGCCAGCTTAATGGCAGCTCATTAGCACTGACAATTTAACAGAACATGTTAGAGAACATAAGACTTTTTTTTGAGAACAGGTATTTCCAGTGAAATGTACGTTGCTATTGAATTACCTCATTAAGATTACCTCTTAAAATTATCTAGCATTCCTTCAAATTAAGCTTTAGAGAATGGATAGCTCTGCCGCTTTCCTACAGAAAAATAACGACCATAGCCTGAAGTATTCCCCTTTAAATGAGAAAAGAGTGTTTCAGGTTCCAGGAAACTGGTGTATAAGTGAATTTTATTCTAAGAACTCACACTTGTTTGTAATGTGATTCAGATGCATTACTGTTCGGCTGTTCAAGGAAGCAGCGGTGTAAGACATGGAGGGTGTGTGAGGTGGAAACATGAGCATGGCAGTGACGGAAGCTTTTGCTGTTGCACCAACTGGCATAGCGTTCCTTAATCCAGTGGGAACAGGGAAATGTGGCATCCATAGGCAATAAAACTTCCAGAAAGGTATCGAATGTTTTAAGCATTTTTAATTTTTAGGTAAGTTATGTACTTAAGTATTTTTAATTTTTAGGTAAGTTATATACTTAAGTATTTTTAATTTTTAGGTAAGTTATATACTTAAGTATTTTTAATTTTTAGGTAAGTTATATACTTAAGTATTTTTAATTTTTAGGTAAGTTATATACTTAAGTATTTTTAATTTTTAGGTAAGTTATATACTTAAGTATTTTTAATTTTTAGGTAAGTTATATACTTAAGTATTTTTAATTTTTAGGTAAGTTATATACTTAAGTATTTTTAATTTTTAGGTAAGTTATATACTTGCATATTTTTTAAGGGCACCTCAAAAATGTCCCTTTTAATAACCAATAATCACTTTTCTCCTATGCACGACCTTAAATATAAAAACCTCAAGAGCTGGCAAACCTAACTTCTCTGAACACTCTGTAAAAACCACCCTGTTGATGTGGGTGGCAGCAGGTGTTTCTCTCTCTCACCCTCTCCCTTCCCCCTTTTAAAAATCAATAAAAAAATATTTAAGAATTGAAAAGTGTGTTCTTTGCAGTGTGCTCTTGAGTATGTAGGTGAAAGAAAAAAATCAGCACGCCAGGCCGTGGCTCTGTTAGTTTAGCCTCAGGCTGATGAACACTCCGGAATGCCTATGTGAGTCTGAAGGCTAGCGTGAAAGCCTACCTGGCAGCTGAAGCAAGTACTTATAGGGTTCTAGAAGAATCCTTTCCACTTTTTCATGCGTCTTCTCCATTGTCGTTGAATTTCAAAGATCGTCTGTTAAAAAGAGAGAACCATAAATATGAACTCGTTAATTAAATTATCATTGAGTGTCAAACTGCAAAGGAATTTGTAAAGCCAGACTTTGTTCCATTTTAAAAGAAGATTCTATGGGTATGAAATCTTGAGAACATTACGCTAAGTGAAAGAAGCCAGTCATAAAAAACTACATACTGTGTTATTCCACTTACATGAACTGTTCCAAACAGGCAAATCTGTAGAAACAAAGTAGGTTAACAATGGCCTGGGTAACCTTAGGGTAGGGGGGCTAGGGAGTGACCACTAATGAGTATGGTATTTCCTTCGGGGGCCATCAAAATGTCCAAAGATTGTGGTGGTGCTTGTAACAGCTCTGTGAGTACACTAAAATCCACCTAATTGTATTCTTTAAACGGGTGAACTAGGATGTAAATTACATAGCATTAAAAAAAGGGAAGTTTTCATTCAAGTGATTGGTCAGTGTTCACCTGGATTTTAAGGAACAAAGCTTATATTAAGCCTTTTATATTCACTCAACCATGAAAGGCTTATATGGTTGTGTCAAGTCAATGTTAAAACAAATCCACAGATTTCGATCATTTTATCTATAATTGATTATACAAATTAGTAAACATACTTGTTTTCTATGAATATTAAAATGTTTTATAAACTATAAGGGGAGACTTATCTCCTGTATTTCCACTACCATCTATTTTAGAGGTTATGATTTAATTTAAGACATGAATTATTAAAAATATTCCCTTCCTTTATTCTTCTTAAATTTATATTTACCTTGTTATTTCCTACCATATCATTCATGGTCTTCCTAGATCCTCCTTCACTATTGAATTTCTATTCTCCTACTCTGTAAAAATCTATTTTTATTTGTCCTCATTAAAAATTAAAAAAATATATATATATATTATTGATTTCCTTATAGAGAGAAAGGGAGAGGGATACAGAGTTAGAAACATCAATGGGAGAGAAACATCGATCAGCTGCCTCCTGCACACCTCCTACAGGGGATGTGCCCGCAACCAAGGTACATGCCCTTGACCGGAATGGAACCTGGGACCCCTACGTTCTATCCGCTGAGCCAAACCGATCAGGACACATTAGAAGTTTTGTAATTGATCTGACATCTTTGACACATGTCAGGCTTTCCCCCTTTATCTGCTTTCTTTTGCTGCTTTGGACAGTGACTCTGTCTTTAGAATTATGAATTTAAAGAACTGAGAGGTGCATGCCTGGCCGGTGTGGCTCCCCCGCAGCTTTGACTCCTGAGCAGACTCCATCAATGGGGGGGGGGGGGGAGAGTGGCAACAGATGTTTCTCTCTCTCAACCTCTCACTTCCCCTTTCTAAAAATCAACTATAATAATGAAAACATTTAAGAATTGAAAAGTGTTTTTTTTTTGTAGTCTACTCTTGTAGGTAAAACAATAAAGAAAAATTTAGCGCACCAAACTATAGCTCTATTAATTTATTTTTAGGTTGATGAATACTACAGAATGTCTATGAGTCAGAAACAACTCACTTTCAGAACGCAAACTGCCTTTAAATTTATTCAAACAATGGACGGTGACAGATACAAAAACATATTCTCTCCTCCCGGTGACTACGGCAGTAACCTCCTAGCTGGGCCCCTGCCTTAGCTAGTGATCTTTGTAAAACCGGAGTCTTCAAAGGGAAGTCTAATCTCTCTTCCCACCGGGGGAAAACACACACACACACACACAAACCCCAAACTCCTAACAGTGTGTAAGGATCTGGGTCCCTGCTCCTCCAGCCTCAGCTCCCGCATTTCCAAAACTCCCGTTTGACAGAAGGCTTTTCCACGTGCAGTTCTTTAGGTCTGAAAAGTTCTTTCCTTAGTTACCCCCGCCCCGCCCCACCCCTCCCCTCCCGGGCCAGCCTCCCCGGCTGGGTAAAGCCCTCCCTTAGGTCTCTAAGCCCCCGCCCTACCCCGGCTCCCCGGCACCGGTCACCGGGCAGCCCCCTCACCCCGGCCGGTGCGCGCTCACTGCCGCCCCCTCCCGCAGGCTCAGTCCCCTGGGGCGGGCGCCGGGCCGGTTCCTCCGCAAGTTCGCGGACGGAACCGGCGAACGGAAGCCGCATTCTAACGCCGAGTTCCAGGGGGAGATCGGGGCGCGCACGTTCGCGCACGGGAAGCTCAAGGGAGGGGTCCGGTGTCAGAGCGGCTCCGGGGAGACCTACGCATGGAAGCGCGGCTCGGGGGCGCCGGAAGCCTGCCCGGCCGGGGGACTGAACACCTCCCGGAGCCTCCGGCATCCGCTGCTCCCACAGGGCCGACGGGCGGGCCCGCGAGGCTCCGCTTCCTCTCCGCTGCGAAGCCCCTTTCCGCCGCGACCCGGCCCCTCCGGTTCTTCCCTCTCGCCCGCGAGGGGACGCAGAGCCTCGGGACCCAATCGGGTTCAGCATCCGGGGCCTCACCATCCTTCTTTCTTCCCCCCCCCCCCTCCAGACCCCGCCCTCCTGCCCGTCCAGCCCCCCCCCTCCCTCCTCTCCCCTACCCTCCCCGCCGCCTCCACCGCCGCTCACGGGTCAGCGATGAGATCACAGCTTCCGCGGCACCGGTCCGGGGGCCGCCGGGCCCAGGATCCACTTCCCGCTTCAGAGCTCACACCCGGGCTCCTCCCGACGCCTCCATCAGTCCCTCCCCCTACTTCATCGAGCAACTCTCCGCCCTCCTCGGCCGCCGGCGCCGCCGCATTATTCTGTGCAAGAAAATGCGCCATCCCGCTGCCACTGCGCAGGCGCCGCCGCCACCTCCCTGCGCTGTCGCCCCGCCCCTTCCCCCTCCCCCCCCTCCTCCCCCTCCCCCCCCCCCCCCCCGCCGTCTCACGCAGGCGCGGGGCGTTGCGGGTCTTGCAGTTCTCGCGGGCGAGGGCTCGCACTCGGGCACCCCGGGGTCGGACTACATTTCCCGGCAGGCTCCGGGGCGTCACTTTCTGTTTCCATAGAACTGGTGGGAAAATGGCGTCGTTGTTTGTATCCCAAGGACCAATGGCGGCGGGGTGTGGGCGGGCTCTAAAGCGCCCTGGCCAATCCGCGGCCGTCCCAGAGGCCATCCGGGGAAGCGGTAGGGGCGGGGAGACAGCTTAGGGGAGTGGAGAGCGGAGGGAAAAGGGCGGGGGGGGGGGGCGCCCGGGCTGTGTGAGGCGGGGGTGGGGGGGGAGCGATGTTTGCCCGTCAGTCGAGTCCGGAGTGAGGAGCTTGGGCGCCGGAGCGGAGGAGTCTCTGAAGCCCAGCTCGGCCGCCGCCGCCACGGCCGCCGCCCGGACCGCTCCCCGGAGCGAGCCGCAGAGGGGGCCGTGGCCGCCGTCCTCCGGGGGGCGCCGCGCGCCGGGGGCCCGGGCTCCCCGTCCGGGAGGCTTTTTTCCTCGCCGTCCCCCTCCCCCCAGCGAGGGAACCCGAGCGGCCGCCAAACAAAGGTACCAGCCGCCGCCGCGGGAGGAGGAGGAGGAGCCGGAGCCTCAGCCTCGGCCCCGCTGGCCGCGCCGCGCGGCCCCCCATCTCTCCCCCGGGCCTGCCGGTTTTGGGGGGGAGCCGGGGAGGGGACCCCGGACGCGCCGGGCTCGGACGCAGGTAGGGCATTTCGGAGGCGTCCGCGGGCTCGTCGGGGGCGGGAGGCGGGGAGGAGCGGGGGGTGGGGGTGGGGGGGTCCTTCGGGGGAGTCCCCGGGCCCGGCCGGGCGCCCGAATCCGTGGCCTCCGCTTTGCGGAGCTCCCGGGCCCTGTCCTCCCCCCCCCACCCCCCCCATTCCCCGCGGTCGCCCCGGGCCTGGTGGCCGCGCGCGTCCCGGGGTCGGCGAGGGCCCCGGTGCGGCCCCTCCTCCCGGCTCCCGTGTCCCCCGCGGCCGGCCCAGCGGGGCCCGCTCGTCCTGCCGGTCGGCCGGTCGGCCGGTCCCCGGGTCTCGGGACGGGCCTGCGGGGAGCGCAGAGGCCCCGGCCGGGCCGGCCGCCCGGCTTGTTGTGAGTTTCTTCTTTGACAGAAATGGCGTCATGGTCGGAGCCGGGGGAAACTCTGGCGGGTCCCGACCGCGGGGGACGCCGAGCCGGGCGGGTGGGAGCCGGGCGGGTGGGCGGGCGGCGGGGTGCGCGGTGGCGGCGAGGCCGGGCGAGCCCCGCAGCGGCCTCCGGGCCTCCGCCCGCGCGCAGGGAGGGGTGGGGTGGGGGGGTCGCCGGGGCAGGGGGTGCCCGCGGCGGTGACGGTGCCTTTTGTCTCCTTCCCCTCCTCCAGGGGCAGGTGAGCCGGGTGTCTCGGAGGGCGCCGCGGGCCCGGCACCGTCACCATGAAGGTAAGATCGCGGCTGCGGAGCAGGAGCCTCCGGGAAGCGAGGGGGCCGGTGGGATCGAGGGCGAGCTCGGGCACCTCGGAGCCCCGGGCTCGGGGGGCCTGGGGGGGCCTGGGGGATGCGATCCCTTTACCCAGGGGGGGGGTGGGGGGGGACCAGAGTTAGTGGGGTGCGCAGGGCCGAGGAGTTGGGGGCCCGTTTTGGAATCCCGCACCGGGGATGGCTGTCCCGTGCACGGAGCGCCTCTCTTTGCCGGAAACGAGAGGCAATCCTTTGCACGCACGAGAGTGTTTTGTTTTTTTTTTGTTGTTGTTGTTTTTTCTTCTTCTAAAGCTTCCAAACAGAAGAGAAGCAGGTCAGGTAACCCGACTCTCGAACCCGAACTGTGTTGGGTGTTGGATCGCTTACACGCGGATGTAAGCAAACCCCCCGTGGGGGTGTGCGAACCGCGCTGTGTGAGTGAGTGTTTTAGGCAGACCCGCTGGATCAGCCGCGAGCAGCATCTTAGCCGCAACGATTTTATTTTATTTATTTATTTATTTATTTATTTTTTTAAAAAAAGAGGATTTGGATGATCTTGGCGCGCCTCGGGAGCTTGGCAGTTGTATTCCTTGTATTTCCAGGGATTTGGTGATGGCTCGGGGCACGTGTCTTCTGCCGAGCTGCGCACGGGTCTGGGAATTGTTCAGGGTGTGTGGTGTTGCTTTTGCGATGAAAACGGCGGTCGGAAACGTGTTGGCCGAAGGAGTCTATTGTCCAAGAAGTAGAAATGTGCTTAATGGGTGGAAGAAGTGACAGCAGCCGCAGCAGAACGGGCTGTTTGTTCCCTGCGGAGGCGGCGCGATTGAGAGCCCTGATGTCTCCCAAGCAGGCTGGGAGGAAAGCCTTAGGCACCTGCATGTCTGGATTCAACTGGTGGCAGGCACTTGGAGGCCACAGACAGTGCCATCCCCGGTCAGGAGCGCGCGTGCAGGAGGCAGAGCGTGCGCGCAGGGGCAGAAAGGCAACGGACGGGCTGTCAGAATGCAGATGCGGTCCACTTTTGACAGTTCTTGGAACTATTTTTAAACACCTTTGCTTCACTTTTCTCAAACCCAGTCCAGAGTGCTTTTAAAATGTGCACTGCTCGTGTTTAGGGCCGAAAGAAAAAGCTGTGGCTACTTAAAAGGTTTACCAGCTGAACAAAGTGATTATGTTCAGTCCGGTAACTATGTAGGGTTTTTCTTCTTGAGTTTGAGGTGCTTTAAATGTGTGTGTCTGCTGAATTCCTAGCTCACCTTCATAAAAACAAACAAAAAAGAAACCACAAAAAAAACCCCCATCAGTGATGTTTCATAAACGAATCCCTTTTTGTTAGTCACAGCTGTGACTAGTGTGACCTGTGTAAAACAGTGACAAGTGAGTTTATAAGAAAAACGGCTACCTTGCTTGTTGTCGGCAAAAATTTCCAACAGGAAAAATGCTGGGTTGAATAATATGTGATCGATTCAGAAGCTGAAGAACACAGGTTTTCATTCGGAATAAATGTTGTAATTTGTCACAATTCTCAAAGTAGTGCCTGGCCTGTTAGGAACTCTGTTCATCTTTGGTTAAAAGAAATGTAGTAAGTTGAAGGTCTTTTGATTTAAATCTGCTTTTCCTTTCCTTTCTTTCATTTCCTTTTTCTTCTCTCTCTCTTTTTTTTTTTCAATGTGTGTTTAAAAAAAAAAAAAAAAAAAAAGCAAGTATGTTGGAAACTTTAACCCTAAAAGTTTCATGCTAAGTGTGAAGCAAATGCAAATTTTGGGGTATCCTTTTAAAACCATTAATTTAAATGCTCAGCATTTCCATTATTCCTGCCTTAAAGAGAAAGGGTTATTAAAATACACTTCTGATTTTATACAAGGTGAACTTCCTGTTGCTATATAGTAAGTTTCCTCTTAGGGAACTAGTAATCAGTGGTACTAAAAACTTAGCAAATTTCTTTCAACTTAATTTCTTGTGTAATGAAAGTTGAGAGGCTGCCCATGATTGGTATTTTGCTTTAAAAAAAAAAATTGCAATTCAAAAAGTATTTAGCATTGATTATTTTGGACTTACATTTTTTCCCAGGCTCCCAGTTTCCATATTGTAATGACAACAGAGCTATAGGGGGGGTTTATGCCGTTTATTAGCTCTCACCGAACATATTTATACTTGATCTGAGGAGGTGGAGTGTCTGATGTGGATGGAAGAAGAGCTGAGGTGGTGAACACACAATAGTGTATGGATTTTGTGGAATTGTGCACCTGTACCCTGTATAATTTTGTTAACAGCCAGTGTCACCCCCAATAAATTAAATAAAAAGGGGGAAAATCGCTGTAGTTCTGCTTCTGACAGTACAGTTTAAAAGTCATGATGGTTAGCCCTGGCTGGTGTGCCTCAGTGGTTAGAGCAGCAAACCAAAGCGTTACAGGTTTGGATACTGGACAAAGGGTCTTGGGTTCGCTGCCTGGCCCTATTAGGTCACTTGGTCCTTGGTCCGGGTGCTTGCAGGAGGCAACCAATAGATGTGTCTCTCACATCCTCCTGCCTTCCACTCTCTCCATGGGAAAAATATCCGCAGGTGAGAATTAACAACAACAACAACAAAAAGTAATGATGCTTAAAATTTTCACTGATTTTTAAAGCATAATACTTTTTTAAAATTTTATTGTGGCATTGTTTTGAGGTATAAGTGCTCTTTTGGTTGTTGCTTGAAATCCCCAAATAAATACAGTGTGTATGTTAAGCATTATATGTTTGAGAAGGGATTTTCTTGTAGTGATGTCTTCAAGATCGCTCTACTCTGTCTTTTGATATTTTTGTCCAGTGTATTTTTGAGAAAGCTGATTAACACACTTTGGGGCTTTTAACATAGATCATGATGTAGGTGTTATGTTGTATTTATTCTTCATACTTTTCTTTTTTTTTATTCTTCATACTTTTGATAGCCCTTTCTACACCAGTGATAGCACATTATCAAGAAATGATAGACTGTTAAAGCTTCTGAGTTATTCTAAGACTTAATTATATTATCAGATTCATTTCCTACTTATTTTTTCCTGCATCTATATTGTTAACATTACATTGTGGTAACATTTATTTTGTTTATTTATTTATTGTTATTTTAGAGAAAGAGAAGAAGGGGGGAGGAGAAATATCAATTTGTTCCACTTATTTATTGACTCTTGTATGTGCCTGACCTGGGATTGAACCCACAATGCTCTGTATCAGGGAGGCGCTCTAACCTACTGAGCTACCCAGCCAGGGCGCTTGTGGTAAAATTTCAAGTGGAATGGGAAGGCTAGGCATTTCAGAATCTCTAGGGAGTAAGTGCTATAGTAGTTGTACTTAGAACTAGGGAGGTGATTTTTCGAATGTATCAGTTTCTCTTCAGTAATCCTGGCTTCGATCATGTACAAATAATGGGTTCATTATAAATGCCTTTTTAAATGCTCACAGTTTAGAAGAAGACAGAGAAAACAAAACAGTGCATATCGAGTTATAAGAGCATTGATTTGTATGGTAATTATAAGTCCTGTGGGCGGATAGCCAAGCCACAGAGACCCCTTGGAAAGTCCTCTGGAATTGACTGTAAGCGGAGAGTTAAAACTTTCACCGGGCAAAGGGGTAGAAAGGAGTGTTTCCGACAGAGAGGAACCAAGAGAGGAACCAACGTGTGGAAGATAAAGGAAAAAGCAAGGTGATGCGTTTGGAAACCTAGGAGCTCCCTGTGGCTGGCTTATCTTACAGCAGGGTGTGCTGGCGGTGGGAGTGGAGGGCAGTGATGGGGATGAGGCTAAGAGAAGGAGTGAAAATAGGCTTGAAAGGTCCATGAAACCACTGGAGGTTCCTAAGAAGCGTAAAGATGCTGGGTTTGTATTACAGAGAGATCACTTCCGTAGCACTGTATTGAATACATCAAGCGGGAGCTTTGAATGGAAGGGAGATTCCAGATGAGGACCCCAACTGAGAAGCAACTTAGCCTAAGGCACAGGCAGAAGGGCAGAGGGGATGATGGTCTGAGATACTAGGAAGTAGAGCTTAGGAGCAGGAACTCACCTGAGGTGGAGAAATATGCAGGTTCCTTGGGGCCTGAGATGGACGTTTTGTCATTTGAAGCATGCTGTCATTAAAGATGAGGAGGGTTTTGAGTATTTAAAGGACCTGTAAGAGGTCCACATTCATACGGATCTCCTTATTAAGCTGTAGATTCAGCGTGATGGAGAGCAGTCTGATACTTAATTATCCTCAAATGGATTTAGGTCCGTAACCTGACAGATGTATTTTGTCCTATAAGCTTGTGGTCTTCTTGATGAAAGGCAATTTTGTAAAACACTGACTTGTTTTCTGTCCAGATTGCTCTTTGCTTACTGTGATTTTAAAAAGCATAGCAGATGAGTATATCTGCCCCTGAAGAATGCATTTTGGCTAACTCAGCCTATGAATACAGCCATTGAAGAGGTACTGTGAACTTTCCTGGTAGCAGCCATGGTTTCGGTGTGGAGGTTACATCAGTGAACAAGCATTGACTCCCTTGTGTTTACTTCCTGTTAGGGTAGACAGGCACCTAACAAAATAAATAAAGAAAAAATGTGGTCAGTGCTGTGAAGAGAAATAAAGCAGATTCGGGTTAAGAGGTCAGAGGGACAGAGGGTGTTAATTATTTATTTACTCATTCATTCATTTGCTGTGACGAAGAGCCTGTTTGAGGCGATGCATTCAGCATCGGGTGAGACAGACGATAGAGTGAGCCGTTCTCTCACCCGGGGAAGAGCATTCCAGAAGACGCTGCAGGTGCAGAGACCCGGGGGGACGGCCCGCTTGATCTCGGCCTGTTGAGGAGCAGGAGGGCGGCGTGGTGGGAGCTGAGGCCGGAGGGGTCACAGGGCCAGGCGGCGGAGGGCCCGCAGTCCGTGGTGAGCTCTCCCGGGTGAAATCTGAGTGCCAGGAAGTCATCGAAGGGTTAGCAAGAGAAGGAAGTGACCTGACACGCATTTTCAGAAAGCAGGGGCTGCTTGCTGTGTCGAAGCAGACTCTCCTGCAGAGGAGAGGGACAGGAGGAGAGGCGGCTGAGGTGGACGAGGGTGAGCGGAGGCAGTGCTGGCGGGGGGATGGCGGCAGGATCCGAACGGAGTGCGTCTGAGGACACAGCTCTGCTGGCTCTGCTTACAAGTGACCCCTCCCCCTTCGGCTGTGAGTAGCCGGTAGGTGGGAGTCTTAGAACTTAGTACGGAAAGCAGGTGTTCCCTTATTGGTGAGCAATGGCCATTTAGGCCAACCGTTCTTTCCATTTTACTTGGTTTTGTTTGAACTTTGGAAAATGAGATAAAATTCACCCTTGGGAAGTTTACAATTCCTTTTTAGTGTTTTCACAAGATTGTGAAGCCATCACTGCTGTTCGACTCCAAAACGTTTCATCTTCCCAAGAGAAACCCTGTACTTTTTAGCGGTCACTCCCCTGGCCTTGCCCTCGCCTTCACTAATCTGCCTTCTGTCCCTAAGGGTTTGTCTGTTATGGACATTTCCTTTGAATGGAATAATCATACATTATATAGCTTTGTGCGTCTGACTCCTTTACTTAGCATAGTGTTTTCAAGGGCTACTCACTTTGTAGAATATGCTAATATTTCATTCCTTTTAATTCCTGAATAGTACTCCATTTTATTGCTATAACACATTTCATTAATCCACCTGTTAGTTATAGGACATGTGCATTACTTCTACTTTTTGCCTATGAGTAATGCTGCTAATAACACTTGTATGCGAGCTTTTGTGTGAACACGTATTTTAAATGTTGGGGGACCTAGGATGGACCTTTCCATTTTTTGGGAAGTAATCTATTATTTGTGATACCCTGTGGAGAGCTTGATGACCACCAAGAAGTTGGACTTTTAAAACATTCAACATTCATTGCACACTTACAGGCTAGTCTCTGTACAGTGAACAAAACATGTAGACAGGCCTGGCCCTGTGGTGTGGCCTTATATTTAAGGTCAGGGGAAGGTAAGCAGACAAATAAGAATAAACACAAGTAGATTACCGAGTTTGTTAGATGGTAAATAGTATGAAAATAAGAGGATAGCCGGGTATGGAGGAGAGGGAATGAGGCAGGCTATGGTATTTTTTCTTCTTTTTTAATGTATATTTTATTGATTTTTAGGAGAGGATAGAGAGTTAGAAACATCGATGAGAGAGAGTCATCGATCAGCTCTGCCTCTTGCACACCCCCTACTGGGGATATGCCCGCAACCAAGGTACATGCCCTTGACCGGAATCGAACCCGGGACCCTTTCGTCCGAAGGTCGAAACCAGCCAGGGCGGTAGTATTAATTAAGGTGATCAAATAGGCTTTATTGAGAAGATGTGGGGGAGTTAGTCATGTGGCCTCAGCTTGACTTACTCAGTGAACTGCATAGGGTTAGGGGCGCTGGAGTGAGGAAGGTGAGCAGTAGCCAAATTTTAGTTGTCCTCAAAAACTTATTTTTTCTTAATCCTTCCCTGAGGATATGCTGAGAGGAGAGGGAGAGAGAGAGAAACATTGATTGGTTGCCTTGCGTGTGCCTCCCACACTGGGGAGCCAATTGGTAACCCAGGTATGTGCCTGACCTTTTGGTCACAGGACGAAGCTCAGTGAATGAAGCCACTCTGGATGCTTAGGTGTCTCTGGAAGGTCAGGCCAGCAGGCATGCCTGTCAGGCTGGCGTAGGGGAAGAGGAAGAGCCAAGGGCACAGGTTTCCTGGCTGGCAACCGAAAATGAATGAAGTTACTAGGGCTGCATAATTTTTTGAAAATAAGCATTTATATTTTATATTTGTAAAAAAGGCTAACTGGTGTATTGCTCTGCCTGGTGTCGCTGTAAACAAGACATCTAAAAGAGCTGCAAACTTTTATTCTTGGCAGATTATTTAAAAACAGGATTCTTCCTGCCTTCCTTTCGATGTCACAGAACAAAGATGTTTCTCCATTCAGGGGAAGGATGGACTAGTGTTCTATGTAAGATGACGCCCACAGGAAGCAATGGAAACCATAGTCACATTAATCCTTTTGATATTTAAATGTTGCAGAGTGTAGAAGGTGTATATTTTGATAAGGCATAATCTGCAAATAGAATTATTAAAAATTTGTATTAAGTGCAAAGCATTACTTTTAGCCTATTATTTTATATATATATGAAAAGCCAGCAACCATAATGTGGTAAGGACCATAGCAACCAGTTGCTATGACGCCCACCAGCCAGATCAGGGGATGGGGTAGGCCAACCTTGCAGCCCCTCTCCCCTGCTGGCCCTCCCCTAATCCGACTCTCCCACCCTTTAAGGGCAGGCTGCTGGCCAGACTCACCCACTCCTACCACCCTCCTCTCCCTTCCCCCGCCCTCCCCGCCCCACCCTCGATGGGCCCCCACCACCCTGATCAGCCTGCAGCCCCTCCCCCCTGCCCCCCTGATTGACTCTCCCCCACCCCAATATGGGGTGGGGCCAGCCAACTTCCTGCAGCCCCTCCTCCTATCTGGCCCCACCCCAGATCAGCCCCTCCACCCTGATCAGGGATAGGGCCAGCTGGCCAACCACCCATGGTCCCTTCCCCAGGTCCCTGGCCTCTGATCAGCACCTCCACACCATTCTGGGGTGGGGCTCGCTGGTCCACCACCCATAGCCCCTTCCCATGGCTGCCCCTGCCCCAAATCAGCCTCCTAATCCCAATAGGAGGTGAGGCCTGCCAGCCAATAGCCCGTGACCCCTTCCCCCAGCCATGATCGGGCCCTGAATGGGGCAGGCTGGCTGGTCAACCTCCAGTCATCTCCTCCTCCTGACAGGCCCAGCCCTGATTCACCCCAATTGGGGCTGGGCCAGCCAGACCACCCGTGCACGGATTCATGCACTGAGCCTCTAGTTTGAATATCAAAGACACAGGAAAATATGGCCTCTATTAAAACTAATGGAGGTTGAGTGAAACATAGACTATAAATATATTTTGTTCCCAAGATATTTGGAATGTTTTAACTTAATTATTTTACATTAAAATGATTTACATGTTACTTTATTAATTAATAGGTTTAATTTAATTTCATTTTTTACTGGAATCTTAATTATTGATTGATTGTTTTGAGACAGAGAGATCAATTTGTTGTTCGTCTTATTTATGCAGTCATTGGTTGATTATGTGCCCTCACTGAGGATTGAACACACAACCTGGGCATTTGGGATTCCGTTCTGAGTTATCCAGCCAGGGACTGTTTAAATTAATTTTGAAGAAGAAAGCTTATATTATAAAAATTATTACATTTCTACTCATTCAGAACTGCAGGAAATCCTGACATTCATTTCATGGAAGACAATGTGTTTTTAGAAATGTGATAATATTCATACTGTGATTGGAGACACCATTCCACCTTTGGGGAGGGAAATTAGTTTACAAAAGTAAACAGTTTATTGGAAGAATAAAATGTAAGTATTCTAGAATCAGCCTACAGTGATAGAGAAACCAAACTTCATATTCATCTTATGGTCATATTTTAGGCTGGTAAATAGGAAAGGGATAAAATAAAGGAGGCAAAGAGGGAAAGTTATAAAACACTAGTCTTACTCTGAATATAGTTTGCAGTATTCCTTAATTAAGAATTGCTCGTACGCAGAAGGTCCAAGTATGAGTATCAAGGTTTCTGTAAATCTCTCTTCCCCAGAATTAGGTGCTGAATTTTAACATAGTCATTCATTTTCCTGGGCAGCAGCCCCAGAGCTTAGCTTCTCAGCGGAACTCAGTTCATTTGCCAGACTGTAAAATACAGTACTAGAGAAACGCAGCTCTACGCGTCATCTGGTAGCTGATCTGCTGCCAATCATCTTGATAGAAGTAGGAGTTTGCACATCTTTCTACTCTTACCATAAAAGAAACAGGAAATCTGGTCAATACTCATTTTATTTTCTAATTTTCATTTGTTTCTATCACTATATAGTTAGAAAAAGAGTATTATACTCTTTCTGAAATGTTAGCATTTTCACAAATAGCTTAAAATGTTTGTTTGCCTTCTTAAATTTCTAAAGAGAATGTTTTCCGTTATAATTATAAATGAAGATCCTTGGATGGACACATTTTATAGAATAATTTTAAAAGGTTGCTCTGAGCCGGGACCGGTTTGGCTCAATGGATAGAGCGTCGGCTTGGGGACTGAAGGGTCCCGGGTTCGATTCCCCATCAAGGGCATGTACCTTGATTGTGGGCATATCCCCAGTAGGGGGTGTGCAAGAGGCAGCTGATCGATGACTCTCATCGATGTTTCTAACTCTCTATCTCTCTCCCTTCCTCTCTGTACAAAATCAATAAAATATATTTAAAAAAAAAAAGGTTGCTCTGAAAATCTGGAAGTATAGTTTTTATCACACTAGGTAGTATTTATGAAACTATTATAAAAGTTAGTGTGTGCTTGTTCTTACCTTTTCCACAATCAGTGACGTGCCCAATGGGGTCATTGGTGGCAAGGGTGTACTTAGCTTTCGGGTACAGTTAGGGATCATAGGAAACCTGCAGCACTGCGCTGCTGTGCGTGTTTCTTCAGCTTAACATGGTGTTGACCCCCTGGGCCAGAATTATGATTTGTTAGTAAGATCTTACAGAAAATAGTGTATCTATCATTGTTGAAGTATAAACTTAGCCATCAATTAAAAGGATACTTATTCTGTATATAGCTTTATATTATTAAAATGCGTCACTTTTACAGTGTATCTTGCACAATGGAATGTATACTTTATGCAGAGTTCTCTTATTTAATCCATCTTCTAATTTATGGGTAAGTTTTTGGCAGTGTGACTTAACTGGGTTATTAGAAGTCCTGTGTGTCAAGGTTTTACAAGTACCAGCCTGCTTTCTCCTACTTTGATAAACTTGCAGTATAATTGCCTATGAAAGCGTAGTCATTAATAACTTTAATTGACAATCATACTTACGTTTTGTCATTTATAGCCAAAATGAAGATTATAAACTGTCAGGGAAAGATTCACTTCACATACTGAGAGTAAAAATTATCCTTGAATGTATAAAAACCATCTTTTTTTTTTTTTAGCGAGATCTTGTTTCTAGTACTCTCTCTGTTCCTTACTGTTGAAGTTTGGCGAAGGTCATTCATGAAAGCAGACATCAGTTTCATTTTTTTGTAGAATGGGGATAACAGTTACCTTACGATTGTGTGAGTGCCAAATGAAATAACATTTTAGATGTTTTATGCGGTGCTTGGTTCTGAGCAGTCAGTACATGCTAGCTGTATTATTCGGGTAAAAGCCTGTCACTCCTGCTATAAACCCATAGAATGAGGATTCTTTAAGACTGCTTGCGATTGAGTTGGAACTCCTTTGCTTACCAGGTTGTGGGTAGTTTTCTCAAACTTCCTAAGAAGGCTGGTGTTCTTGTCTAAAGTGAGGAATGGTTTTAGGACTTACCTCATGGGGCTGGTGGGAGTGACTAAATGTAATAACAGGATCCACTACCTAATAAATTCTCAATACATTGGGGTTATTGTCATTTGTTCTGTGGAAAGAATGTGCAAACTCTTAGGAATTTAGGCTTTCAAGGTGATAAATAGTGACTAGTTTTGTGTTCATTTCTAATCCTTTGTTTCTTTTAAAAAATATATCTTTATTGATTTCAGAGAGGAAGGGAGAGGGAGAGAGAGATAGAAACATCAATGATGAGAATCATTGATTGGCTGCCTCCTGCACGCCCCACACTGGGGATGGAGCCTGGCATGTGCCCTTGACTGGAATCGAACCCGGGACCCTTCCGTTGGAAGGCTGGATGGATGTTCTACCCCAGTGGTTCTCAACCTTCCTAATGCCATGACCCTTTAATACAGTTCCTCATGTGGTGGTGACCAAACCATAACATTATTTTTCTTGCTACCTCATAACTGTCACTTTGCTACTGTTATGAATCGCAATGTAAATGTCTGATATGCAGGATGTCGTAGGCGACCTGTGAAGGGCCGTTAGGGACCCTCAGGGTGAGAACCGCTCGCTGCTCTATCCACTGAGCAGAACTGGCCGGCGGTGTTTGTTTCTTTTAACTGGAAAGTAGATTTGGAAGTTTGGGGGGGGACGTTGTAATTTCCAGATTAAGAGTAAGGCCTGTCATTTTTGTCTTAATGGAATCCTTTAAAACGAAATGTTTAATAGAAGGTGAAAACCAGATTTCTTTATTCCCGGAACTCTCATCTTCAAGCCTTGCGTAGCCCTTCCTGTTGCTGAGGGTTCTAGGAAATGCTTGTCCTCGCTTCTCCTTTGCTGCTGGCTGGCCCGGCGGGGTTCCTTCACGGGAAAAGTACATTTCGCTCCCAAGCCCAGAGGGTTGTCGTTGGATTAGGCGAACCATTCGAGGTAGTGATTTTCTGGGTGAGCAGCCACCTCCAGCCTGTTTATGTACAGAAAACCAAACTCTGCTTCTCCAGATCAGATCACGGTCCTGATGTGGCACTTAGTCCCTGAAGCTGGTACAGGCGGTGCGCCCGGGGGTGTGAATGAGTGCTGGGCCCTGCCAACCTGAGTTTTCATTCATTCATCAGGTGGAATTATCTCCGTCGTGGTTTTCAATGCCTCTTTGAGATTGCCGTACACAAAAAGCTGCTTTTATAGATCACCTGCATGTTTAAATACATTTACTTCCTGGAGGTTTTGGCATCAGATGTAGTGCTTTTGTTTTCCGAGTCTCTGGCTGCTTTGGCACCGCCTCGTATGGTTTGAATGCTTACTCTTTTTAAGAAACGGTCTCAGTAAAATGTCATCTAGCATGTTTTACTTTAAAAAAGCAGATCTTGAATAGCTGAATATTTCCTAGTTAATGTCAGCATTAGCCAGCCACTAAGAGCATTGATTCAGCTATTCTCTTTTTTTGAAGTCTTTAATGTATCGGTGCGCGGGAGCCCAGGGCACAATGAAGATTACTGTTGATTCATTTGGGCACTGAACATGTTTCCTTGGCATTTCGGCTTCTTGAAGGGTAGTATTCACCCAGAGCGGGTTTCAGAATCGCTTCTCCTTTTCAGTGTCCTCGGGAATTCAGTGCTTTTGGGTGCCAGTGAGGGCTTTTGGTCAGAGTGACTAGAAAAATAACTGTTTAAGCGGTGCTGATAACTGTGAGGTAGCTGTTGCCTTGGCAACTAGAAAACTGTTCTGTTTGCTAAACAAAGGGGTGGCGATTTAGTAGCTTAATTTCCCCCTGGCATAGAGGTGTTACATAAAACCTTCTATTTTAGCCTCTGAGATGGTCTGTATTATTGACCAAAATCACGAGCAGAGCAGAAAGAGAAGGTGAGAGGTTTTTTGTTTTGATTGTGGTTGTGTATGCGTTCTACCTATCAGGGTGGGTGTTGGGCAGAAGACTCTTAATCGGTCACAGTTCTTTGTGCCTCTCTGTGTTGGACCAACATACAGTAGCCTGGAAGAGGTGTACGGCCTTGGTTGTCTTTCTGTCACTCTAAAGGGTGTGATATACACTTCCTTATGGAGCATCACACCAACTCAGCTGCCTCCTGCACACCCCTACTGGGGATGTACCCACAACCAAGGTACATGCCCTTGACTGGAATCGAACCTGAGACCCTTTAATCCACAGGCCGACGCTCTATCCACTGAGCCAAACCGGTTTCGGCCATCCCACCAACTCTTAACCTCTCTTGCTATAGCATGCAACACGATTATGTCTGAATTAGTTTATACACCTCTTCATATACACAATTATACTCGCATCTGCTGTTTATGTAGGATCTTTTTTTATTTTAATTAATGTTTTTATTGATTTTAGAGAGAGGGACAACCACCTTGTCTTAGTTTAAGTAATACCTTTCCATCTTTAAAAAAGTTATTAAAATTATTTGATATAAATATGGGCACTTTTGTTACATAGCATTAGAGTTTTTAAAAATACATTTTATTGACTTTTAGATAGAGAGGAAGGGGGAGAGAGAGATAGAAACAACGATGAGAGAGACACTGATCTGCTGTCTCCTGCATGAGATCAAAACCCAGGTATGTGCCCTGATTGGGAATTAAACCCCGAACCTCTTAATCCACTGAGCCACACCAACCAGGCACATAGCGTTAGAATTTTGGAAAAAAAATTATTTTTGGAGATGCTAGCCACAACTATTAGGAGTGGATTTACTTTAAGATCCAAGTGAAATTGATATTTCATTATTTGTTGCTGAATAACAGTATTTCCCCCTATGTTTTATGGAATGTAATGGTAATCGATGGTAATGGGACGGTAATAGATATTAATAGAAGAAACAAGAAAGAGGTTCTTTGGACAAACCAGATTGGGCAATGATGCGGCGGAGCGGGAATTCACTCACTGACCAGTTTGCCCAAATTCTCCCTTTTCTGGGGGGGGGTGGTGGTGGTGGTGGTGGTGGTAAGGGGAGCTTCTTGGGATATTAGTATTTCTCGTAAAAACACTTTGGGAAAAGTTACGTACTTAATCTTTCTTTGACTATGGAATTGATTAATATAAGCAGAACTCCTTAGAAATACAGATCCTATACAAAAGTACCTGATTGTAAAACGTCAGAACAGCTACATTAGGATTATTAAAAACCAGTGAACCCATGCATTAAAGTATTAGAGACATTTGGGCTAAGTTTTATTGGAGATTTTCTAGATTGGATTTTGTGGTTTGAATACAAGTGATTCCTACTGCCCCTTTTATGCCATTCTGTCTCAAAGTTGTGTAGGTAGTGATATATTCTGAATTTGAGTGCCTGTAAGATATAGCCTGTAAGAAGAAAATTTCTCCTACTTTGAGCTTTAAGAACCTGCTTTTTCGTGGTCATGTAATAAATATACATTTGAATGGATGGTGGACAGAGGGGGCATGAAGGAATGGCATATATTTGAGGATGAGCAAATTCATATTATGAACCATGTGTATTTTAATAGGAAAAGATGCCTTTATATTTTATATCATGTACATTTAGTACATTTAAAGACTTTGATATCTATTTTTAGTTATTTTTAAGTTAGTGTATTTTGTAGATTGTACTTGTTAACATACATAGTTATCACAGCTTTTATAGCTATAACGAGGTTTGTCTGCCATTCTGAGGTCTGATTGTGGGAAAGAACCGGTTTAAATCTGATTTGTTTGCATTGTTAGGCCCTGGATGAGCCTCCCTATTTGACAGTGGGCACCGATGTGAGTGCCAAGTACAGAGGAGCCTTCTGTGAAGCCAAGATCAAGACAGCAAAGAGACTTGTCAAAGTTAAGGTACAGCCTACGTAGATTTTATAAATTACATGTCCAGTGTTTACTATGTAAACTTCCATGAGTATATTTAACCATTTTTTTTTTCTGCAAGATTAGCTTAGTTTGTAGGAGTAATGGCATTGAAAATACCTGGGGGAAAAGTTATTGTTTGTGATTGGAAGTATTTTACTGGAATGAAGTTAGATTAATATTACATATATTCTAGAGGCCCAGTGCATGAAATTTGTGCACAGGGGAGGGGGGGCTCTCCTCAGCCCACCTGCACCCTTTCCAAACCGGGACCCTCTGGGGATGTCCTACTTACTGCCTCTCACAATCTGGGACCACTGGCTCCTAACTGCTCACCTGCCTGCCTGCCTGATCGCCCCCAACTGCCCCCCACCCCCGTGGGCCTGGTCTCCCCATGCGGTCTGTTCGATTGTCCATTCGGTTGCATTAGTCTCTTAGGCTTTTATTATTATAGATATACACATATTTTAAACCCAAGGATTTTTAAAAAAATTGATTTTAGAGGGAGGAAAAGAGGAAGAGAGAGAAATATCTGTGTGAGAGAGAAACATTGGTTGGCTGCCTTTGCATGCACCCCAACCGGGGATGGAACCTGCCACCTTCCGGTGCATGGGATGATGGTGCAACCACCTGAGCCACACCAGCCAGGGCAGGCTATGGTTTTTATTGGTTTTAAAGAGAGGAAGAAGGGAGAGAGAGAGAAACACTGATGTGAGAGAGGAACATGAGTTGGCTGCCTCCCGCAGAAACCCTTACTGGGCATCGAACCCATAACCTGGTTATGTGCCCTGTCGGAATCAGACCACCACCCTTCGGTGATGGAA
The DNA here is from genome assembly GCA_036971965.1 of Nyctalus aviator. Lineage (NCBI taxonomy): Eukaryota > Metazoa > Chordata > Mammalia > Chiroptera > Vespertilionidae > Nyctalus > Nyctalus aviator. Next base: position 3,332,016 of record CM072940.1, on the reverse strand, counting down.
TGCCACTTGAGCCCACTGAGCACTCAGTCCGGGCAGCGTACAGGAGGACACTGTGCTGTTCAGACTTGGTATTGCGCGTGTGCAGCGTCTAATTAAATTCATCATCTCCAGGTGACATTTCGGCATGATTCGTCGACAGTGGAAGTTCAGGATGACCACATAAAGGGCCCGCTAAAGGTAATTCATTCGTATATTCATTAGTAATTCCAGTGCTTTAATGGTAAACATTACAATTCAACCCGGTCATTTCTTCTTCATTCATTGACTATTTTGTTGTTGAATCGATAAGTACGGATTGCTCTCTAAATACATTAATAGATAAAACGCCGAGAGAGAATCATGGACCGGCTGCCTCCTGCACACCCCTGCCTGGGGTTTGAGCCCACCACCTGGGCATGCGCCCTGACCGGGAATCGAACTGTGACCTCCTGGTTCATAAATAGACGTTCACCCACTGAGCAACACCAGCCCGACACTGCTCATTTTTTTTAATCGATAGTTCGTTTTGCTATTGAATTGTATGAGTTCTTTATATATTTTAGATATTAACCCTTTATAGATTAATGATTTTTCAAATACTTTTCCCATTCAGTATGTTGTGTTTTCATTTTCTTGATGATTTTCTCTCCTGTGTGGGAGTTTTTTAGTTTGATGCGGTTTTAAAGACCATGTAAATATAACCCAGTATTTTCTTGATCAAATGGAAATTTTTAAATGATTGTCATCAGTTTTACATTTTAACTCTTAAGGAGACTTCGGAGCTATTCCTTCATTTTCCTCGCCTTCCTCCAAAGGGGAGTGAGTGGTCATAAGGGGCAGGACAGTCGGTTTCACATGTGGTGATTCCAGTTCTCAAAGTGAGGTCTGAGGACTCCTGGGGGTTCCCAAGACCGTTTTAGGGAAAAATGGGCACAACTGTTTTCATAATAATTCTTACATAGTATTTGCCTTTACTATGTGGACATTGTCACTGATGCCACAGAAACAGTAGTGGTAAAACTGCTGGTACCACAACACAAATCAGTAATTTTATTCTTTACTACCGTGCACTCAATTAAAAAATAAAACCACTTTTTGGTTTGTTCACTTACCTTCTAAAAGTTTTCTTACTTTTTAAAAATACTTTAGGTTGGAGCTCTAGTGGAAGTGAAGAATCTCGATGGGACCTATCAGGAAGCTGTCATCAATAAATTGACAGACGCGAGTTGGTATACCGTAGGTAAGGGGATCCATCTTTTAAAGACGTATTTTCAAAGAGAATACAACCAAAGCAAAGTTTCCCTGATTTACTTCCTCCCCAGCGCCATAAACGATATCACTGTTAATGGTTATCTTTCCTGATTAAGAAATTTATTTTATTAATATGTGCATTACATATTACTTGAAATTATTTAGTTATACATACACTGAGTAGCCAGATTATTATGATCTCTGAATGCATAATAATCTGGCCACTCAATGTATTATAGAATTGGATTTCTAGCTTTTTTCATTTCAAAATGTAACCTAGAGAAATTTATTTTTCCATCTTCACCATTTTTTTAATCGCCACCATAGGATATGTTTATTGATTTTTGGAGAGAGGAAGGAGAGAGAGAGAGAAACATTGAGTGGTTGCCTCCCATATTAGCCCTGACCGAGAGCATTGAATCTCTGCAACCTTTTGGTATAAGGGGCGATTTTCCAAGCTACTAAGCCACCCAGCCAGCGCCGCCCTAACCATTTCTCAGTGTACATTTAAGTATATTTATCTTGTTGAGTCACACTGGCCGGGCTGTTATCTCTTTCTTATTATTTTTAGTTTGTGAGTTCTTTTTATATTCTGAATAGTAACCCTTCGCTGCTTTCGTTGCAAGTACTTTCCTCATACAGTTTTACTCATATCTTTACTTTGTCACAAAATATACGTATATTCGGTGTATATATAAACTTACAGGAAATTTGGTGGGACATTTTAGTACTTTAAATAAGCAATTTTCAACCAGGAGCAAGTTCACCACTCAGGGAACATTTGGCGCCGTCTGGAGATATTTTTGATTATCACAGCTGGGAAGCGGGTGCTAATGGCATCTAGTGGCCGAGGTTGCTGTTCAGTGTTCTACAGTGCACAGCACAGCCTATCTCCCCTCACCCCCCAAGAGAATTATCTGGTCCAAAATGTTAGTAGTGCTGTGGTTGAGAAACACTGTTTTAAATTAAAAATAAAGTAATTATTTAATGGCGGACTGAATATATCAATTTGTATTTTTTCTTAGCTAAATCTGTAGGTTCTTACCAGCGGGAAACCTTGCTTTTCCTTTACCACATTAGAAGGGTTAATTAGCACTTAAATGGTTTCATACTGAAATGCTAACATTTTTATTTGGTGTTTTCTGTTTGAGGGAAGAAGGCTTTTCATTTAAGGAATATTGTTTCTTTTTTGCTAGAGATTGGAAAAGATACTCAATGTTTGAAGCTGTTTCTTAGAAAACATAAAATGTGACCTGAATTTCTAATGTAATCGTCTAAAACAATAAATACCTCTATTTCCGCCTGGGAAATCAAATGATTTCTTTTATCTTGTTAACCTTTGAAAAACTCTTCAGCAGTTTCCATTTTTCCCTCCTCTCCTAGTTTTTGATGATGGAGATGAGAAGACGCTGAGACGGTCCTCACTGTGCCTGAAAGGAGAGAGGCATTTTGCTGAAAGTGAAGTAAGTAGCCATGTAACAGATGAACCTCTATTATTTTATTTAATATATTATGAATCCCTATGTGCAAAGAAAAATTTGAGCTGCAGTTGGCCTTAACCTAGGAGTTAGTTAGGTCCTTACATATAGGTGTCTGATCTCTCAAAACTGTTTCCAGTGAGTTGTACTTGTTTTGTTCTGTATTTTAATCATTGTTAGAAGTCTGTCAGCCTTCAAATAGATAGTGAAATCATCTAAAGACAATAGCTGATTTTCTTTTTACCTTTTTTCAGTAATGGGATCAATCATCTTTATTCTAATATCTCTAAAAGAGTTTTCTGTCTTTAGGAAGGTTATATTTAGTCTTCTTGGATGCTTGTAATGTCAGAATTTAAGTATATTATTTTTTTTCTAAGTATATTCTTAAACTGGTTTGAAAAGAAGAAAGAACTTGCAATGTAATAACTTTTTCGGGGTTTACGTTCTTACCCACAGACTCTGGACCAGCTCCCGCTCACCAACCCTGAACATTTTGGCACTCCAGTCATAGGAAAGAAAACAAACAGAGGAAGGAGATCTAATCATATGTAAGTCCGTTTTTATGCCCCCTACTTAAACCTGAATTCATTTCTCCTAGTGCTGCTGTGATAGTTACTAATTTCAAATTAATTTCAAAAATGCTAACTGAATCTAACAGTAATTTTAGATTCCTTAGCGTGGGTCCTTGAGGTTATCCATGTTCAGCCAACCTGAGCAGCTGGGTATCTACCTCTTATTTCTCCCTGCATGGATGGTGATTCTGTAGTCAAAATGGAACGGCCCAACATTCCTTGAATACATCCTTTGTTTTCCTGATATCATGCTTTTTTATCTCAAATACCACCTTCCATGCTGCCTCACTCATTCTTCAGTTCTCAATGGAAATGCTCCCATTTTTATGTGAACCGTTTATCTCTCCACTCTTTTTTTGAAAACAGATACAATTTTTATCCTCTGAATTCTTTTTTTGAATTTTTTTTATTTTTAAAATATATTTTATTGATTTTTCACAGAAGGAAGAGAGAAGGATAGAGAATTAGAAACACCGATGAGAGAGAATCATCGATCAGCTGCCTCCCGCACACCCCCCACCGGGGATGTGCCCGCAACCAAGGTCCATGCCCTTGACTGGAATCGAACCTGGGACCTTTCAGTCCGCAGGCCGATGCTCTATGCACTGAGCCAAACCGCTCTATCCACTGAGCCAAACCGGTTTCGGCTCCTCTGAATTCTTTAAATTCTTTGCATTTATCTAATGCCAGAGGCAGGTTGTAAATATGAATGAAGTGGTCAGGGTAGCCTAACTGAGACTACATTGGAGCGGAGCCTTAGAGGAAGTGAAAGCAGAAGCCCCGGGCTGTTCTGGTGCCCGAGGGCCTGGAGAGCTGAGGTGCAGCAGTAGCTGAAGGGCGTCAGGGGGTTTTATTTGAGGATAAATAACAACATTCTATGCAAATAACAGCGTGCTGGCCAGACTCACTCTAGCTGCGGCAGCAGATGAGGCCGGAGAGACACAAGCCTTGCTGGAACAGTCTTGAGGAGATGATGGAGGGAAGGATCTAGTCCATAAACAGAGAATGGGTTTGAGTGGAATATGGACATTTACTCCGTTTTATGTTGCCAGTCAGTTTATATGTATCTTCCTGGTGTCTGAAGCCTTCACACTTGTTAAGTCTTCAGAAAGAAATTAGAACTTTTAGAAGTTACAGAGGACTTTCTTGGCTAAATAAAGCCCAGTTTCTCTTTCTATGATTTATAGATTTGATGTATGTTATCTGTGACATTGTGACTTTCTTGCTAATGATGAGGATGTAAAGGCCGTCCATAAAACTCTAGCTGAATGAGCTTTTTTTTTTTTAATTTCATTTTTTAGAGAGAGTGGAAAAGAGAGGGATAGAGAGATAGAAATATTGATGAAAGCGAAACATCAATCAGCTGTCTCCTTCACATCCCTTACTGGGGATCGAACCCACAACCTGATTTTGGGCTTTCTCTGAAGCAGATTCAGTAGAATTTTTTTTGTTTTGTGTTTCTTTTGTCCTTCTTACTAGTACTTTTTACTCTGCTTTTGTCTAATATCAAATAGTTTTAGATCCTTTTTCTAACATCTTTCTAATTTACTAATTCAATATACAATGTAACTGGAAGGGATTTTTAACAATACAAAAGAATCATATTGTGCATTTTATGAATATTTGTGCAAATTTGATATTGAGAATAACAGTGATGATCTCTTATCAGATTGTCTCCTCTCTCTCCCCTGACTTCCCATAATAAAGATCTGCCTGCCTTCTTTTAAAATTAGGTTTGTACTGAGAGTGTAAAATTACTATGTTTATAACTCCTTTAATCTTAACGAAGGATCTAATATATTTTATTATGTATAGCATGGGGGGTATTTTATATGGGACCTTCAGCTTTTTGAGAATTTGGGGACCAATGTTAGTCTGTTCTGATCTTTCCCTTAATTGTTTAAAATAGCACTACATAAATGGGAAATACTTTCAGGAAAATGATGTGTTTTCCTTTAATGATACTCCTTTTATGCTGGTATTCTTTAGAAATTTAGGAACTTAATTTAGCATTTTGTAGGTATTAGGAAATGGGAAAAAATTTCTAGAATATCTTAGCAACTTGGTGTGCTTATTCTTTGTAAGATGAGTGGAAATATCTTCCTGTTTCCTTTCCCTAGCCCAGAGGAAGAGTCTTCCTCATCCTCCAGTGATGAAGATGAGGATGACAGGAAGCAGATCGATGAGCTCCTGGGAAAAGTTGTTTGTGTCGATTACGTTAGTTTGGACAAAAAGAAAGCCCTGTGTTTTCCTGCTTTGGTGAGTAACTTCAACATACAAGAGTTTCATTTTCAACTACATGAATTCATGGAGAAAACCACAACTGTTTGTCCCAGTGTTTTTCATAGGAGCAAAATGGGGAACTGGTTTTAGCATCCTTCAGTGCAGAGAAAGATTAGCTCTCAGAATGGCTCTGAGAACAAGGAACTCGCGAAGTCATCTAAGAAAGACAAAATTCATAGGCATCTTACATTGGCGCTGCCTTTGGGAAAACGTGCTTTATCCTCACTGTAAATACCAGCTGAGGCTATTTCCAATAAAATAGATCGTTTAATGTTAGTAGGAAATCTTATACGGATTCCAGAAAGGTACCCACTTGGAAGTGTTTACTTTTTAGAGTGGGTAGTATTACAAAGAAACGTAATGTGTTTTAAAATACTTACTTAGCTGTAAATGATATAGAGCCTCATCTCTAGCTTTTGTTACGTAAGGAGACGGTCCTGATTAAGGTTCTAATACCTGATCCCATTTTGGGTCCTGCCCTGTGGGTGATCCCTAGGCCTGTGAGGATGTAGGGAATACATTTCAGATTACTGGCGACTGTGTCCACGTGTGTGTACCTGTTTGCCCTAAACCTAAATTTAGTTTTTAAGCTGAAACTACTTTCTGAAAGGATTAAAATAATTGGTTCTATTGTAACTATCCATAAACGTGCATTTACATATCATAATTTCACCCTTTTTTTTAAAAAGGTGGTTTGTCCTGATTGTAGTGATGAAATCGCTGTGAAGAAAGATAATATTCTTGTTCGATCTTTCAAGGATGGCAAATTGTAAGTATAATTCACTTGTGAAAAAGATGCTATTTTTCCACATTAGGATGGTAAATTATAAATTTATTTCCAGTGACATTACCCTTTTGCCTTTTGTCATTCAGAAAGTTTCAAAGTAAGATCATTTTTCATATTATTAGTAAATATAGCACGTCTTTCCTTGTTCATGATGATCTTTGCTAACCTACACTCTCAGTATTGTCGAATTTGTCAATTTTGCCTGTATAATAGCTGGTGATTTGTTTAGGCAAATTTGATATATCTACCATATCTAACCCTTGATTGACATATTAGCGGATATATTTATCATTCTTGAATATTTAATGATGACTCTTTAATTGTATCTTAAGTGTTAAAGTTGTTTTTCATGTAGAACTTTCTTAGAACTGAGTTACAAATTTCTATTTTTTTCCCTTTAAGAACTGTGTGACCAGAAAGCCATACCTTTTATACTCTGCCTTATAAGAGGACTATATCTTTAAAGGATGATCATATTTTAAGATTGGTGTTTGGGTTTTCAGGTTCTTAAAAGTGATTTATGAAAACCTATGTAAACGAAATGAAGATAATAAGAGAAATTTGAACACTGAAATTGGATACTGATTGAATGATATTAAGAAATTACTAGTTTTTAAATGTTTGATAATGGTATGATATTTTTAAAAAGAATTTTGAAGCTCCATAATGAAATTACATGTCTGGGATTTGCTTCAAAATAATCAAATTCAGGAAGGAGGGAGTAGGTAGGGGTATGAGCGTGAAGATGAGTTACTTAATGATTATCGTAGATGGATAATGGATATGTGGGACGTCATTGCACTATTTGGCCTACTTTTGTGTATGAGATTTTAAAAATGAAAGGTTAAAAGGAATAGGCAAGCTGAAAATTGTATCTGGAATTGTTTTCAGGCTTTTGTGGATTGACTGACACAAACCAAATGCAGGAAAGCTGAAGAATGATTTATCAGTGTCAGACAGGAAATATACATGACATATATGATAGAACCTCTTAGAGATGCTTACATCTGATCCCTCTTTATACTTAATGACTTTCGTCTAAAATCCAGTTAAAATTTTGTTAAAAGAGCATTTACATTATAAACTAGTACATTTTCTTCTAATATTAAATTTAATGATTTCCTATGATTATTTCAAGATAATGGCACATTCTTGTTGTTTGACTTCTTATTTATTGGGTTGATGCATTAAGCTACTCAGACATTTTTATCTGTTGTTACTTTTTTTTTTTTTTTTAATATATTTTATTGATTTTTCACAGAGAGGAAGAGAGAGGGAGAGTTAGAAACATCGATGAGAGAGAATCATCGATCAGCTGCCTCTTGCACACCCCCTACTGGGGATGTGCCCGCAACCAAGGTATATGCCCCTGCCCGGAATCGAACCCGGGACCTTTCAGTCCGCAGGCCGACGCTCTATCCACTGAGCCAAACCGGTCCCGGCTGTTGTTATTTTTAGTATTTCAGTACTTTTCATTTAGAATTTCATTGCTTTTAGCCAGGGATAATCTGATAATTTGAGATACCTTGTTTATCTCTATTCAAGGTGGGGTCCTTTTGTAGATACCCCATCTTGAATTAACATCTTATTAACATCTTATCTGTAACTTGCGACCTTGTGTCAATGTCACTATCCCCATATTTTCAGTAGCTTTCTGTGATGTGTAATTAGGCTCTTCATTAATTTCTGTTGTATTTTTGTGTTTTTTCCTTTAAAATTGAAAAAATAATACAGTACTTCAGTACCCAGAAAGGATGTCCATGAAATTACGAGTGACTCTGCACCAAAGCCTGATGCCACATTAAAACAAGGTAAGGCAACCTTGGACTAAGTTGTTAACTACAAAACTGATAGTGTTTTTGGAGATTAAATTCTTGCAGGTGGGGGTGGGTGGGGGTGGGTAGGTGGTTAGAGATTAACCAAAGAATTTGGGTGCATACCTGCATAGCCCACAGGCACAGACCATAGTGGTGAAGGGGGATGGGTGCAGGGTGGAGGTGGTCAAAGGGGAGAAAGGGGACCTCTGCAGTACTTTCAATGAGACCTTTTTTAAAAGGATATTTGAACATATTGCCTTTAAAGTTGTACTTAGTTTTCTGTGACTTTGTCTTTTGTAAGCCCATGTCTTTTGTTGTCATTTTCTTTTTTTCTGCTTAATATTATATAAAGTGTGAAAGGACCATATCAGCAGCTACTGCTATTGTCTGGCTTTCGCCTCTAAATAAAATGTTAGTTCCCGAGGATGGTAGAACAGGAATCAAAATAATTTCAATTGGGCATTTCTTATACCATAACAATAGTTATACTTATTATATTATTCAGTGGTTATATTAAATGCTGAAATTGCATTTCTTACTAGATTTTTGACATTTGTATGTAGCTGTTTCTCTTTGCCTTTATTCATCAAATCTAATATGTTGTGTAGATGAGTTAAAAATGACCAAGAATTTATTTCCATGTATTATAAAATGAGAATAACTTCGGAACTAATTTAATTGAAGTTAATTGTTAATATAATTTAAGTTTAGAGATGTAGAGAAAATATTATTTTCAGGTATTGTATGTTCATTACAGTGGTTCTGGCTGGCATGTGATTCTATTTAATTGTCATTTGTTGGGTAAACAATGAAAGATTTACCCAACTTAAATTTGTTTTTATTAGACATGCTTAATTTTTGTTTTAAAGAAGAAAACTGCTCTTTTGTGTTGGTTAGAACCTAGGTCCCCGCTAATGGTAGTAGTTTTGCCATGTCATAGAAATGGCTGCCTGGTGCTTAAGACGGAGCGGATTAAATGAGCTGCTACAGGGAAAAGCAGTGGTTTTCATTTCTTTGTTTGCTTACTATCTGGAGACAACTCACATAGTTTATGGTCTCTTTCCAGCTTTTGACCAGGCGCTGGAGTTTCACAGAAGTAGAACAATTCCTGCCAACTGGAAGACGGAATTGAAAGAAGACAGCTCCAGCAGTGAGGCGGAGGAGGAGGAAGAGGAGGAGGAGGATGAGAAAGAAAAGGAGGATAACAGCAGTGAGGAGGAGGTGAGTGAAAGCAGCGGGGGCCTTTACATCAAAGTTACGGTTGGGTTTTCTTTGAGTTAGAATTTGGCGCATAAGTCATTAATTACTTGAATATTTTTAATATTAGAAATACTTAATAATAAAATGTATCTGTGATACTCATCGTAATCAAGCAGTTTGCTGCTTACCTTAAAATAGATATATGGCCTTGGAAATTAAAAATAAGCATAATTCTCCCGATAACCTCAGAAACGTTTTTTAATTTTACTCTGCTTTTGGTTTAACAGATGATTAAGGAAATACCCATCTAATATAGTAAAACTTTCACAAGCTTTTCACTGCTCTGTAGATAGCTGTCGCCTCATACATCGTTCACACTACATCTGCGTGTTTTATTGAAATACCTAGGAAAGTATAAAATATATATTCCATCTAGTATTAAAAGAGTGAGTAAAAAAGTAAAGGTTAATGAGAATCTTCAATGATTTTATCTAATATAAATAGATGAGTCATTCTGATAAGATCTGAATTTATATAGATAAAGAAGCTAGTACTTTAGGTCTAGCAGTGACAGGTGCCAAGAAAAGATGTCCATGATATTGCTGGAGACATTGCACCGCTGTACTCTTGCACGGTTTGTTGAGCGACTTCATGAAAGAAAGGTGAGAGGTACAGGTAGCGAAGGCTAGTATATTTGACCGTGAAGTGAATTGTATTTAATGTTTTCAGGAAACCAAATTAATTTCAATGTGTAATATTTTAGGTACTTATGAGATTCTGCCACATAACTATTATAGGCATGGGTTGCTTAATGGTAAGGGATCTATGGTGACAATGTGTAGTGTCAGTCTTCTCTCCACTGCTTTCTATTTAAAATGCTAAAGTCACATACCTCCTCCTGCTCACCTTTGGGCATGCCAGGAGTTCTGTCAGTGCTCTTCCCTCCCCACCCCTCCCTCAGCCAGCCTGGCACCCTCCTGTTCAGTTTTCAGACCTCATTGTAAGCGGAAACCTTCTGCAACCATCCCTTTCTCACCTCGGCAAAGTTAACCACTCGGTTTGCTAGTCTAAGCTACTACTGGTCCTTGTACATATTTTATACATAAGTACATGGATGGATGTCTGTTTCTTAATTCCCCTACTGATCGATCTATCAGCTCCTCGAGGGTAGGGACCTGGCCTTCCTTGTACAGTGTCTGACATGTGTGTAACATGTAACAGATGATCAGCAAATGTTAATCACCAAACTGCTGGTGCTTAGATTGGTGTTTTTGTAAAAGCAAATCTGGTTTCCAGTTTAAACATTTTTTTTTTGTGTCATATATAAAAACTTGGCTGAAAAATGTTGCAACAGGAATTAACTTGGCAGTTTATGAAAGCCAGATATTGCACGATGGGAACATTAGGTGATAGCTAGAAAATAGATTTCCTTAGACTTACCTCTGACTGCATTACCGACACACAGCATGTGTGGACCATGTTTAAACTCAGATTTGAGAAATGCAGGTTTATCCTAAACAAGTTCATAATTGTCACTTATTCTCCTCTGCCCAGCTAGCACGCCTGACAGCTTATCAACATGAGTTTTTGTTTTTAACTGGCATTCCTCTGCTCTGCTAGGGTATAAAATACAGGGCCAAATCTCACTCAAACAATGGCATCAGACACAGCTTTAAAAAGGAAAGTGAGTTATTTAGACTCTCCGTTTCAAAGTCTGCTCCTGCCTTTACTGTCAGAGAGACCCTGGCCTCAGGCTGAGTAACTGTCCCCCTGCTGTCTCGTTCAGGCCACTTCCTGAGCAGTTCCTCTTCGCCATTGCTCCTCTTCCTCTCATTGACTCAGCCCCTGACCTAGCGCGTCCTCCCGCCGGTGCCCACAGAATGTTTGTGAGTGGGTGATGGACGCCTTCCTCCCTCTCACCTACTCCCTGCTCCTGCAGGATGCTTCAGGACCGCTCCCCACTGCCACAGCCCCTGGCCCCAGCAGCAAGAAGCTAGCCCCTCCCTTGTAATTGCTAAATGGGGGAGCTATCTTGTGACCTGAAGATTTCCCTAAGTCTGAATCTTCAGGTATTGCAGATCGAGTTTGTTCCCCACTCTACCGATTCGGCAAGCTCACAGAGGGGCTGTGTGTAATCATGGACACTTGCAGCTACCGCTACTGGGACGCACACTTGGACAGTTCTCTGAGGAGCGATAGTCAGTCAGTTTTGCTGTGAAATTAAACCCTGACCCAGTTTCATAGACGTAAGCATAGGTCTTCTCGAGCCTGTGACCCTGATTTAAAGCCTTGATCTCTTACGTGAGATGAACCATCTTTGTAGTCTCATTTCTTAGGTGAGAATTTACATTGGGGATTGTCACTTTGGAGATACCTGTTAGGGCACATTCCTCTCTAAAGCCTAAAACGTCTAGAATTTTCTGGGTTTGGACAGCTTAGTATTGAGAAATCATTTGTATTTTATAAAAAAAAAACCTTTGAAATATTGTAGCGAGTATTAGTCTTTGCTATTGGTAGGAAATCTGCTTGTTTTATTCAGTGCTTAACTGAGCAAAATAATATTCTATTCTGTGACTAAAACTAGGAAGAAATAGAACCATTTCCAGAAGAAAGAGAAAACTTTCTCCAGCAGTTGTACAAATTCATGGAGGATAGAGGTGAGTGTGTTTCCTTTCTTTTTCCCCTCTCTCATCATTAATATTGCAGTTATCAGATACATAGTTAATAATTTAAAAATAATAATTCTGTCCATTAAGCTTCCTATTCCTGGTAATCCTGGCCATCTTTTTGATTGTCAGTATCACCGGCACCTCGCGTGTGTCTGTCACGTGGGAAGGGGAATGAGGACTTTGACTGTTTAGATGGATGTCATGGCCGTGGACCCATCGGTGCCTGTGTTCTGTCCTGTTGTTTCTTCCCTCCCATTCGTGCTCCTTCTACCAAAGAGCTCAGATGCTAGGGAGCAGCAGCAGAGCGGGGATCATAGCAGCACCGTTGTATTTGCACCCATATAGATGCCACAACCACTGTTTGACACACGTGTGTGTGTGTGTGTGTGTGTGTGTGTGTGTGTGAGAGAGAGAGAGAGAGAGAGAGAGAGAGAGAGAGAGGTGGCTACACTCTAAGATGGACCCTAAGTCTTTTTAAGGCTCAGCCTCACAGCTAAGAGAATGAACCCACCACAGAGCTAGAAGTAAAGAAATGTGACAGTATTACAAGCTGAGGCTTGGCTTAGCTCCTTGAACCTGCCTAGTGTTATTACATAGATGCAGGGCGGGGGGAAGAGGAACAGGTGCTGGCCTGTAGGAGTACCCCAGTTCTCCAGCCTACGGGACCGTTACCCTCCTGCTCATCTGGTCAGAGTGTAGGTTCTCCTTTCTGGGCAGATGCGAGCTAGGGAAAGGAGCCGGGAGAAGCAGAAAGCTCTCTACTTTGAGGAGAAGGACATGAATGAATAAGATGTGGAAATGCCACTTGACTCTAGTTACTTTTAAATCTTTGTTTGCTTGCTGATGAGTAGAAGCTGGCTCTGTTTGTCTTTTGCTTTCATAAATGATAAGTGGCTACTATCATGTAGTTATCTTTTTATAGAATATACATTGTCCTTGATTCCTGTGTTGTTTCTTTGTATAAATGCAGGCTTGGCCTAAGAAGGTAGGCTATTTCTTAGGCTTTTATGCGACATAAATAAAAGGTGATGAATGAAATCTAATATTAGAACAGTGATAAAATAGGATTATGCCAGTTATATATTTTTTGAAAAGGGCCATAGGTTGGATAGCTCTGTTCTCTTATTTCCTCTACCTTTTCTAAAAGTATAATAGTTTGTGTCCTTGCCCTACATTTTTCCATATTAGAGTGAAAGGAAACTATAGCTTTACTCTAGAATCACTTAGAGAAGAAATAATTTAGTGAAACGCAAAGAAAGGAAGCCCTGCTGGCAGCTCAGTGGGTTAGAGTGTTGTCCCATATGCCAAGGCTGCAGGTTCAATCCCGTGTCGGGGCACATACAACCATCAACCTTGAATCGTAAGTAAGTGGAGCAACAAATCGATACTTCTCTCTCATCATTAAAGAAAAAATCTTTAAAATGCAAAGAAGGTATCATAAAGATAACGCCATGTGAAGCAGTTGCCCATCATTTCAGCAGTTTTACCAAACCTTGTTTCCCTGATGTTGCAAATTATTATTATGCTTTCTTTGGTATTTATTCTTTAATTCATAAGGAGAGTAATAGTGGAATGAAATCATACAAGGTTTCAACAACCTGGTAAGAGGGAGAAAAATGTTAATGAAATGGACTTTAGTAGACCTCCATCCCCCCTGCCATATATATGCAGGGTAGGACAAAAATTACAGTTGTTCATATGGAAAATGCAATAAATTAATAAGTAATCATATAAGAATAAACTGTTTTATACCCACAACTGTAAAGCTACTTTTGTCCCACTTTGGGTGTGAATGCATACACTCACTGCACTCACTGTATTTGAATTTTGAAATTTTAAATAAAAAATGCAGTGTGATTTTAATAAATTTTGTGTTTTCCTTAACAGGCACACCTATTAACAAACGGCCTGTGCTTGGATATAGAAATTTGAATCTCTTTAAGTTATTCAGACTTGTACACAAACTTGGTGGATTTGATAATGTAAGTATTACAATCAAAAGTGCAGCAGGTTTTTGCACAGGTTTTCTCATCTAAAATTATTTATTCCAATGAGTAAAAAATGGGAGTGACAGGTTAGAAACAGAGCTGGCTTCCTCAGAACAAATTTAAATTCAATTAAAGATTTTTTTTGAATGAGCTTTCTGACTTACTGTTAAGTTTGTCAAACTTTCATAAACCACCTAGTTATGTCTTAAGTCACAGCATAACTATGGTATATCGATGGAAATTTTTGCTTATGTCTCCCACTAAACTGTACCATACTTGGGAACATGGATCTGTGTTAATCTTTATATCTGAATCTCTTCCACTATGCCTGATATATAAAACATATCCTTTTTATATGTATTTATAGAAACATCCAGAACATCTTTTTTTGAACTAGAAGAAATTATCTTAAGATTGCCATGTTAAATGATGCTCATCTAATTAAGACTGAAATTTTTTTTCTATAGAATCAAATGTTTTAGTAAAAGCCATAAGAACTGCTTTGATTTATCAGCTTGTAAGTTTTATGGAACATGATACATCATTTTAAAATTTCTGTCTCGGTTTCTTCATTATAAATTTTGTTTAGGCATTTGGACATTTTCTAATTTACTATAACAGGATTTATTTAAAATGAAATGTTATAATATTTCAACATTTATTAATTCTCTGAGATTTGTTAGAATACTAAAACTTTAGAATATTGTGTGAATCAATTTTTTATTTAGTATTTATTGAGATGGATATTTTTCATCCATTTGAGACTAAAACCAGTAAATATAAACGTTTATATATACTATGTTTATAAAAATATTTTTATATTCCTACCTTTAACTGGGAAGTTTTCATTTCACTTTGTCCATTAGATCGAAAGTGGAGCTGTTTGGAAGCAAGTCTACCAAGACCTCGGAATCCCTGTCTTAAACTCAGCTGCGGGCTACAACGTCAAATGTGCTTATAAAAAGTAAGTCGGTGTGCTTGACACAGCTACATTCCCTGTTTTATCCAGAAAGCGGGATGGGATGTATCCCATAACTGAGGCTCTAAGAAGAAATCAGAAATTTTCGCTAGAGCAATCACTATAATCTAACATTTTCTAGAGCATTCTGTGAACACTAGATCTATGCGATAGTCTGTGCAGCAGCTTTGTGGCCAGGGAAGTTTTGAAAGTACTGTGTTAGGTTACAATGCCAGCGTTCTGAAAGTTAGGTACACGCAGGTTTGACTCCTGGTCCTGCCAGTTACTAGCGATCGGCGCCCTGGGACCATTCCTTTGTTCTCCTAAGCCTCTGTTTCCTCACGTGTAGAAGAAGAGACTACTGCTCGCTTCATAGGATTACTCTGAGGATTAAATGAGGCTTTACATGTGCTTAGAGGCCCAGAGCCTGGCTTATAAAGAAGCACTCAACAAACATGCTGTCACTAGAGCTTGTAAAAGCTACTGTTGTTACAGTTAGTATATTTAAGATTATGACTGTCTTTTCACTTTTAGCATAGTTTTTTTAAATGAAACTTTCTTTGAAAAATTTCTATTTGGGTTAAAAAGATTGGGAAGAACTAAACTAGAATAAATCAGAATGTTAATAAGGCTCCATATCTGAAAACCAAGAGAAATGGACAAATTTAAATAACCACAACTCTACAGTAATATTTCAAAATTTTTCCTAAACGTAATTTCTCTCCATGTTTCTAGATACTTATATGGTTTTGAGGAGTACTGTAGGTCGGCCAATATTGAATTTCAGATGGCTCTGCCAGAGAAAGTTGCTAACAAGCCATGTAAGGAGTGTGAAAATGTAAAAGAAATAAAAGTTAAGGAAGAAAGTGAACCAGAAATGAAAGAAATAAAGATTGAAGAGGAGGAAAAGATGATAATAAAAGAAGAAAAGCCTACAGAGGATGATGTTGAAAGAAAGGAAAATATTAAACCCTTTCTGGTAAATCAATATTGTCCTTTGCCACCTTTGGTAAATTTTCCACATACTCTGAAGATTCGTTATTTATTGTATACTTTTATACTTAGATTGTGCATTTCTTCAGTAATTTCTATTTTTGTGTTTAAAATAGCTGTTCAATAGTTTTGCCTAGTGTTTTTAAGAATGCAGTTTCTTTTTTTTTTTTTTAATATTGTTTTTATTGATTTTGTACAGAGAGAAAGGGAGAGAGATAGAGAGTTAGAAACATCGATGAAAGAAAGTCATCGATCAACTGCCTCTTGCACACCCCCTTCTGGGGATATGCCCGCAACCAAGGTACATGCCCTTGACCGGAATCGAACCCGGGACCCTTCAGTCCCCAAGCCAACGCTCTATCCATTGAGCCAAATTGGTCTCGGCAAGAAGGCAGGAGTTTCTTAAAATAAGTAAAACCTTTCTCAATATTAGTATTGGTTGGTACCTTTTTTAATTAGAACAACATTTAAGTTGATAGTATTTACTTTTGTTGGTTTAGTTGCTGTGATCTTTTTCTAGGGAAGTAAAAAGAATTTATTAGAATCTATATCTACACAAAGTGATCAGGAAAAAGAAGTTACCATAAAAAAGGCAGAAGAAAATGAAAGTCTGGTGGACAAAAATGATGATACAACTGGGATAGATGAATCCTTCAGCATAAAGGTAGAAGCTGAAGAAGAAAAAGCAAAATTTGGGTAAGAACTCTGTTTTTGGTTAAGATGCATTTTGGCCGAATGAATTCCTGTAATTTTCTCTTGGTATGTGCGTGTATGCGTGAATCGAAATTTGATTGACAAAATATAGAGTAATTGGCTGACTTGTACTTAGTACATAAATTGCATTTGCCTACTTCAGAGACCCGACCCATGCCAATGTAGCAAAAGGTCATATATTCGATTGATTCTTTTTGCTCTCATCATAGAAATTTATAAAATTTTCAGCTAGAGAAAAGTACTTTTTACTACATGAAGCTCTGCTAAATAACCGGATAAGACAAATTTGGGAAAATTGATTTTCGCCAATGTTTTGTAGGTGGTATGTTGGCTGTAGATTTTGACAGTTGTATTCATTTCTTAAGCAAAAAAATAAGAATGGAAAAGTGCTGATAATTAGTTTTTAAAAGGCCAAAATCGTTATGCTGTGTTTTATGTGCAAGTAGCATTTACTTGTTTGGGTTAGTTTGGAATGAAGAATTATTTAGCGATGTAATTTGTACACTGCCAGTGATCTTTGGTGTCTAATCTTATTTCTGAGCTTTAAAAACCCTAAACATTCCTCACTGTTGCTGGCCCTTGTCAAAAAGTACAACCAATGTTTTTTAATCATTTTTATATTTATCTGAAATTTAGCCACAGCATGAAGCTAAGGAGGGAGGGAGAAAAAAGAAAAACACGTTTAATGAATATAGTAAAAGGTGTTTATCTTTGTTATGTATCTGTGTGTACAAATATATCCCTCACATATTCCTTATTGCTATTGCAACTATTAAAAAACTTAACGAATATCCAGTTTTTTGCCTAAAGTCTCTTGATTCTTTTAGTGTTAATTTTGCAAATTTGGCCTCAGCATGCAGATAAAATTTAAAGGAAAAAAAAACAAAACCCTGGTTTAGATGAATATAATTTGTTTCTTCATTATATTTGGCTATAGTTCTCTGTATGTAAATGTTTATTTGAAATCATACATGCTGCTCCTGGGGACTATTTCAGCTGCTAAGAAAGAACTTAGTAAGGATTCAGCTTTCTGCCTAAAAATGTGACATTTAAATCTGCAGCTATTTCTGGAACATCTGTGTCGAAGGCACTCTGATAAGCCTTTATTTTCTCTTTGTTACTAGTAATTATCTTTACTTTTCACATTAGTACTTTAAAAACATTATTATTAGTAAAATCTGTATTTTGTAGGGCTTTATTAATTCATTTAATTCTCCAACTATATGGCTTTCTTACTACAGAGATACACTATATGGTGTGACTGCCCTCATTTGATATTTTTTAGAAGCAATTCTGTGTTAGAAATGAAAGTCCACCAAGTGATCTCTGAATTTTATTAGATCAGTGCAATAGAAAATTTTACAGTTCTAAAGAATTAATATTGAAGTATTTCTCTGATATATAACTTCCACTAAGTAATTAGCTACGACCAAGAATTTTTAATGACCTGCCTCCATATTTCCGCGTCTGGCCCATACTAGGTATTGGTGAGTTGTAGCTTTTTTCTTTTAATTTGTTTCATTGTAAGGAGTGTGATATCAAACTGGGAAATTTGGATATTTCTTTGTGAATTCAGATGAAAAATTCTTGCTGGTGTGTGTGTGTGTGTGTGTGTGTGTGTGTGTGTATGTAATGTATTCATTAACTTCATTTCTTTAACCTGTATGCTGGTTGCATGTTACACATTCAAAGGCTGTCTGTCTTGGCATTCTGTCTTGTATCTGGTTTAGTACACTTACCTCTGATTTTGCTACTGAATTCTTAGAAGAATTTTCTATGGCTGATTCAAGCCAGTAATTGTGTTGTCTGTTATCTATGCATCAGTATATTATTTTCATGACTTTTATTTGATTGTTGTCTGAAGTTGCTATTAAATGTGAAATTTTTGGTTTTTGTTTTGATTTGTTAGTGCAGAGTTTTTATTCAGATTAAATAAAGATTACTCTGGCTACCACTTACTGTAGGCTGGTGCTTGCAATTCTTGGCATGTGTCAGTTGGTTGAGCATATTACATGATACAAGGTACCATTTAGAGTTGTTTTCATTTTTTAAAAAGTTTAGACTTTTTATTCCCTCTTTCTCCTTTTATATCATGATTCTGAGGTGCATGATAAGTCTCTTGTTTTGTTGTGGCCAGCACAATACATTTCCTTTTTTCCCTGATATTTTAACTTTTAATTTTATATATGTATATAGTATGTAATACACAGATAAAACATTTGTTTAAACTTGTTAATAATAGCTTATTATCCATAACACCCTTTCTGATAATTACTTGGATATTTTAGCATTACTGATCTTTAATTTTAAAGCTGTTCATGTATTTTCAATAATAGAGTTCATATTTTTTATCTTAGACAACAGTAGGTTTCCTTTAGGTTTTAAGTATATATTCATTTGCTGTTATTTGTTTATTTATCTGTCGTTGAAAGTATTACAGATGGCCCCTTCATTTTTCCCATTGGTCCCCTCCACTCCCCACCCACTCTTCCCAGGCCGCCTCTCCTTTGGCTGTAGATTTGTCTTTAAAAGAGGGATAATTCTTGAGAATCCTTACAGACTTGGGATATATTTCAGAGAAAATTGACACATTTGACACTTTGATGAAGTCAGACTTAATTTTATAAGTTTATTGTGCTTCCCTTCCCATCCCTCACTGTATAGAGGGAAAGCAGTAGAATAAAAAGGGTTATAATGCTTTTATCTCTTATTTCTATATTGTTTTTGTTGCCTGTATAATTAGGAATGCTAAAATATGTTATTGATAAAAAGGTTGCTTATGAGAATATTAAAAATTATCAGTGGAAGTTGGCTTTTTTGTATAAATATCATTTCTATTAACTTTTAAAATTTAATGCTCAGCTGTCTTGTGATTCTGTTCTATGATGTTTATTCATTTGTCAGCTATAAAGTGATGGATTCTTTTTGAGAGGAATCTATTGTCATACATTTAGACATACTGCAGAGTAGATAAAAACTTAACTAAATGTCGAGTTTCATGCTAAAGCATTGATTTTTTGCAATCTAGTGCTTAGAAAGATTTATGGCTTGAGATTCTCCCCAACTTGTTCAATACAGATTTGTGGCTAATATAAAATGAATATGAATGCTCAGTTTTAGAAGGTACAGGATACTGAAAATATCAGAATGAGTTTCATTTGGAACTTGCAAGTCGAGAGAGTTGGTAGAGAAGAATTTCAGTGACTATTGTCAAGAGAGCAGAAATTTTGAAGTTTAGAAGAATAAATAGAAAAAAACCTGATGGGATATGAATGTGAGGTTAGTAGCATATACTTGTGACAGGTACAATAACATTTTAGTATGTAATAATGTGATTTTAGTCGGAGCACCTTTTAAAGTTACTAAGACTGGCCACTGGCTTGGCGAAGTTTTTGCTTTAAATATCCCGAGGCTCGAAATATTGGAATCAACAATAATTGTAGTCAGAAAATGGCTACGAGGTGTAATGATTTCTGTTTTTGCGAACCGAGCTGTGAAACTCTCCCACAATAAAACCTGAGGAAATTGTAACGGTCCGCTGTTCTCGCTCTGCAGCACACTCCCGTCCGTCTGGCTGTTGGGAGCTTTCTTTTAACGCACTTACTTTCCAGTGTTCTGTTCTCTGATGTTCCTTTTCGTAACCACGGTCGTCTTATGCCGTTTTAGTTTTAATATTAAATTGAAAATCAGAGCATTTCATACGCACGGAACCTGCCGTTCCCGGACAATCACAGCCACGATTTGTATCAGTTTATGTGGTTTGGAACTGGAAAGCTTGTGAAGGGCCCCATATTAACTGCAATTTCTTAAACCTTTCAAGAGATGAAACGAATAAAGAGGAAGAGGAAGACGACGAAGACGCTGAAGAGGAGGAGGAGGACGAGGAGGAAGAGGATGAAGAGGAGGACGACAACCACGAGGAAGAGGAGTTTGAATGCTATCCACCAGGCATGAAAGTCCAAGTGCGGTATGGACGAGGGAAAAATCAAAAAATGTATGAAGCTAGTATTAAAGATTCTGATGTCGAAGGTGGAGAGGTCCTTTACTTGGTCCATTACTGCGGATGGAATGTGAGGTAACTTGAGTTTTAGCTAGTGATTGCTACCTGAACACACTGATTCATAATTTCCTATTTTAAGACTTAATGAATGAGCTGTAGGCTGACTAGTATTTTTATTAAGGTCATAGCACTTATGTAATAAATAAGTAGTTTTTAGTATGTAAATGCCTCGTATAGTGACTTCCTGCCTCCTGTTAATACGTAGAAGACATCCTTGGTATCTGTCCCATAATGTTTATGTTACATGTGGATCAATCAGAGCGACACTTGGTGAAATGATAGGAAAACCCTTACACGTGTGAGAGATTCGAGCCTCTTGATGCCGACAGCCGATGATCGGGCTTCTTGCTCTCTCGCATTTTCAGCTACCTGCCGTAGTAACCTCTTTGTGATCTTCTGGAGTCGTCATTTCCTTCCTTCGGGCAAACTATTTCTTTCAGTAGGCAGGGCGTTACACTGAGATTGCTTAGAAGCGTCAGCTGTCTCAAGAAGGCCTTATCTGCTCCTTGGCAGTGCTTGTGTGGCGGTGTAGTGTCATGTATGAAGCATGTGGTTGCCATGTAAGCAGGGCTGCTTAGCTTGGCTCAGTGCACGTGCTCCCTTCCCCGCCCGGGCTCAGGCTGGGCTAGATGGGTGTTTTTCTTACCAGAAGTTGCCTTTGGCTTATCCAAAGAAATTCTGTATTTTAAGTTTGTCCAAGGCTCCTGTCAGTTCTGGGATCTGATCATTTAGGATCTTTTAAGAAAGACTTCTTCATCTGGGAAAGTCTAATACTATTTTTGAAATAAGATTGTAGCCCTGGGAAAGGTGATCACAGGAGTTTTAAGTGGTGCTGCATGAGTGCCTGGTCTCTTCAAGGAGGAATATAAATATAATTCTCATGCTTTAAATTATAACAGTTTTTTGGAAAGCCATTAAAAAATTTCATCTCTTAAAAATAATACCCTGTTCCTTAAAAGTACATTTTGTGTTGTCTGGCTGCAGCAGTAGGAAACTCCAGAAACATCTAATCAGATTTCCTCATTTATGGTGAGAAAAGTGCAGATCTGATCCATTAGGCTTGTTCTTTATTTCTGGCCCACAAGATTAACCAAGTTTTGAATTTTAAGACTTCACTGTCATCAGTGTTGTCCTGAAACAAGCTTTTCCAGATGCCACTTTTAAATCGTGTGTAATTAATCCTCTCGTCCGTTGGTTCTGACGCTGCCTTCATGGTGGGTGACGTGTCTCACTGTGCTGCTGGCACTGATGAGATGTTCACAGGAAGGCGCTCGCCATCTCAGAGGCAGTTGCTGTAGGAATATTTTGCCCAATGATCATATTTAATCATTTTGATCCTATTAAATGGTCTTATTCAACATAAAAGCAGAGGGAGTTCCATTTTTGCCTAGAGTATAAATGTTGAGTATGTTAGTTTAAAATTAGGAGAAAATTGAGTCAACAAAAATTAATTATTAAACGATGCCCACAAAGTAGATAAAAAACACATCATCTTTTTCCTCCTCTCCTTTCAGTTCTGGTTATTTTGCTAGTTTATTTTATTTTTTTATATATATATATGTATGTATGTATTTATGTATGTGTATATACGTATGTATGTATGTGTATGTATGTATATATATTTGCTAGTTTATTTATAACAAGGCAGTTTTCTTAGTAGCCTTTTAAAATGCTTTAAATTCTGTGATGAGTGGATAGAATTTAAGCATTCTCTAACTTTCACTATAATCAGGGCTTGATTGTTTTCTACTAATTATCTCAAACAAGAGGCTTAGTATATATGTGAGTTGAGACATTCATAAGATTATTCTGCAGTTAAGACAAAACTTTCTGTCTCATTAAGAAGAGATTGAGGCGGGAAGGTTAGGGAGAGTGGGGGAAGAT
The DNA here is from genome assembly GCA_036971965.1 of Nyctalus aviator. NCBI lineage: Eukaryota > Metazoa > Chordata > Mammalia > Chiroptera > Vespertilionidae > Nyctalus > Nyctalus aviator. The sequence continues at coordinate 3,309,383 of CM072940.1, read as the reverse complement.
GGGAGATCAACCGAAGGACTTGTATACATGCATATAAGCATAACCAGTGGACGCAAGACATTGGGGAGTCGGGGGGAGGGCAATGGTAAGATATGTACACATATAATACCTTAATTTTAAAAATGGGGGGAAAAGAAAGAAAGAAAAGGTTGACTAAAGGAAAGTATCTTATTCTAGGAACATTTGGATTTTAGGGGGTAGAAAATATTCGGTATTTTAGCTTTGAAATTGATCGTGGGTTGGGCAGGATAACGGGAGATTCTCAACGGAGGCATGCAGGTGTTTAGTAACATAGAAAGGAAAAGGAGAACTATTCTACAAGACTTGCTTGTGTCATTGAGAAGGATGCGCTCACTCCTGCCAGCTCAAGCATTGGTGTGGTCTGAACGTGAAGAGAAGAGAACTTACCATCTTGGTGAAGAACTGTAGGGCGGAACCCACACCCGGCAGCATCGTAGCGAAAACAACCACTTCAGTAGATGAAGCAGTTCCTTTTCTTAGTCACTATCTGAGCATCCTCTCTCTCTGCAATAGTACCCAAGGCTGTCCTTCTGAGGAATAAGGAATCACTGTGGGAGCATTGGAGATCCCCAGCGTGTGGCGTCAGTTTGACTCAAATAAAATAAAATTTAAAAAGGAAAAGAAATCACACATAATTTTTGCTGCTCCTTCTTGTCTGAAGCTAATCTAATGAGGACGGCAACAAGCTCTCATCAGCTCTGCAACTGTTTTCCCATTATTTTCGGAAATGCAGCTTGATCTCTGAATTTGCACTTGCTGTGAAATTGGAAATGAAGATTTATGCATGAAGGCTCATGAAAGTAGTTTTATTTTCAGTGGCAGCCACTCATGACTCTGGCAATTTAGAAAAAGCCATGCGGGGCTATTTATGTGAGTGTTGTGTGATCCGAAACATCATTTTCTAGCAAACGGTTTAAAAGGAAAAAACCTTAGTTTTTTTTTTAAAAAAAAACAACACTGTGTTTTCTGAAATGCTATATAAACCTTTACGTTAATGTAATTATTATTTATACCCTTAATTCAAAACTGAAAAAACGTGATAACTAGTGAATGAATATTGAGCTAGACCTCCTGGCAGCAGAATGGGAGTGAGGCAGAAATTAAAATCCGAATGAAAAGGATTGGTTTATAAACGCCATTCCTGTAGAATGTAGAGATTAATGGGTTGGGACAGATGTGGCCTGGCTCAGCCTGGAGTCTAGACTCTCCTCTATTCCTCTGAATATGGCAACTCTTAATTTTCTGGGACCTGTCAAACCGTTCTGTTAAGGTTCCACTTTCTCCGTATTCAAATAAAAGTACTATGGCAGTCAAAAAATCTTTTGCAGCATACAAAATACTTAGCATCAGAGAGTCCTACACGTAGAGAAATATAAAACAAAGCTTAAAAGCAATAAGGTGAACTTAAAAAATTACTTTTGCGTTGACTAGTTTTTCAGTGCAAGTGAAAATAGACTTTTGTGTGTGTGTGAAATAAAGATTAAGCAGTTATCTTTACCACTCAAATGGGCTTGCTTTCTGTTTTCAATTTAAGAGTGTTTATGAAACGGGACTTTTCCTTTTAGGAGTTTGTAGATTAGCAGGTACATTTTATGTAAATCATGACAATTGGACCTGTTTCATTGGTGGCTTTGTAGATTGGCAGGTAGGACATTTGTCTAAACTGATCAGTTATTAGTAAAGTTTTGGGGATACTTTAGAAACTCAGTATGTGAGTCCCAGTTGCTAACCCTTTTCAGTGGTCTGTAAATAAAACCTGCTCTGCCATTGTTCTGAACGCTGCTTACTGCCTCTGCCTTCACTTCATCTAACAGAGTTAATTCTCCAGGAAAATGGATTGATGTCATTACTGTATCATTCCATCGGAGTGGTTATGTCAAATCTTAAATTATGCTATAATTATGTTTCTATCATGATGCTGTTATTTTATTATGATGAATACCATTCCTATGTCTTTGGTATGGACTTAACAGTATTACATGAAATAGAAATACGGAATGTTAATAGCATGCTTAGAATTTTAGCTTTTCAGTAATATACTTTTATTCTTGTTGTATCTGAAGTACATTACTAAAAGCACAAAATTGTGTTCAGTGAGTCTTCATAAATTTTGTTTTAGATATTTTCTCAAAAATACACGTATAGCCGGAGAGCTCAGAGCATCATCCCCATAAGCCAGGGTTGCAGATTCGATCCCCAGTCAGAGCACATATAAAATGCATAAATAAGTGAAACAACCAATTGATGTTTCTCTCTTTCTCCCCTCCTCTCTCTCTAAAATCAATCAATTAAAAATAATAAAAAACATGTGTTGAGATTATAATAGGAAATTCATCAAGTAGGTAAATATCAATAAAATTGCTTAATAATCTACATATTTCAGATAGTGAATTTTTAGTATATCAATTGGGTTTTGCTTATGAAATTATTTTGAAAATATCTTTATTTTGCGTGTAATTACTTCTAACCTCTGATTATGTCTGTTGGGTGTATATTAACATATGCTGATGAGGTTCCTCTGGAAAAGCTTCAGTTGTGTTGAAGAGCCACATCTGAATCAGTGTTGGGTACAGAAACCATTTATGTCTGGCTGACTGACAGTCTTTTCCATTTTTATTATTGCTAAGTGATTGCTTAGGTGATTTGCCAACATATCCAAACAAAAACTATAAAGCTTTCCTTTTTGAACTTGACTTTTCTCTGATGAGAGCAATTGTGTTATGGTCTCTGATTTCCTCTAGCTTTCTTTAAATATTTTAATTCATCATATTTAAAAATGCAAATGTTGACGTACCTTCTTTCAGAAGGTTGTCCCTCTGTAATTCCCACTTGGTGGTGCATCTCTGTTCACTTGTAAGCTCCCTGCAGGAAGGAGCTTTGCTGCCTTCTCTGCTGAGTACCCAGTGCTCAGCTCAGAGCCTGTCACGTGATAGGTGCAGATGATGTATTTGTCTTGTGACTATTTGTCACGTGACTCTGCCCTTGTTCATGCTTTTGGTCTTGGAGTTCACTTGGAAGTTCACTGAGTTGCTTGTGCATCTTGTCTTTCATGTTTGTTTCATTAGTTAGATGACTCAAAAGAAATATTTTCAAGTAAATCATGTACATACTTGAAAATATTTCGTTATTATTTTAATTAAATATCCAGTAGGATACTTGTCTAGATCCTATGCTTTAATTATAAGGAATGTATTGAAAACTGATTTTAAGAAGTATGGTCTAATCACTAACAGTCAGTCTCAATTTTTAGAGAGAGAGAAATATTAACGTGAGAATGAAATATAGATTGGCTGCCTCCTACACACCCCCTACCAGGAATCGATCCCGTAACCCGGGCATGTACCCTAACTGGGAATCAAACTCAACCCTCCTGTGCATGAGACAGTGCCACCGGTCAGGGCAGTTGGTAACTTTATGCATCAAACCAGGAAGTTGAACTAAATGATCGCCAGGGTTGTTTCCAGTTCTAAAATGTGATGCTTCTGTTTATTTACGAGTTTCTCTTTAATGTGCCATCAGTATCTCTGTGGTATATGTCTGTATATTTATATCAATTTCCTTTAACTTTAGATATGACGAATGGATTAAAGCAGATAAAATAGTAAGACCTGCTGATAAAAATGTGCCAAAGATAAAACATCGGAAAAAAATAAAGGTAAGTGCTTATTTTTCTCTACATCACAATTCTTCATTAAAGAACTTTCCCCCCAAAATTATGCATTAAGTGTGTGTGCATTAGTGTTAGCGGAGCTAGAAATACTCCTTGAAATAGCAAACTTAGCAAAAGCTAGATTTGGGTTCAGTAATATTGTCACTTATGGAAAGGCATGTTGGAAACTGTACTCAGTGACCTGTGAGACCTTCCTCAGTTTCATCATGGTAGAAGGCCACACAGCAGCTTTTACTGACCCGCGTCCACCCTCTCCTGCCCTCTGATTTCCCACGAGGGAGCCCTGGGTCACATACTAACTGCAAACTACGCAGGAGCAAAGGGGGCTTCCTGGTCTGACCGCAGGAGCGGCTTAGAGCAGGTTCCCATAGATGCCGCTGTGTGGAAGTTGATGTTACTTTTCTGTATGATCCAATTGCTCTTTCTAAGATGAACTCTCTCTGAAGTTTTCTTAGAAAGCAGACCGTTAGCTCTAGAACAGTTTTAATATTTTGAATGGTGTATGTATTTGAGGTGTTGAGTAGTTCTTCTGAAGTACACTTTTCATATTCAAAGTGAGAAGCCGTTTACTTTCCTGCTAAATAACACTCTAGTGGCCCCTAACAGTGAGAGTTTTGCCCTATAATGGTCGTTCTTTCCTCACTGTGAAATTGGGTTGAGTTTTGGTGTAGCAGCTGAGTAGCTACCCCTCAGGCCTCATCAAACTTCTCATCTTCACCCCCGGTCTTCACTGGAAAAGAGGAGTGACATTGGTTAGCACAATTATATAGGTTTCAGAGGCATGCTAGTCTTAATGGTCTGCCTGATTGCTAATGTATTTCATATAAATAATAGACAAGAACTTTTTGCTCATCCTGCATTATTTGTTAAATATTGAAAAAACTTCTGTGGCTGTTTTGAGGGGCTTTTTGTATATTTTTGTTATTTAATAATATATTAAAAGAGTTAAAATTAGTATTAACAATGTTACTAATAAATGCCTCATGATAAATTATGGCTAACATGAGATACTTTCCCCCCCCTAATCTAGAATAAATTAGACAAAGAAAAAGACAAAGACGAAAAATATTCTCCTAAAAACTGTAAACTTCGGCGCTTGTCAAAACCACCATTTCAGACAAATTCATCTCCTGAAATAGTATCTAAACTGGATCTTACTGATGCCAAAAACTCTGATACAGCTCATATTAAATCTATAGAAATCACTTCTATACTCAATGGACTTCAAGGTAAATATATGAAGTGTCCTTTTTGCATGCAAGTGTTTGTTGTTCGCTTTTACAAATCAAATTCTGTGAAGGTTATTCATTGACATCAAATTGGTTTTTTAATTGAACCAGAATTTTTTTTTGCTCTGTTACTTGAAAGAAAGCCAGCCATTGATTGAGGCTTAGAAATATTTCTGTTAGCAGATCCAAGGGCACCAGTAAATTGTAGTTAACATTTAATATTCATCCTATTCTATTGATTCTGTGCTTGTTTTTTCAGGTTCCATTCTTTCCGTTGCCATGGAAAGCACAGTTTTTGTTATGCCATATTAGAATATAAATTGAATTTTTTGTAAAGAATATTTAACTTAGCTTATCTTAATTACATTTATTATAGTCTCTTTTCTGGTGACATTACTGCTTAATACTTACAGCAGGATGAACTGTAACGATCAAATAATAACAGTGATAAAGACTGGTGGAGGGGGAGGTTTATAAATCCGGCTGGCAGGGGAAAGAGGGGGACGATCTGATCCATCAAATGAAGGAAAAGAATGTATCTCCATAAAAAATAACTTGAAAGAGTTATAAAAAATATGAGATATTTTTAATTCATTGTTAATTCTCACCTGAGGATATTTTCCCATTGGTTTTTGGGTAGAGTAGAGGGGGAGAAACATGGATGTGAGAGACACACATCAGTTGGTTGCCTCCTTCAGGAGCCCAGACCAGGGCCGGAGAAATTAGCAAGCACCTAACTGAAAGAGGAAACATTTTTAGAACCGACAGGCAGAAATCTTGAAATGGAAAGAGCCCCTCAGATACTTAAAGTGATGCAGAAAGAGCCATACCCCAGTACATTGTTACGAAATTATTAAAATAGCAGGAATAAAAACATCACAAAGGCATGAAAGAGCGTTTTCAACACTATAAGCAAAGAGCTGCGCCTTCAAAATCCGGGAGGAAAAGAATTTCACCTTGGAATTCTGCACCCGGTTAAACGAATCGCACAGTGAGGTTTGGGGTCAGGCTGTCTTCGGACACGGAAGCACAAAGATGTCCTCCTCCCGGGTACCCGTTGTAGGAAACTGCCAGGTGGTCCACGCTACAGGGGAGCAAACCGAGAAAAGGAAGACGCGAGATTCATCTGGCAGTGGGTCTAAGTCAGTGGTCGGCAAACCACGGCTCGCGAGCCACATGCGGCTCTTTGGCCCCTTGAGTGTGGCTCTTCCACAAAACACCACGGCCCGGGCGAGTCTATTTTGAAGAAGTGGCGTTTGGTCATTTTTTAAAATTTAGTTATGCAGGAACACCTTGAAAGTTTTTAATGTTTTTACCCATCTTAATTGCCTCAATTTTTTCTTAAACTTACACCTAAAGAACATACTACATGGGTTTCTTAGAATGTTATAGTTAAGATTCTAAATTCTGGAATCACTGACTCAAATTTAGACTTTCTCTTGACTTTTTCCAGCTATTTGGGGTAGTTGAACCTCTCTAAATCCTAGTTTTCTAAACTATAAAATAGGGATGATAAAAACGGACTCCTCAAACACACACCTCACAGCTGTAATTAGGTCTAATTTACAGACAATAAAATTCACGACCTTTACGTTTACAATTTTATGTTCTGGCTAAAGTATATAGTAGTGGTACTATCACTCCAGGCGCGATGTAGGCATTACTGCCGAGTGTCTTCCCTCTCTGAAGCAGCTTCCTCACTATGAAATGGAATAAAGCCTGGCGAGCAGGGTGGCTAACAACATAGGAGCTAACATGTAAAGTGCATGGCGCGGAGAAGGCTCTGCTAACCTTCCTCTCGTGTGTCATTTTTCTTCTTTCTTTTCCAGCTTCGGAAAGTTCGGAAGACAGCGAGCAGGAGGAGGAGACAGGTGCCCACGACACGGACCGCGCTGGCAAAGAGGACTCGAAGGCGGAGTGCTTGGCCCAGGCCAGGAATGACCTTTCGAAGGAGGAGCAGAACAGCTCGTTTTTGCTAGAAGAAGGCAAGGTCCACGCGGAGCTGGTAATACCTAAACCCGCGTCCAAGTCTCCGGAAAGGTTCCGGAGAGACACGGAGGGCCTGTCCGAAGACACTGATTACGAAGACGACGAAGTCACCAGAAAGAGAAAGGACGGCAGGAAAGACACCCCCGATAGAGCCGCAAAGCCGCAGGGCAAACGCGGCAAAAGGCGGCACTGCAGCCCGGAGGAGGGCGGGAAGAGCGGGTCGCCCAGCAAGAAGGACGAGAAGGCCAGGAGCAAAGACGCGCTCTGCGTAGAGCACAGCAGCAACAGCTCCTCCGACGAAGACGAAGAAGGGAAACCCAAAGCGAAGCTGACGCCGGCGAAGAAGTACAACGGCCTGGAGGAGAAGCGGAAATCCCTGCGCACCCCCGGCTTCTATTCGGGCTTCGCCGAGGCGGCGGAGAAAAGGATCAAGCTCCTCAACAGCTCGGACGACAGGCTCCAGAACAGCCGAGCCAAGGACCGCAAGGACGTGTGGTCCAGCATCCAAGGCCAGTGGCCCAAAAAGACGCTGAAGGAGCTCTTCTCCGACTCGGACACGGAGGCCGCCGCGTCCCCCCCGCACCCGGCCCCGGAGGAGGGCCCGGCCGAGGCGGCCCTGCAGCCCGTGGCCGAGGAGGACAGCTGCCCCCCCGGGGGCGCCGAGCTGACCGCCCCGCCGCCCGCCGGCCCCGGCCCCCAGCCCGCCGGGGACAAGCCCCCGGAGGCCGGCGACAAGAGGGCGGACTTTCCGAGCAGCGGCAGCAACTCGGTCCTCAACACGCCGCCCACCACCCCCGAGTCCCCGTCGTCCGTCACGGTCACGGACGCCGGCCAGCAGCAGGCCTCTGCGGCCGCACCGGACACGCTGGCCCCGAACCAGGAGGAGGTGCGGAGCATCAAGAGCGAGACGGACAGCACCATCGAGGTGGACAGCGTGGCCGGGGAGCTGCAGGACCTGCAGTCCGAGGGGAACAGCTCGCCCGCCGCCTGCGACGCCAGCGTGAGCTCCAGCAGCAGCGCCCAGCCCGAGCCCGAGCCCTCCGAGAAAGGTGAGCGGCGAGCTGGCCGCCCTGGTCCCCCCGCCTTCCGGGGCCTCCTGAGCGAACGGGTGCCAGTGGGAACTTGCAAAGTCGCGTGGGTAATGAATAGCGGAATGCATTTATCACCAAGCTGGAAAAGCACCAGGCCCAGGCCAGACCTGCTAGAGAATTCCTTATACACGAGCAGACTGTGTGGCATGAGCAGCTTAAGTATATATATATATTTTTTTTTCCCTCTTTTAAAAAAATATATTTTATTGACTTTTTACAGAGAAGAAGAGAGAGGGATAGAGAGTTAGAAACATCGATGAGAAAGAATCATCGATCAGCTGCCTCCTGCTCACCCCCTACTGGGGATGTGCCCGCAACCAAGGTCCGTGCCCTTGACCGGAATCGAACCCGGGACCTTGCAGTCCGCAGGCTGACACTCCATGCACAGCCAAACCGGTTTCGGCATACCGGTACCTTTTGATAGTGCCATAGCTGTACTTCTGTCGTCAGTTTTCTTAGAAGCCACTTTGCTCAGGCGTCTTTAAATTGGTGTGCTCTGGCCTGACTGGCTTCAAAGCACTCTTTCCGTGGTAAAGGCAGAGCGCTCGGGAGGGTCTGTGTTTGATGTGACACACCAGCTTTTATTATGCTAGCTTTAGGCTCTTAGCTAAGCTTCAGATCCAACTTTTCTCACACAAATCATTTTTTCCCTCTTCCAGCTTTCTTGAGATAGAATTGCTACAACATTGTCACACAAATTTTGACTTAACATAGTTCTTGTGGAACAACAAATACTAAGTAGAATATATAATTGCTATTAAATTGGGATGTTCTTTTTTTTACCTTCACAGATATAGCTACTCTGATTATATTTGTCTCCATACTATTTTATGGAACAATTGCCCAGGCTAGATCAGTAAAAAGGAAAATGTATAGAAACTGCAGTGTAGAGGAGTGATCAGTCAGGGAAGCCTGAGCAGCAGGGAAAGTTGTCCTTAAAGGAAAGGAGACACTTAAAATATTTTGGATAATCTACCATAAAGATGAACCGTTACTTAGAACTGCCATTTGTCATGGATTTGTAAATGATGTGTGACATAACCAGTGCCCTGAGATTAAGTTCCTGATCAAATAAATAAATATGTACTATCACTGTGAATTACTACTAAAATTTATCCCATTCGTATCATAGCATTTAAAATTACATTAATATCATTATAAGATATATTACTAATATTTAACCTGTAATTAAATTTTAATATTTTGCTTTTACTGAATTTTAACAAATTTTACTTTTTATTTTCAGCATATGCCTGTTTTTGAATTCCTACTAGACTTAAAAGCTCTCAGTACTATATTGAGAACTATTTCCAGTTTATATCTGATTTTTCTAAGAAGGATGTTCACACTTCATTTGCTTTAAAAAAAGAAAACCCTCTAATTTAATAAGTCAGCTCATTAATAACAATCTATTTTAAAAAGAACACTAAGTTTGATGATAAATTTATAAATCTCAAAGAGCATGTATAGAGTCAGAATTGTTCTGTACTTATAAAATGTGGAATGAAGTTATACCTAGGAAATGCTTGATTCGTATATTGTGTTACTTAATAATTCCTTTCCCCTTATAGCCTGTACAGGTCAGAAAAGAGTGAAAGAAGCTCAGGGAGGAGGAAGTTCATCAAAAAAGCAGAAACGAAGCCATAAAGCAGCGGTGGTAAACAACAAAAAGAAGGGAAAAGGCAGTAAGTCATAAAACCTCTTAACTTTTTAGACAGAAATAATGGCGGATGTGCTCATTTGTAAGGTGTATAAATGTTGAATTACTGTTTTGTAAGCCTGAAAGTCATTACTGTATGTCAACTATACCAGTGAGCTATGGCGGATATTTTCCCCCCATTAAGGTATTCAGGATATGGTATAAGCCAATATATGTATTTTATTTAATCCTCCCTTGAGGATATGTTTTTTTATTGATTTGAGAGAGAGAGGAAGGGTGTCAGATAGATGAGAGAGAGAACCACTGATTGGTTGCCTCCTGTACAAACCCACAACCTGGGTATGTGCCCCGACTGGGAATCGAACCTGGGACCTTTCAGTGTATCTATGGGATGACGCTCCAACCAACTGAGCCACACCGGCCAGGGCTAAGTCAGTATTTTAATTCTGTCACCACCCACAAAATGCCACAGCGGTCTTCACAGGCTAGGTCAGTTCTTGGATTAAGCTGTTTGGTCTTATTCAGCGGTGCCGTTCATTGCTGATGAATGGGCCAGTCATCTTCTTTAAAATAACGGCCACCGCTCCTATAATGTAAACAGCATCTCCATGTTTGTTTATGCTCCAGAGTTCTTTCCCCTTGTCACATCACAGTATGTATTATTTCATTCCGATAAATGGATGGCTTTGCCATTCTTCAAGGCAAATCAGCCTAGAAGAGAACAGTCAAGGCAGCTTTGGCGCTGTCATCCCAACTCCAGCCAACCTTGACCTTGGGCACCTCAGCCATGTGGCCAGGAGTAGCCATGAGCAGTGTGTACTGAGCACATTGGCTAAGGGGCTCTGACTGAAGACTTGACTTTAGCAAAGACTCTCACCCACCTGCAGGGCTGTGTGTACTGTATTTTTCCTGAGGGCTGCACGTGTTATCTCTCTTTTGTAGACGAAGTGAGAAGCGGAAAATATGTAAAGAATTTTTTTTCAGGTGCCCCACACTGACTCCTGCTGCTCTTCCAGGAGACTCCTGCCACCTCCACTGCCTGACCTTGGCTCTCGGCCGGCTTGGCTGCACTTCAGTGCAGAAAGGGTTATGCGGCCAGCGCCCCGAGGTTCTGCTGAGCCCATATGACTTCCAGGCGGTGAATATGGCGTTCCTTGGGGCCCCGGGCGGCTGTGCTCAGCAAGGCCATGAGAGCCAGGCTGAGGCAGGCCACTGCGTCAGAGTGGGCCAAGCCTTGGGGGCTGAGTGAGGAGTTGCCAGAGGTTCCAGAGCAGCAGAGGGGGGTCTGGGCGGGGCTGTGATCAGGAGACGTGGTGTCAGAGCCTGGTGGCGTCTCTATTCCCAGAACACCACGAGGAGCAGACCCCCTGTACCTCCCCTGGAGATGTCTCAGGCCTTGAGAGCCACCTGTATTCCGTTATTTTTGGTAGCTGTGGTTAAATGAAGAGTCAATGAGTAGATGCCAATTTGATTGTCAATTATTTGGAGTAAATGACAGGATAGTTAAAGCGTTTTTTATCACACTGTGATGATTTTGTCTCCAAGACTTTATCATTGAAATGGCATTTCCTGAGAGAGGTCATCTTCAGCAACACAGTTAACATTCATACCATTTAAGATAAAACTGTTGATTGCTTTCTCACGTTTTAATTATTGGGCTTACACCTTGGTAAATCAGAATGAGGATACCATCCATTCTTTGAAAATAATTCAGTTAAATGAATTAACTCTCATGGAATCTAAAATAATACTTTTTTTTTTTTTTTAATCCAGAAAGAGGACATTGATGGGAAAATCAGTGCCATCATCTTAGTCAATCACATGTTAAACTTATCAAGGTGTTAACCATTTCTTTGGTACTGAGGCTTTTAGTCAGTAAAACAGGTGTAACATAATATTACATAGACCTCAGAATTTTTCATAAATTACTGAATCTGTTTACCTGGGTAAAACCGATGGTTTATTGCAGTCAGCAAGCTATTGCTTGAGACATTCATTTTATGTATCAAAGTTTAGTGTTTACTCCCGAGTAATCTTTATTGAACATGAAGATTATGCATCATTGTTTGTGGCCAAAGGAGCAGTGTACATCTATACAATCTGAAATGTTAAAATGAAGAAGTTTTATAATGAGTCAGTTTAAAAGATTCTGTATTCTATTTTTTTCTATATTAACATAATGGAATAAAAAGCCATTCAGATAATTACTGTAATTTGACAGTTTACCAGGTATAATGGAAGATTAGGGTTGTTTTTTGTGTGTGTTTTTTTTTTTTTTTTTAAATACTATTGGCAACTCAGGTAAGAGAGTTTCGTTTTTGCTTAACTGTGCCGGTGCATTTGTACACGATGATTTTTCAAGCGTTCAGGCAGCTTCTCTAACACAAGCTGCATTCGGTAGGAATAAATTCACACGGTGATTTAAGTTGTCCACTAAGATCTGTGGCAGAACCTTTGTTGCTTTCCTGTTTCCAATGCTTCCCTCTCGCTTGTGTTTTCAGCCAACAGCAGCGACAGCGAAGAGCTCTCTGCCGGAGAGGGTGTCCCCAAGCCGCCGCCGGCCAGGCCCCTCCCCACGGGGGTGAAGGCCCACAGCGCCAAGTCGCCTGCGCGCACCCAGTCGCCAGGGAAGTGTGGGAAGAATGGGGACAAGGACCCCGACCTCAAGGAGCCCAGCAGCCGGCTACCCAAAGTTTACAAGTGGACCTTTCAGATGTGTAAGTGGCAGGGGCTGGGTGACAGGGAGTCAGTCTGCAGCATCTTCATCCTGGCCACTCTGGATGCGAGTCATTGAAAGGCAGTTTATAACCAAGCTTAAGAGACCCAATAGCCAGTGGCATCATAGAGGCTTTATTTGGATCTTGATTTGAATAAATAGATTGCTAACAGAAAAACTTGAAGGAAAATATCAACATTGGCTAGGTATTTCTGATAAGGGAAGGGGAGTATAAATGAGACAAGATTCAACATGAATTGCTAATAACTGAAGGTAGGTGATGGGTGTATAAAGCTTCATTATACTCTAGACTTCAGTGTACATGAGAAATCTCCATAATGTATATATATATTTTGGGGGGGTAAGGTGGAGACTACCCCAGCTTCTTAAAATATTCTTAGGATATTGAAAATTGCTTTAGAGCCTTTGAAAAAAAGTTTCTCCAATTTAAAAGTTATACATGTATACTCATAAAAAATATAAAAAGGATTTTAAAAATTGTATCCACAATCCTGACATTCGAAAATATAAACAATTTTAACATTTTGGTGTCTTCCCAGTCTTGTTTCTAAGTATGAGTTTATACGATGTACTGTGATGATACTGTACACACTGTGGAATTTTTAGCATACATGTGTAGGTTGTAAGGTCTTTAATTGTGCTTATGTTATACACTGGGCATTGTTCTAGGCTAAGAAAAAATCTTAGGGAAACAAATCTACAAGCCTTATTTTTAGTTTTTCTTCTTGACCTCGTTCTATAGCCACACTATATGTCGTTCCTTTATATCTTAACATTTTGTTCAAAAATACATATTAATAAAAGTTTTAAAATTTGCAGCGGACCTTGAAAATATGACAACTGCTGAACGCATCACAATTCTTCAAGAAAAATTGCAAGAAATCAGAAAACATTATCTGTCATTAAAATCTGAAGTAGCGTCCATTGATCGTAGGAGAAAGCGTTTGAAGAAGAAAGAAAGAGAAAGTAAGTGTGTTTACCTTTACTTACACATAAAGCAGCTGTGACTGCATTAGACTCACAGGAGTTTGTCCTGTATATCTCTGAGTTTGTCATGTGTATCTTTAAGCTGTCTTATTATCCTCACCCATCAAGTGGAAAAATTTTGCCGAAAGAAAAATGATCTCAAATTATAATCACTTTCATAGAGCATACAGTCTGCCCCCATAAAATTCTAATAAAATTTTGGTCAGTGAAAAGTGCTATGACCTTAGCCTGTTGTGGCTCAGTTGGTTGAGCTTGATCCCATGCACTGAGAGGTCACAGGTTCGATTCCCTGTCAGGGCACATGCCAGGTTTGTGGACTTGATCCCCAGTAGAAGGTGCGTGGGGTCAGACGATCATTGATTCTCTCTCGTCATTGCTGTTTCTTATCGTCCTCTCCCTTCCTCTCTGAAATCAATTAAAATATATTTAAAGATAAAAATGTAACCTAGTGATTTACTCCTGTGGATTGCTGGGTATGTGTTTCTTTAAGCTGCTGACCGGGTTTTCCTCTCCCTGTAGGTGCTGCTACATCCTCCTCCTCCTCCTCGCCCTCCTCCAGTTCCATCACAGCTGCTGTTATGTTAACGTTAGCTGAACCGTCCTTGGCCAGCGCATCCCAGAACGGAATGTCAGTGGAGTGCAGGTGACAGCAGGACTTGCTCGAGCACTTTGCACTTCATGGCTGTGAGGGCCACGTCCTTTTTATACTGCACAGTGGCACAAAACAAAATCAGACAAAGCACTATTTTATATTTAAGAAATGTTTCTTGACAAGCTGACTTGGCACTTAAGTGCACTTTTTTTATGAAGAAAAAGTACAATGAACTGCTTTTCCTCAAGCAATAATTGTTTCCAACTTGTCTGGGAATTGTGTGTCTGGTGACTTGAAGGCCTTCCACTGTGGCTAATGGGGGCTTTTCACTGCCTGTATAGACGATACAGTAAGCGCAATGATTGGGTGGCCAGAAAAGCGTGAGACAACTTACTGTATATGTATTCCCTTGTATTTTGTTAAAGCTGGAGCATTTGATATTTTTCCATTTATTTATGAAAAAAATATGAACCTATTTTCATTTGTACAAGCTAATTGTTTTTTAAAGAGAGTCACTTTGCGGTGGCTTTAATTATATAAGTCAAGCACATGTAATAAATTCAAAACCTGCCGTTAACAGGACATCAGACACCAGTCCTGGTAACCAAATATTAAAGATTCTCTTTAAAAAAAAAAGACTGAACATGTTTACAGGTTTGAATTAGGCTAAAAGGTCTTGCAGTGGCTTTTCATCCCCTTCAAATTGGAATGGAACTACTGTACTTTGCCATTTTTCTATAAATCAGTATTTTTTTTTAATTTTGATATAATACATTGTGTGAAAAAAAAAGAAAATGGCTAATAAACTGTATTAAATCTTAAACAATGTATAAAGATTGTATTTAGCCAGTTCAAAGTGTATATTTATTCATAATGAATTATAACAGTTATATTTTTGTGTTTTCTTGTAAATGTTTCTTTTCCTTAAATACAGATAACTCATTTGTATTGCTTATTTTATTATGAGCTACAACAAAAGGACTTCAGGAACAAGTAAACTGTATTAGTATGGTTCAAGGTTGAAATATAAATAGGTAATCGGGTAGTAGGCCTATGGAATTAAATGCCTTGTATAAAATAAATGGACGCAGAATTGTTTTCACTTGTATTGACTTTATGTTGTATGATTCCAACCTCTGTTCTCTTTGGCACTTGTATTTAATTCTCCACCTTTGTAAGACATTTGTATATTGCGGATGTGTTCATTCAAGCTATTTAATACCTGGCACTGTTATTACACAGTACTTTACTGTACAGACTGTTTTACTGTTTTAATTGTAGTTCTGTGTACTTTTTTTTTTTTTTTAATGGGGCTGGCATGTTTTATTTGTTTTCAGGCAATATGATGTGAGAATTTTGAAGCGTTTTGTTGTAGATGCTAACGTGTCAGAATCCTTTATATTCAACTTTTCTAAGAAAAGCATTTTTCAGTCTTGTAGTGTGTGCTTACAGTAACTAATTTTGTTGAAAATGGTTTCAAGTTACTCAAATTTGTACAGGACTGTAAAGATTTGTTGACAGCAAAACATTGAAGAAAAAGCTTATAGAATAAAAGCTATAAAGTATATATTAGGATCTGCAAACAATGAAGAATTATGTAATATATTGTACAAATGTAAGCAAAGGCTCCGAAATAAAATGCCATAGTTTGTGAGTCATTGATTTTGTTTCTAAAAGATGAAGTAATTTTGGTTCATTTCTGTACGTGATGACTGATGGCAACATATATCTCCAGGCTGTAGTGTCAAGAGGGGTTAATTTGACATACAGAAAGGGGAATGTTCTATCCATAAAAATTACAAGTCCACTGACCAGATACAGGATTTATTAGGCCTTCTGTTATCTTTGTGTACAGTTTTGCTTGAGTCTGAGCATGAGGAATACCTAAGACTTGGAGATTTGTCTAAAGAATAAAATCAAAACGTTTGTTTTCTTTAACACACTTTAACACACTTAAAACCATTAGCAGCAGCTATGCCCCCCCCCCTTTTTTTTTTAATTGATGGGAGAGAGAGAGAGAGAGAAATCCACGTCTTACATCCAATACGCACACCTAGGGCGACCTAGGGAATGCTTCCCAATAGGGATTCGAACCTCCTGCTTGGGCCAAAGCTCCAGCCCACAGCCACACAGGCCAGGGCACCTTTTTCCTTTTAAATTATAATGGTCTTTTAATTTGCATGGACCCTTGTTGATCTCATGCTTTTAGTGTACTCCGTTCCTGCACATGGGAATCGCTGGGCAAGGCTAAAACAGTAGTCAGGCCCCGCCCTCAGAGTCCTGTTTACCTGGCTGCAGTGGGAGCTGGATGTTGATCTTTTTCTTAAGGTCTCCAGTGATTGAATGCACTTCGGGTTGAGAATCACCGCTTTACCTCAAACCTTTGAAGATCAAGTTTCTTTGACTCATTTAATGAACTTCCCACCAAGAGAAAATACTTTTTAAAAAAACATACTGTTTCAAGGCCTAGAAAGCTCAAATGTGTTCCTTTTTATGATTTATTTATTATTGTTTAAAGGATTAGATGTCTTCTTTTTCCCCCATTGACACACACATCCCCCCTCCCCCTTTCACTCCCATCCCCTAGGGCAAGCCCCCGCCTGTCCTTTGGGTATACAAGTATGCATGCATACAAGTCTTTTGGTTGGTCTCTAACCCCCTCCACTGCCCCTTGTCTCTCCCTATTTTTGTTTATCAGTTTATGTTGCCATTATATCCCACTTGTGAATGAGATCATGTGATGTTTATCTTTCTCCGACTGGCTTATTCACTTAGCATAATGCTCTCCAGTTCCATCCATGCTGTTGCAAATGGTAAAAGTCCTTTTTTTCCTAGCAGCGTCAAATGTGTATTTAAAAAACAAACAAAAAAAAAACCCTTTTTTTGTAGAGAGCACAGGAGAGACATCAAAGATGAGAATCATTGATCGGCTGCCTTGTGCAGCCCCCACCCCCACTGGGGATCAAACCCAGGGTTGCGGGCTTTCTCCCTCTCCCTTCCTCTCTGAAATCAAAAGTATACTTAAAAAAAACAACAACACACAAACTATATATTAAAAACAAAACAGCAACACGAATCCGGACCCCGCCCCACGGATGGGTCTTTGCTGCCACCAGCGCAGCTGTTTCCGCCCCGAGCACGGCCGCAGGGGGCGGGGCAAACGACGCCGGAGCGGAAGTAGCGTTGCCCCGACAGGAAGTGTGGCTCCGGGAGGCCTGGGGCTGAGAATGGCGGAGGCCATGCGCGGCAGCGGGAGGAAGGAGAAGCTTGCGGCGAAGCGGGGGATGGCTCGCGGCCCGGCCCGGGCCCCGGCGGGTGGGCGGCGCGCTGCCGCGGAGCCTCGGGCGTCTGTCCGTCCGCAGAGCCCGGGCGGCGGCGAGGGGCCTGCGGAGGGAGGGGACTACCTGGTGGGACAGGTGGCCGACAGCCTGGGCCGCGGCGGCGGCGGCGGCGGCACCGGGCGGCTGGCGGCCCTCTTCAGCCCCCGGGAGCCGCAGCGCCCCCCTGTGTACGTGCCGGTGCCCAAGGTAAGTCCCCGTGGGAACCGCTTTCAAATGAGTCCGCCTCGCGGGGCGTGGCTTCTACTGGGGGCGGGTGGGGTGCGGCTCAGGTGTCCTTCCTTTGCTGAGCATGCCAGGGAGAGAGAGAGATGCTAACTTAACAGAGTTTTTGTTGTTTGTTTTTAAATATATTTTATTGATTTTTTTTTTTTTACAGAGAGGAAGAGAGAGAAGGGATAGAGAGTTAGAAACATGGATGAGAGAGAATCATCGATCAGCTGCCTCCTGTACACCCTCTACAGGGGATGTGCCTGCAACCAAGGCACATGCCCTTGACCGGAATCGAACCTGGGACCCTTCAGTCCGCAGGCCGACGCTCTATCCACGGAGCCACACCGGTTTCAGCAAAAGAGAGATGCCAACTTATCAAGACCAGTTGAGTTATTGTGCTTTTTTAATTGTCTTAGAGAGAGAGGGAGAGGGGTGGAGAGAGAGAAAAACATCAATGAGAGAGAAACATCATGGATCGGCTGCCTCCTGCACACCCACCCTGGGGATGGAGCCTGCAACCCGGGAATCGAACCCTGACCTCCTAGTCCCTGGGCAAAGCTCAACCGCTGAGCCACACCAGCCTGCGGGGCAGGCCCACTGAATTATGAAGGATGAGGTCTCTCACTTGGCTTCACACTTTTCAAAGGAAACCACCAAGAAAAGGCAACGGGAGGAGGAGGAGGAGGAGGAGGAAGAAGAAAGTTCGGCCCTCACTGGAAGGGCCCGTGTTCAAGAACCTGCCAAAAAAGTGAAAGTGAAGAAACTTTCTGGTGCCCAGAAGAGGTTGGCAGACAGGTTGGTAAAATTCATTTATTTGCCGTCTCAGAATTGACATTCCACAAGCAGTCCTTGAGATATACAGAAGTCATAAAAGGAGGAAACCTGGCTTTTTCCTATTGGCCAGGCTGCTTTCACAGCATTATTTTGCAGGTGCGCTGACCTGTCTAGACCCCCAGAGGGTGCTGCAGTACCCCTACAGTGACAGGGCAGGTAATGGCATTGGGTATGGGGAGAGTGTCAGCTCAATCTCCAAGGGCTTTAAACAAAAGCACTCTTGTTTAAATGAACTTCTGTTCCTGCTGTTACCTGGCAGTCCTAACATATCTTCAGAAATGGAGCTTTTTCTGACTTGAATTTTCTAAAGATGCTGGTCGCTTTTTGATAATGCTACTTTTAAAATGTAGATGTGGCCCTAACTGGTTTGGCTCAGTGGATGGAGCGTTGGCCTGCGGACTGAAGGGTCCCAAGTTTGATTCCACTCAAGGGCATGCACCTTGGTTGCAGGCACATCCCCAGTAGGGGGTGTGCAGGAGGCAGCTGATGGATGTTTCTAACTCTCTCTCCTTCTCCCTTCCTCTCTGTAAAAAAACAATAAAATATATTATTTAAAAAACGTAGATGTATTTGTGAATGGTGGGTTTATATTTAGGAAAGTCAGAGTAGGTGGGGAATATTTTTAATCACTGTGCTTTGTCAAATAGTAGACCTGACTCATGACTATTATTTCTTCTTCCTTTTTTTTTTTTTTTTTTGCCTTAAAAAGAGAAAATGCTCTAGCAAGCGCTGACTTAGATGAAGAAACTCACCAGAAACCAGGGCAGAAAAGGAAAGCTTCTCAATCTGGTGTTCAAGTGGCAGATAAACAAGTCCTTGCTGATGAGGATCACACAGCTGTCAATCAGAGGAAGAAAATTCAGATCAACCCAGAAGAAGAGAGGCGAAAGAATGAGAGAACCGTGTTTGTGGGCAATTTGCCTGTCACGTGCAATAAGAAGGTGTGTGTGCCGTATGTAGATGGTGTGGATTCAGAGAAGGGAGTCATTCATAACTTTGTTTAATGTTCCTCTGTGGAGTAAGCACACAGCCATACGTCATTGGTTGCTAACTTCATTATACATGACACATACATCATTCTGTAGATCGATGCCAGGATTCACCCCTCCTTTCTGCTCTCATAGTCACTGGCTTTTTGTAAATCTTTTTTTTTTTTTTTAATATATTTTATTGATTTTGTACAGAGAGGAAGGGAGAGAGATAGAGAGTTAGAAACATCGATGAGAGAGAGTCATCGATCAGCTGCCTCTTGCACCCCCCCCACTGGGGATATGCCTGCAACCAAGGTACATGCCCTTGACTGGAATCGAACCCGGGACCTTTCAGTCCCCAAGCAGACGCTCTATCCATTGAGCCAAACCGGTTTCGGCTGTAAATCTTACCTGAACAATGGCTGTGACCCAGCCTTACCTTTACACGTGATAAAGGTTATCAAAGATTGAAAGACAAAAGTGTTACATATCTTAGAGATTCTAACGTGAACTTACGTTGTACCTTCTTTTTCCCCCATTTCTCAGTAAAATGTGTTCGTCTTTCAATCTGAATAGTCACCTGCTTCTTCTGAAATGCTCTTAAAATAAAACCTGGCAGTAAATGATCATCAGGCCGTTTTACTTCCTTTTTGTAGCCACTTACTTGATGCTCCAGAAGTGAACTAAAGCCTGTGCTTTTTTATTTCAGAAGCTGAAGTCATTCTTTAAGGAGTACGGGCCGATAGAATCCGTGCGATTTCGTTCCGTGGTATGTTTCCTTCCCCCTTAGAACTGCATCCCGTGAGACATCGCACGCTGAAATCAGACCTGTTCCCCTGGTGGCATTCGTGAGGTGGATGAGCACTGACTTCCACTTTTGACTTCAAACCTAATAGCTGAGTCAAGAGTTCAAGTGTAGCCCTAGAGAAAAGTCATTTTTAGTGCCTCTTGCTGACCCCTGTCCTTGTTAAATAATTTGGCGAGTCGCAGAGTGAAATGATATCCTTGCTGCTCAGACCATCACTGCATCTCGGAGGTAGATGGTAACTTGTATCTTCTGTTGAGTAAGCGGAAATGTTAATACTTACTGAACAGCATTTCCGGGATTGTAGGCTTCCCATCTGGGAGGTTTGTGTGGCCGCTTCATACAGCATGTATGTTCTGAACAGAGAAAGATGAAATATTTTTTAAAGTCAGTTTCCTGCAAAACTATAGGAGTACATGGCATCTCACTTCCCTCTGTAGACCGGCAGGAAATGAGCAGTATTCATACCTTTGGAATGTAATTAATGTGTGTTAGGACACAGGAAAATAAATGTTTGTGCAACCCAGGTATGACCTGAATCGAGCTGCCACCCTTTGGTTCCTGAGCCAAATGCTCTAACCACTGAACTCTGCTGGCCAGGGCTCCCTAGAATGTTTCCAATCAGATATTTAGAGCGTGTTAATTATAACTAAAGTAATATTTCAAATAATGAATTTTCTTTACTTTTTTTTTTTTTCCTTTTTAAAAGATTCCAGCAGAAGAAACAATGTCCAAAAAGTTGGCTGCCATAAAGTAAGTTTACCATGAAACAGAGTAGTCTCGTATTGGTTTTCGCTTTGGTTAACATTGAGACCATCTCTTAGCTTCATAGTTTTTTTTATACTTGGAGAAAGCACCCTGCTCTACCGGTCCCTTTTGCCTGGAAATAGCCTACACATTTGTCAGACGTTTGTCTTTAAGTCTCCACGTAAATTATAAAGCCACGGAAAGGATTGTGAACTAACCTAAGAGGAAGGTGTGGGTTACGTGTTTTAGCCAGTGTCTGGGTAGGTGGTGTGTTATTTTTGTTGTTAAATATTTATTGAAAGAGCCGAAACCGGTTTGGCTCAATGGATAGAGCGTCGGCTTAGGGACTGAAAGGTCCCGGGTTCGATTCCAGTCAAGGGCATGTACCTTGGTTGCGGGCATATCCCCAGTAGGGGGGTGTGCAAGAGGCAGCTAATCTATGACTCTCTCTCATCGTTGTTTCTAACTCTCTATCTCTCTCCCTTCCTCTCTGTACAAAATCAATAAATTATATTTTAAAAATATATATATATATTTATTGAAAGAGATGAAAAACTTCCTCCAGGAATTCTTGTCCTATGTATAGACTGAGAGCAGAAAACAAGCTATTTAGTTGGGTGACTTGGAGATTTAATTAACCATTTTACATGGTCCTTTCTTATTTTTATGTTTTATTTACGTAGGCGTAAAATTCATCCTGATCAGAAAAACATTAACGCCTACGTGGTATTTAAGGACGAGAGCGCTGCCGCTAAAGCACTGACCAGGTAATGTTCTCGCTCTGCGGCCTGACAGAATCACTCCGGCAGCTCTGAGCATTTTTAATTCTTTGCTTTCACCTTAAAGCCAGTGGTTCAGGGACTCACCCTCTTCCCTTCATATGTCTGACGCAGAAATGGGGCCCAGATCGCCGATGGATTCCGTATTAGAGTTGACTTAGCATCGGAGACCTCATCTGTGAGTATCTGCGAGTTCTTTTTTTAAAAAAAAATGCATTTTAATGACTTTTTACAGAGAGGGAGAGAGAGAGGGATAGAGTTAGAAACATCGATGAGAGAGAAACATCCACCAGCTGCCTCCTGCACACCCCTTGCTCGGGATGTACCTGCAACCAAGGTACCTGCCCTTGACCGGAATCGAACCTGGGACCCTTCAGTCTCCAGGTCGATGCTCTGTCCAGTGAGCCAAACTGCTAGGGCAATACATATATTTTTTTAAATGTCTTGAAACAAATGAGTAAGAGCTCTCCATAGGAGCACAGGTTAATGGCTGGTGGTGTCAGAGTGACCTAGTTAGGAAGTGACAGAGGCCTGGCTGACATCCCTGGCTGCGACTGTGGACCGAGCACAGGGCCAGCCAGCTGGCCTGATCCACTGGCTGGCTGCTCTTTTTCAATAAAGTTTTATTAGTATACAAACACCCCATTGGGTTGGTAGTACTGCGCGATTGGCTAAGAGAGTGGTTACAACAGAGACAGAGCCTGTGGTGTGTAGGGGGTGTGAGGGGGAAAGTCTGGGCTCTCGGGTGACCCCCGTTCTGTTCCATGAGTGACTGCGTGTCTTTGTGTTTCAGAGGGACAAGCGCTCGGTGTTTGTGGGCAATCTCCCGTACAGTAAGTGTGTATGAGCAAAGTACCTGTCTGTTGTCAAAGTACCGGGAATAGCCGCTGAGCGGTGCCTGTCTGTGCGTTAAGAGGGACTCCAAAAAGCCAGGGCTGCCCGCTCACCAGTGGCCGCGCCTCCGCGCCCGTGCGTGTGCTTTCAGGAGTCGAAGACTCGGCGGTGGAGGAGCACTTTGTGGACTGCGGGGACATCGTGGCCGTGAGGATCGTCAGGGACCCGCTCACCGGCGTCGGCCGCGGGTTCGGCTACGTGCTCTTCGAGGTGCGGAGGCCGCTGCCCTGTCCCCCCCGGGAACGGCCGGGAGGGCCTGGCTGCCGGTCATCGCTCACACACCATCACCATCGCCCTCCAATTCCTGGATTAAGAAATTAAATTAAGCCGAGACCGGTTTGGCTCAATGGATAGGGCGTCGGCTTGGGGACTGAAGGGTCCCAGGTTCGATTCTGGGCAAGGGCATGTACCTTGGTTGCGGGCATATCACCAGTAGGGGGTGTGCAAGAGGCAGCTGATCGATGACTCTCTCTCATCGACGTTTCTAACTTTCTATCTCTCTCCCTTTCTCCCTTCCTCTCTGTAAAAAATCAATAAAATATATTAAAAAAAAAGAAATTAAATTAAAAAATAAAGATTCTAATGGGCTATTACTAATGAGGTCAAGTTATGTGGCCATTTTTTTTTTTTAAATATATTTTATTGATTTTTTTACAGAGAGGAAGGGAGAGGGATAGAGAGCTAGAAACATCGATGAGAGAGAATCATCGACCTTCTGGGAACGTGCCCGCAACCATGCCCTTGACCGGAATCGAACCCGGGACCCTTCAGTCCGCAGACCGACGCTCTGTCCACTGAGCCAAACCGGTTTTGGCTTATGTGGCCATTTTTAAGACTCGGCATATATTTCCCGATAGTTTTAAGAAAGGTGCTCTCACTATAAAAAAAAAAAGAAGAAAGAAAGAAAGAAAGGTGCTCTCAGGCTTCCAGTCCCATCAGTACTGTGTGGTGGTTATCTGACTGCTTCTCTGCCGTTGGTCTGTGTTCTACGTCCTTTTTTTTATATATGTATTTTATTGATTTTTCACAGAGAGGAAGAGAGAGGGATAGAGAGTTAGAAACATCGATGAGAGAGAAACATCCATCAGCTGCCTCCTGCA
Organism: Nyctalus aviator; assembly: GCA_036971965.1. Classification (NCBI taxonomy): domain Eukaryota; kingdom Metazoa; phylum Chordata; class Mammalia; order Chiroptera; family Vespertilionidae; genus Nyctalus; species Nyctalus aviator. Next base: position 3,285,726 of record CM072940.1, on the reverse strand, counting down.
CACCTATTACTGGGGATGTGCCCGCAACCAAGGTACACGCCCTTGACCGGAATCGAACCCGGGACCTTTCAGCCCGCAGGCCGACACTCTAGCCACTGAGCCAAACCAGTTTCAGCCTTTCTTCTGTGTCCTGATAAATTCCTCAGGTTCTTTAAGACACATATCACGTTATACGCAGGGTTGTTGGCATTTAGTAGCTCTGTATTAGCATAAAAGATTGGCAGGACTTGGGATCTAAACGGAACCCTGTGAGGCATCTTGTCCAGCAGCTCGGGCTGCATAGTGGAGTCAGCGGCCACATCCGGGCTTCTGCAGGAAGAGCCTTGTGGGAAGGAGGTTCCCTGGGTGGGAAAGATGGCTGTGACTGCCTGCCATCTGTAAAAAATCGATAAAATATTTTTTTTTTAAAAAATGGTGATACTGGGCCTGGACCCCTATGGAAGTGGTTTTCCGTGTGCAAGCCGCTCTTAATCCGTTCAAGTTGTGATTTGACTAGTTTCTTTGCAGATGAGTTTCTGGTTGAAATTAATACATTGATTTGTATTGCAGAATAAAGATGCTGTTCACCTTGCTCTGAAATTAAATAATTCCGAACTGATGGGGAGAAAACTCCGAGTCATGCGTTCTGTTAATAAAGACAAATTAAAACAAAGCTCAAATCCCAGTTTGAAGAACATCAGCAAACCTAAGAAGGGACTTAATTTTGCTTCCAAAAATGGAGGACATTCTAAAAGTTTATTTATCGGAGAAAAGGCTGTTCTCACCAAGAAGAAAAAGAAAGGACAGAAGAAAAGTGGACAAACGAAGAAGCAGAAAAAACAGAAATAGCAACCTGAAGCTTTACTTTTTCCACCGAGTCTCGTAATAAAACGTGGTGAAACCACATATAGAGTTTCAGAATTCTTGGGGGTCGGCGAATGCGAACATGGAAATGTTTTCAGTTTATTTGCATTGTAATAGAACCTGGGAGGCATTTCTTGTAAGTTGTAGGCAGGTTAGTTACCATGAGTTAGTTTTAGGGCGCGTGGCTCGCGAGCCTCAGTTTGCCGACCTCCGGTTAGAGCATCCTCCTTCTCCAACGAGGGTGTGGGTTCCATCCCCAGTCAGGGGCACATACACTAATCAGCCAATGAATGCATAAATCAGCGGGACACAAATCGGTTTCCTCTCTCTTCAAATAAATTAAAAAAAATAATAAAATAGAGAAATTTGTCTCAATACTCAGGATCTTGATCTTGATCCTAAGATGCTGACCACATCTCACTGTCCTGAGAGCTCAGTGATTAAGCAAAGGAGATGGAGGAGGTGGGCGCAGGGCACCGGGTGAGGCCAGTTTGAACCAAAGGAGAAAAAAGCTGAAATAAAGGGCCAGACGGAAGAAAAGAAGGCGTCTGCGCCGTTACCTGGGCCAAGTCCCCTGTCCGTGGAGGCTGGCAGAGGCCAAGGCCACCTCACCAAGCCCTCCGCCACGTGCAGTAGTTTCCTGCCTTCCTGTCCAAAGTTTGGTCTTACATTTTAGCCCACCTACAGAATGTTTCCCGTATCTTTTTTTTTTTTAATATATTTTTATGGATTTTGTATAGAGAGGAAGGGAGAGAGATAGAGAGCTAGAAATATCGATGAGACGAGAGAGTCATCAATCAGCTGCCTCTTGCACACCCCCTACCGGGGATATGCCCGCAACCAAGGTCCATGCCCTTGTCCGGAATCGAACCCGGGACCTCTCAGTCCCCAAGCCAACGCTCTATCCATTGAGCCAAACCGGTTTCGGCATCCCGTATCTTTTTTCCTTCAGCATCTTTTACCAGTTCCGGCCATTGCTCCATATGATTTCCTTTTTTTATATGTCTTTATTGATTTAAGAGCGGAAGGGAGAGGGATAGAAGAAACATCAATGATGAGAGAGAATCATTGATTGGCCGCCTCCTGCATGTCCCTACTGGGGATCGAGCCCACAACCCCGGCATGTGCCTCCTGGCCGGAATCGAACCCTGGACCCTTTCAGTGTGCAGGCCTAAGCTCTACCCACGGAGCCAAACCGGCTCCGTTTGATTTTCTTCCGTGCATGACACCCTATTGCAACACTGCTCTGACATGAGATTGTGTTGCTGGCTGCACGACGGCTTGTGTCTGAACTTGACACGAGTCACAGGCTGCCTGCATCAAACGAGAATAAAGGCAAGCCGTCGCCGGCAGCAACCTGCGGCGCCCACGCGCGCCCACGGGCGTCTGGGTCGGCGAGCTTCCCCGGAAGTGCGCGGTCCCTCACCGCACACGCATACGTCACTTCCTAAGCCTTCTGCGCAGGCGCAGAAGCAGCACGGGGCGGGGGGGCGGGGCGCCTCTGCTCAGGCACCGCCGCGGGCAGCCTCGGGGTTTCCTCTCAGGCGCCGCGGCGGGCAGCCCGCGGGCCTCTTGCGAGGGCGCCGGAAGTGGCGCGCTAGGCCTTTCCCGTCCCCTCGCGGCGGGCGTCAGTTTGAGCGGCGCCGTCCGCTCGGAGGGAGTTCGCGGCCAACGGCTTCCTCCTCCCCGGGCCCCCCCCTCGGCCGCCGACGCCTCCCTGCGGTCGGGGAAAGATGGTGGGCCGGAACAGCGCCATCGCCGCCGGCGTGTGCGGGGCCCTCTTCATCGGCTACTGCATTTACTTTGACCGCAAGAGACGGAGTGACCCCAACTTCAAGAACCGGCTGCGAGAACGTGAGTGGGCGCCCCCCAACACCCCCCCCCCCATCCTCCCACCTCCTCCCCCGTCTGCCGCCTCTGCGCCCTCTTCTCCCCCCGCCTCCCACCCTCCCGGGACCCTCCCGGGACCCGAACCGCCGCCGGGAAGCGGGGCCGCGCGCCCCCAGGCTGCTCCGGGCCCTGCGCCCGGCCTGGCCCCTGCCTGTTGGATTTTCCCATTTTGTCTAAACCCACCCCCCCCCCATTTATTTGTATGCATACCCTCTGGTTTGTATTATAATTTCGGCGGCGCGTGTTGGGATGGTGCTTGGGTTTCTCTCTTTTTTTTAAAAGAAAAGAATGTGCTTGTATGGACTTCAGAGAGGGAGAGAGAGAAACATCAGTGAGGGAGAAGCATGCATCGGCCGGCTGCTTCCTGCACACCCCCCACCCTGGGGACCGAGCCCGCACCCCGGGCCTGTGCCCTGCGGGCCCCGACCTCCCCGGGCATCCCGCCCCGACCGAGGCCTCCTGGCTCCTGGGTCAATGCTCATCCCCCCCGCCCCCCACCCCTATTTTACGAATTTCTGCAAACTCAACGCGGTAAGGACCATTGCATTCTTAAAAAAAAAAATATATATATATATATATATGTTTTTATTGGTTTTTCACGGAGAGGAAGGGAGAAGGGACAGAAAGTTAGGAACATCCACCAGCTCCCTCCTGCATGCACACCTCTCCTCCTTTCTGGGGGATGTGCCCGCCACCAAGGCGCATGCCATGCCCTTGACCGGAATCGAACCCGGGACCCTTCAGTCCGCGCGCGGGCCGGCGCTCCACCCACTGGGCCGCACGGGCTTCGGCCCATTGCATTCTTAAACCCTCCTGGCGGCTGCGCGCTCGGTGCCGCCGGGATATGAGTGAATGCGACAGGAACCGCGGGGCAGTCCAAAGGGCCGCGCCCCTGATGTGGCTCGGCCCTATTTCAGACCTGCGACATCTCGGGAGGAGGGGGAGGAGGGAGAGGAGGAAGAGGAGGGGGAGGAGGAGGAGGAGGAGGAGGGGGAGGAGGAGGAGGAGGAGGAGGGGGAGGAGGAGGAGGAGGGGTAGGGGGAGGAGGAGGAGGAGGAGGAGGGGGAATGGTGCCGCCCGAGCCGCTGGGGCCTTTGCATCTCGGAGGCAGGCGCGCTCCTCTGCAGCCATAGGCGAGCACGTTTGTTGGAATAAGGAATATTTTCTTGAAACTATTATCCGGGTTGCTCAGGCGAAGCTAAAAATGCACGTTTACAGAAGTACAAAGCGGCGATTGTCCCGCCTCGGACAGTTCCTCTGAGCTTCTCACGTGCTCAGGGACCACGTGGGGCTGGGGCCCGCGGGGGAGGGGGGGCCGCGCTGATGTCACCCCATAAACCGGGACCCGGGGTCCCCACGCCCGCATGTCAGGGGGCGCAGGGATCACAGAGGCTATTTATTTAATTTAAGGTTCGGGAGTCGAACGGGAGGAATGGTGGAGGGGACGGGGCCACGTGCTAACAAACCTGACCGGTTTAGGGAGGCCTGCGTGGTGGCCTTACAAAGTCGGGCCTGACCTAGCCGCAAAGGATGGTCTGAGATGAAAGCTTTTTAGCCAAAAGCCGCTCCGTGGGCCTCGCCGGTTTGGATAGATGAAGGGTCCCGGGTTGGATTCCTTTCCAAGGGCACAGGCCCGGGTTTTAGGCTCAGCCCCCAGTACGGGGCCTGCAGGAGGCAGCCGATCAATGATCCTCTCTCATCACTGATGTTTCTTTCTATTCCTCTTCCTTCCTCTCTGAAATCAATAAAAATATGTATTTTTTAAAAGCCATTCATGGCAATATTTTTTCCCCTGACCAAGGTCAATCTCCACCTTAGCTGAACCTATCATCGTTTTGTATCCAAGATAACAGCCTGATAAACAGGCCTTCGCAAAAACAAAGTTATCTCCCCATTATCCTGCCCCTCAGAGCCCGGGCACTGCTCTGCGGAGACCACAAATCCCCTTGTGTATTTCCTGAATAGTTAACTGTTAACCAACGACGGTGGTGTTCGCCTGAATCAAAGAAGTACAGGTGTCAGTCATTTTTTATCCAATCCCACAGGTCTCCCTCTCTGCTTTCTCCCGCCTCCCTACCCTAGCACCAGTGGATTTCATGTAACCCACTTAAGGCTTTTGATTGAAATGGGGAAAATGAGTCACAGAGCTGCCATTTTGCAGCATTGTCTCCATTCGCTGAGATTCTGCTTCCTGGCAGTTGTCAGACTCAAGGAAACCCACAGAAGTCCTCTAGGCTGCTTGGCTGTTTCTTACATTGACAGAAGGTTATTTTTGATTTGATGGTTCCCAGGCCAGGTTAGTCACAGGCTGTGGGCATAACCTTGAGATTTCTGAATCTTCATTCTCTTAGTTTGTAAAGTCAGGCCTCTGGTTGGTTTTCAGGAGACGAAGAAAGATGTTTGAAGTGTCCCCACCATTCCTGGCCCAGGGAAGCTGCATTAGTGCCGCATCTTTCTTGCTGAAAGTATTCCACGTTTACCTTTGTACCCCGCTGCCCTCTCCACCGTTTTAGACACACTGAGAAACTTTTTGTTTTTTTGTTTTTCAAAATCCCATTTCCATGTAAGTGGCCAGGCTTGGATTATTAGTTTGGGCAACCGACTTAAGGTTTTAGTTCCACTTTTGTAAAATGATACAATGACGGTAGTTTAGGGCGGTCTCTGGCACGTAGTGACTGGTGAATGCTGAAGGTCGTTTATGAATATAATTGACTTTATATTTTCTTTAGCAATTAAAACTTTAATTCAGGCCCTGAGCTGTCGGGCTCCGTTGGTTGAGCGTCCGGGTTGCTGATTGACTTCAGGTTATGGGCCAGGGATGCAGGCTTGGCATGGCTCTCCAGTGGGAGGTGTGCAGGAGGCAGCCCGCGGATGCTTCTCTCTGCAGTGTCTCTCCCACTCCCTGCCTCTCTGTCTGAAATCAGTAAACACATTAAGAAAGGAATTCTTTAAGCTTTAATTACCAGTAGTTTTACACTCTGATTGAAAGGACTTAATTGTGCCCTGGCCAGGTGGCTCGGCTGGAGTTTGTTTTACTTGTTAGGGTCGCACGGCAGCTCGTGGGACTGGCTTCCAGCAAATCTGAGTCACAGTCTGGCTTTGCCGACTGGTTTGCCGGTCTGTTACCAGGTGTCACATCCCTTCATCAGAGATACTGTCTGGTACTCTATCTGGAAATAAGTTAATGTAACAAATCGTGTTATGAAACTAACTCCAGAGGTTTAATCCTTTTTTAAGAAGTTGATGTTAGAGAAACATGGATTTGTTGTTCGTCCGTGCATGCACTCCTGGTTGATTCTTTATGTGCCCTGATGGGTATTGAACTCCCAACCTTGGCGTCTGGGGATAGCGTCCTAACCAGCTGAGCTACCCACCAGGGCCAGAATTTTAATCTCAGTGCGAAAATTCAAAGTAACCAAGCAGCCTTTAAAGTTGCTAACTATTCAACATTCAGCAACAGCCATACACTCTCTGGCCCATAAAAGCCGCTCTAAGGTGGGATAGTGATGGACCTACGTCTCCTGCTGCCTTCTGTGACCCCCTCCACCACTTCCTGGTCCTGACCTGGGTCGGTTTTCTCTGTAAATGGGGTTACTGAGCGGGTTAAGTATAAGCTAAGTGATGTTGCTGAGATGCTGTCATGGCACGGAGCATCGAAGACCTACAAAGGGCTCACCTGAGCACGCAGGCATTCCTTGTCTTCATATCAGCTTTATCTTAAAATCCCCGTCTCCTCCAGGCTTAGCGCTCTGCTTGCAGCTCTAGGCTGTGCCGTCAGATGTAGGAATTCCTCACTACAGTCTGTATAGAAAATGCATTCCCTATTCCCTGCCTAACGAGGGCCCAACAAGACCCTAAGCAAAGTGAGGGTAGAATACGGTGTCTGTTCTTCTCCCCACACTCACCCGCCCAGAGGGGAACCCTAGGAGAGGCAGTTTGTCAGAAGAAAATAGGGCATTCTTCAAGTTAATGTGCGAGATCAACTTTAACCTCTCTTTTTCTGTGGGACCGCCAGAATGGTTTTGTAGGGTTGGCAAGAGATACCGGTGTGGTTGAGCCAGTTGGCAAGGCTAGAGGAAGAAGGCTCCCTGGCCGTAGTAACCTGGTGAACCGCGCTGTGGCCCACGGCGGCCGCGTTAGGTGGCCTTGTCTGGAGAGTTCAGAGGCCACTCACTCGCCAGAGGTCCCCAAGGAGTGAGTGTGGGAGCCTTAGCTTTCGTAGCTCTGGCTGTGGTCACTCCCGTGTCCCTGGGAGGTGTGTTAGTGAGCAAGCTCCTTAGCTGAGGGGTGGTATTGGACTGCGTCAGTAACATGCTTTATGGCATGTTCTACATGGGGCCCGTTAACACATGCTCACGTCAGCTCAGCTCTACCCAAGTGCTGTGCTCAGCCAGTTTTACCTGGAAGAGAGGGCGGCCAGGGGACTGCCGCCTGCCCTGCGGCACCCACACCGTCACAGTCACGTGGGTGAATCGCTAATTGGCAATTTTAAATTTCCCCCTCCCCACTTAAGACTGCCAGCCAGAGTTTAACATTCAGGACATGGGGTCTGGGGTGTTTAGTAACGAAAGCCCTCACTGGGGTGGCTTCCCTCCTGCTCCTGTTCTGTCCTCTGTGGCGGGAGGGCGGGCCTGCTCTGCTGGTGGTTACCGGGGAGCCCGCTGGTGGGCTGTCTCCCCTCGTCAGGGCTGGTCCCCACGACCCTGACCGGCACAGGAGCCCCGGAGCTGAGATGTTTGGAAACGTGATGAATGGCCCTCGCGCATTTAGACTCTGGTTCTCATCTCAGTAACGAGTGTCTCCTCTCTCGCAGGAAGGAAGAAACAGAAGCTGGCCAAGGAGCGGGCTGGACTGTCCAAGGTGAGGCCGCGGCTCCTGCTTGGACAGCACGGGTGGGCTCACAACACACTTCATTCTCGTTATTTACTTTCCATTCCAGCAGCTGTAAATGCCCCCATATTATACACTTTATAGAAATGATTACTTCAAACTCCATTGCAGATGTATTGATTACAGTTACATAAAAGTCTATAATGGCGATCAAAGAATTATAATATGCATATTACTTCAGGTTTGACTCAAACTCAAAAACCAATTTGATCAATAAGCTGTTTTGTGGGGTTTTTTTTTTACATTCCTGTCCATGTAGATACTAATCTTTGCGGGTGCTGTTGAGTAAATTCAATTTTCGGTGGTATGATTTTCTGTGTATAATTTTTGGGGGCATGATTTCGTTGTTATTAAATATTCTCCTTCCGAACAGTTGCCTGACCTTAAAGATGCTGAGGCTGTTCAGAAATTCTTCCTTGAAGAAATACAGCTGGGGGAGGAGTTACTAGCTCAAGGTAAGAGTCCCGTAAACAAACCCACCGGCTGAGCCTGAGCATTAGTGGCTCTCGTAAGCGACTTGAGAATGGGCAGCAGCCCCAAGGCGGGCACTCCCTCCACGGGGCTGATCAGATTGGAAGATTTTATGGAAAGCAGGGAGCTGTTGAGAAAAGAAAAGAGGGGGTTATATTGGGGACAGATTTTCTTTTGGGGAGAGGGGTGTTACGTAGATTGCCTTTTCTTCCTGTGAGGGATGGAGAAGGGCCTATGTCAGATTACCTAACTGGTTCTTGGCCCGAAAATTCCATCCACAAGTGGCACCTTTGGCGGGGGGGTGGGGGGGGGGGTGGGGTAGGGGGTGGTGGCAATGTTTGTTTTTCTTTAAAAGACTAGAACACTGAGTAGCAGTTGCCCCTCTGTAGAAAGCGTTTGTTAGGGCGTCGCTCCCGGTGCTGGGAAAGGGGTGACCTTATCTCTAGGAACTTCTCAGTGCAGAAGACAGTGGTTTCCGTCTGGAACAATGGTGCCCTGGGTCGCCTCCCCTGCCTGACCCCCCGTGGCCGGCGCCTGGGCCCTGTGCTGCAGAGGCCGTGTTTGTAATGTTTAACGGCGGCGGCTCCGGCCCGATGGGAGGCTCTCCGTTCCGGGGTCTCAGGTGACCGGGCGGTATGCGTGTCATTAGGCTTGTTGGTTTTCCTCCCTGCAAACGCTCTGTGCTGCCCGCTGTGTAAGATTACAGCGCCTTTCTATGTTTAGAGACACAGACACCACTGTTGCCTACAGTATCGGTGTCAGCACAGGAGCCTGCTGCAGGCTGTCTGACAGGAGGCACTGTAGAGCGGTCCCATGGGGGTGTGAGTGCATTCCCGTGTCCGCACGGAGATAATTCGCAGAGATGGACCTGAGTAACGATGCGTTTCTCAGAACTCGTCCCCGTCCTCGGGCCGTGCGTGGCTACGTTTCAAGACAAGCTTTTAGACATTTCATAACGTGAGGATTGTGTTATTGGAGACTGGCTGCAAAAAGGAATGTTTCTTGTGCGTTATCATTGCCCATGAGGTATTTTGAGTGAGTTTTAAGTTTACTTGACACAGAGAAGGTAAGTAGTCTTTACGAATGAGGCTGCTTTTGCCAGGCCAGTGTGGGTCAGTGGTCGGTGCAGGGCGGACTTCAGAGTTGACTTCCTGGCGAGGGCAGGGCTGTCAGGTTGTGTGTCACTCCCTTCCAGGCGAATACGAGAAGGGTGTGGACCACCTGACGAACGCCATTGCCGTGTGCGGGCAGCCCCAGCAGCTGCTGCAGGTGTTGCAGCAGACTCTGCCGCCGCCCGTGTTCCAGATGCTGCTGACGAAGCTGCCAACCATCAGCCAGGTGAGCACTGGCAGGGGAAATGCAGTAGAATTTGGGGATGAGATATGTAGGGACACTAGCATTAAAAAGGTCTAGGGAAGTGGTGTAACTCCAGATACCAGTGCCTGAGATCCCCTCCCTCCTGGAACAGCATCCAGACGACTGGCTGGCCGCGATCTAGTGCCGGTGCCCTAGATGTGGGCCAGGAAGTGTGCCTCAGATCAAGTCTCGGGCCTCGTATTCAAATCCCAAAACCAGGCCACTCAGCTACTCGGTAAACTGGTTCTCCGCCCGCTCCTCTGTGAACCCCTGCCTTCGGGTCAGTGCTGGCAGAGCCTGGAAGTGGGGTGTGGAGACCCCGGAGCCCGCTGGCCTCACTCGTGCCTCGCTCCTGCCAGGCGGGCTTTGGGTTTGAACTGTTCGGCTCTGGCAGGGACAGTGCCGTTTGTGTTAACGGTGATCCGCGCTCTATTGGCTTTAACCCTTCCCCAGGGGTTCGAGAGCATCTGCTCTTCGGAATGGCATGACCATCACGTGTGTTCATGTCCATTGGGTGAGACTGAAAGTTGGTAAAATGTAGTCTTCAGACTGATCTTGACTCCACTAGACTGGAAAGGGTCTAAGGAAAGACACGTTCCCACAGGTAGGAGCGAGGGTGAGACACCACGGAATTGGTCTTAATGCCTTTTATTCAGACGGCGCGAGCCCCAGGCTGCATCACATCACCTGCCTTCCGTCATTGGCACTTGGGACAGAGCTTTGGGGAAACTGACCCGAGGATGAGGCCTTGGGAATGGATGAGTTCAGGATGAAGCCTGTATTCCTCTCCATAAAGAGGATTTTTTACTCCGTTATTTGTCTCATGTCGCCTGGAAATGCTTTCAAAATGCTAATTTGAGAGGACTGTGATTCTTTTTCTGCAAGGATTTTGAACATTTCCAGGCCAAAAAGGGAAAGGTGTGGTGCATGGGGTGATCAGTATTCTTAGCACTAATGGGTATTTTTAGTGCACGTAGGAGTAAAAAGATCTGAATACATTTTGGTTTCAGTTATGTAATTGGCTGCCCTAGCATGGTGTGCCTTTATTCACTTGAAATTTGTCATGACACTGACAGCTGTCATCATCATTAGATGATATAAAGCGTTCACTGTTGATGTAAATCTCGGAATGGGTAAACTTTAGCCAGATTTATTTCTTTGAATTCAAAGGGCATTTTTGCTGAACTTAGAAGTCTGGTTCAATGCTTATACTTCGTAAGAGTTAAAATTCTGTTTTTCTTTTTTCAGAGAATTGTGAGTGCTCAGAGCTTGGCTGAGGATGATGTGGAATGAGAAACAAATGTCAACATAATCTCCATTAAAAAGATTTTTAAAATCGTGACTTGGAGGATGAACAGCTCTGGGAGGAAAAGGGCAAATATGCTTGCTGTGGACTGTCCTACACTGAAAGCTGCCAGAGTGAATCTTCACTTTGTGCAGATCCATCTGTCTCCTATTTATTTTTCCCAGTGAAGAGTGTATTTTGATAGAAAGCGTTTCATTTTATAAATACACTATGAGTTACCGAAATATCATGGATTTTTGTGTATTCCTAAAACATGTAATTAAAATGGACACAACATCAGATTAATGTGCACCCAAAATATCTAGTGCTCAGTTTTGAAAGGCAAAAAAAAAAAAAAAGTAGGGGAAGGCTGAAGAACGCACGTTTTTTGAGCTAGAACGTTTGGCTGGCAATGCGATTGTGTCTATCACAGCTGGGTATTAAAATCTTTGAGATGATTTCTTCGCATTTAATCTCTTAAATACGTGAGATGCGCTGTGGTGCTGTTTCAGCTCCCGCACCGTGTGTACCCATCGTGAGGTGTGGGTGAAGTCGGTGGCTAATGTGCCCAGGTACTTCGCTGCAGGTGCACGTGGTTGCGGGAAGCGCCAGGCCTGGGTCTGTGCACCCGGATCCAGCTGCTGGGCCTGCCAGTCGCCGCCTCTCCCTCTCCTGACCAAGGGAGGGGCTGGTACGCCCATTCAGAGAAGTGTCCCCGTTGCTTCCAGTTCGTTTCGCTGTGTGCAGCATCGTGAAATTCAACCTTCTCGCGGGGAGCAGCCAAGCCTTGCGCTTTTTATTCTTTGAATCTTGCATGCTTGCCTGACTTTGTATTTCTGAAGATTTTTTTTTTTAAGTGTAACGTGTTGGTTTTCACTGAAATCATGTGCTTCTGTCACCAATCTTGTAAATAATCTGAAACTTAACCTTTAAGGAAACTGAGATGATATACTTGTAAAAATGTTTCTTTGCTTTAATCGTAATGTACCTCCTTGATCCTTTAACCTGAATGGTTTATCTTATGATGATGAGAATAAGGTGGATCAGACTCGCAAAGCCCGGACGTAATGAACTCGGGACACCGCC
>CM072940.1:3254463-3273705 GCA_036971965.1 Nyctalus aviator | reverse complement strand
TACAGCCACAGGTCCGGGGTCTGGCGTGGGGCTGAGCAGTGTTTGGCACCTCGCGGCCGCCTGCATTCTGCCTGGACCTGTGTGTGGAGATCCCAGACCTTCCCATGTGTGTGGCTATTTATCTTGTTTTTCTTACAAACCTTCTGGACCTTGAGCTTGAGTTTTGTGGCGGGGGAAAGAGTCTGGAACGTGGTTCTAATTTCTGTCAGAGCCACACGGCCTTGGGCATGTCACGTTGCCTCTCCGAACCTCCATCTTCTCATCTGTGAGTTGAGAATTAGGGTGACTCGCCTCCAATGACTCCCAGGTCTGTGATCTTGAACCTGTAAACTGCTTTTTTTTTTTTTTTTTTAACCCAGCATGCTTTTTGGGGGGAAGGGTGACCTGTACAAACATGCTGATCAGTCAGTTTTACTAATGAGACCCAGTCCAAAGCTGGGGGGGAGGTTGTCAGTGATTGGAAACAGCCTTCCCTCCTCCCGCCCAGAGGAGTGTTCAGAAGGGGCCGCCCGGGGGAAGAGCACTGAGCATAGGTCAGGGAGCACAGGTGGGGAAAGAGCAGGAGACGGACCCCTGAAAACGCTGGCTGGAGGGCCACGGGGTAGCTTAGACTTGGAAGGGAATAAGGGATGAGTGTGTGTGTGCGCACACACACGAGGCCCAGTGTACGAATTCGTGCACGTGGATGCTGGCCGGGGGGGTCTCGGCTCAGGCTTGGGCCGTGATGGCCGCTGCGTGTCCCGTGTGTGTGTATGTGGGCGCCGGGGAAACCTGGCAGTGGAACCGGGTGCCCGTGGGCCTGTGCTTGGGCAGAGACGGACTGCTTGTGCCGGAAGGGAAAGAGCATTTAAAGCGGGCCGCCTGGTGGGGGCGGCAGGGCTGTGCTGGCGACGTAACGGGACTCCGTTCACATTTGGCCTGTGTGCACCCAGCGCAGGGTGCCTGCCCCGGCCCCGTTGAGGCCGCTGGACCAGAGAGTGTGAGCGGAATGTCACTGAAGACGTGGAGATCACCGGTGTGTCCTGCAGACAGCACGTGACGTGTTCTTTCCGTGACAAGCGCTGTGCTCACCCGTGTACGTGACCATTAAAGGGTTCGGAGGACAGGTTGGCTCGGTGCTGCTTTGCAGAAGTGGATTCTGGACCGGGTGCCACAGGCGAGGTGCCCGCATGTCTCTGGTTACAGCCTCTGGGGGTGCTGGCCGCTGGGCAGGGAGCGTCTGCAGTGATGGCTCCCCGCCCTCGGCGTGGGAAGAGGCTGCTGGTGTGGGGCCGGGTGGCCAAGGTGACACAGATGCTCCGTGGTGATGGGGAACACGTGACAGGACCTTCATGGGGTCACAGGCGTGCGCTTAAGCTGTAAACATGGGGACGAGAAGCTCAGCTCCGGAAACTCGTCTCCTCGGCGGCTGCCGCCTGAGCAGAGACACTCCGGAGCATCGGAGTTGTCAGCTTTCCAGCCTGACTCCGCTTTGTGTTCTGGGGTGAAGCAGATGCCTTTCTCCCCCTTTTTAGGTTTCTAGATCACTATGATAGGTACTGTATGGGTTTGGTTTTTGTTTTTGTTTTTTCCCCACCTTTTAAAGGCTGCAGTGTGTTCTAGAAAAGCCCAGGGCCTTGTGGGCGCACTAGATCCTGTTTGCTTTCCGCGGATCCTGAGAAGGTGTCCTGTGTTTTGATGTCATGCTGAGAAGAGGGCTGGGCCTTGGGGCTGGAGGGGGGCGTGTCCCCGTGGCGGGCGGTTAGTCATTTTACTAACAGGACCTGCAGTTGCTCTCTGTCCTCGCAGAGGCTGGCTCTCCTGGCTCCAGCAGTTTGTCCCTTCCCGTGGCGCTCAGTGGCTCCAGAGGCCTCCCTGGCAGCCTCCTGCAGGCGGGCCTCCGGCGGCGGCAGCACGGAGACGGGGAAGGAGGGGCTGGGGCTGGGCGCGGGCGGCCCGGGGCTGTAACTCACCGGCTCCTCCTGCCCGGTGCTGCATGTCAGGGAAGATTCCGGGCTCACCCACCCCGGCTTCATGGAGGTACCATCTGCAAATAACACCCGTATGTATGTAAGATGTAAATGTGACGTTTTGATGTACATATACGTGATGAAATGATGACCGCTTCAGTCTAATTAACATGTCACCTCACCGTGACCTTGTGTTTGTGGGGAGAATAAAGACTTAACTCTCACATGTCAGGTGTGCGGCCATTAACTGCATCCCCTCTGACCTCCCTCCTGCTCCTTCACCACGCACTCCAGCCCTGACCCTCTGCCCCGTCCTGCTCCGTGTCTCAGGTTTTATTTATTTTTTTTAATTTTATTTTTTACAGAGGAAGGGAGATGTATAGACAGAAACATCGACCAGCTGCCTCTTGCACACCCCCTACTGGGGATGTGCCCGCAACCAAGGTACCTGCCCTTGACCGGAATCGAACCTGGGACCCTTCAGTCCGAAGGCTGACGCTCTATCCACTGAGCCACACTGGTCCTGGCTCGGATTTTTTTCTTTTTAGATTCAGTGTGTGAGATGCGGCGTTTGCCTTCCCGTGTCTGCTTTATTTCACTCAGCTCGCCCGCAGGCTCGTTCATGGCAGTGTGGCCCGGTTTCCCATTTAAAGGTGGAACATTCCGCCGAAACCGGTTTGGCTCAGCGGTAGAGCATCGGTCTGCGGACTGGAGGGTCCCGGGTTCGATTCCGGCCAAGGGCATGTACGTTGGTTGCGGGCACATCCCCGGTGCGGGGTGTGCAGGAGGCAGCTGGTCGATGTTTCTCTCTCCTCGATGTTTCTAGCTCTCTCTCTCTCTCCCTCCCTCTCTGTAAAAAATCAGTAAAATATATTTTTTAAAATAATAATAAATAAAAAATAATAAATAAAGGTGAAACATTCCGCCGAGTGGGCACCTTTCCGTGGGACTCGCCCACGCAGAGTCCTGTAAACGCCGCCGGGAGCACGGCGCGGACGCCTGAGGTGACGTCGTTCCCGTTAGACATACCCTGGGTGGAATCGCTGGCTCTCACAGTCGTTCTGTTTCTGAGGAACCCCCTACTGTTTTCCAGGCCGGCCGGCAGACTTACGTCCCGCTGGAAGCCCAGGAGGGTTGCCTGGCCGGTGTGGCTCAGTGGTTAAGCACTGACCAATGAGCCAGGAGGTCACGGTTCAGTTCTCCGTCAGGACGCACGCCCAGGCTGCGGGCTCTATCTATCCCCTGTGTGGGGCGTGCAGGAGGCAGCTGATCAATGATGGTCTCTCCTTGATCTCTCCCTCTCCCTCTCCGAAATCAGTCTTTTAAAAAGTGCATGCGGGTTCCCTTCACATCATCACCGTCTTCCCTTTTGGCCTTGTCGGCTGTTAATTCGCACCCCTCAGCCAGCAGGTGCCTGCGCCTGCAGGCCGGTGGGTGCCTCGCTTTACCCAGGGCCGGGGCTGCCTTCACGACCTTCTGTGGCGGCTCCCGAGAGGTGGGGGTGGACCTGAGCTGCCAGCCGCTCCTGGGGCCCGGGAGCTCTCGGCGCGCTCTGCCAGCTCAGCTGTGCACTGCGAGGCTGGTGCTGGGCCAGGCCCAGCATGGTTCTGTTTGTGAAAGCACAATTGTTGCTTTTGACCTTGAAATGGGGGGGGGGGGGTCCTTAAGTCTGTCCAAGGCCTGCTGGAACTGGAACTGCCCTCCACCACTGAGCGGAAAGGGGCTGAGAGCTCATCCGGTGGCTGAGATGGGGCTTGACTCCCCCCCTCCCCCCCAGCCCTGTGCATCTTACATGATGGGGTGTCTTCTGTCCCCAGGAGTTTGTGGATCCACAACCAATGGATTAGCTTTAAACAAAGGCCTTTTGTTACGGAGCTGCCGACGCAGAAACAGATGTAAGGTTTCCCCCGGAGAACAGTTGTCTAATAACGGCATCGGAGGAATAACGAGGAAGGATGAAAGAAGGCCAGTTAGCAGCTACCCCCAGGGTGCCTCCCGGCATGGAACCGCCGAGCCCCCCGGGGAGGCTGGGGCAGGCGGGGACAATGGCAGGAACGCGGGAGACTTCCTCCAAACCCGGCAGCGTGTCCCTGGACACGGGAGGCAAACACGGCCAACCCGTGAAGCCGGGCCAGCTCTCCGCTACCTCTGGCTCGCAGTGTTCGGCTCAGTCTTCCCCTTCCTCCCTCCTCTCCAGTGAAATACTTTGTGAATGAAAATCCTCACCTGAGGATACTTTTCCATCGGTTTTTAGAGAGAGGGGAAGAAATGGCGATGTGAGAGAGAAACATACGGATTGCCTCCTGTGTGTGCCGTTGCCCTTTGGGCCGCAGGCCAATGCTCTGTCCACTGACCGAGCGGCCTGGGCTGGACCTCATCTGCACCAGCGGGGCCCCTGGGCCTCCGGCCTGCAGGTCCACCTAGATCCTGGGCTTGCAGCCTCTGCAATGCGAGAGCCAGTTCTTCACGGCAATTCTCTCTATCCGGGTCCTGCTGGTTCTGTTTCCCGGGAGAACCCTGGTTCGCACAGGCCGGCTCCTCTGTGCAGCATCGCGCACTCCGTCCACGGCTGTGATCTTCCTGGAAACCCCTCTGGCCCCAGACACATCTCTGGGAAGCATCTGCTTGGCATGCTGGGGCGCCACCTGGTGACGAACGGAGGCACTGCAACGTCCTGGCCTCCCCGCTTCACCGTTCATCGCCATCATTGACCTCGGCATGGATTCATAGACTCCCACATTCCTGTGCCGCCTTCACTCTTTTTTAAAAATAAATATTTTATTGTTTTTTCACAGAGAGAGGAAGAGAGAGAGCTAGAAACATCGATGAGAGAGAAACATCGATCAGCTGCCTCCTGCACACCCCCCACTGGGGATGTGCCCGCAACCAAGGTACATGCTCCTCACCGGAATCGAACCTGGGACCCTTCAGCCTGCAGGCCAGCGCTCTATCCACTGAGCCACACCGGTCAGGGCCACCTTCGATCTGGTACTCATGCAACACACATTTCAGGGGAGGGCCTTGCTGCAGAGGCAGAGACTGCCCAGCCATGGTCTCTCCCCTGCCCAGAGTCCACAGTCCAGCCGGACACACGGAATGAACGCAGACAGTGTGCTCAGGGCCGGGTGGGGGCCGTGAGCAGGAGCAGAGGCAGAAATGGGGGGGATTTCGGGGTGTCCCAGGCACCGAGTGCCGTCGGTCCCGGCTGCTGGCTGCTGGTCAGAAAGCATCTGCACAGCTAGGCCGGCGTGGCTCCGCGGTGGAGCGTCCGCCTAGGAACCCGGAGGTCAGGGTTCGATTCCCTTTCAGGGCACGTGCCCGGGTTGTGGACGTGATCCCCAGTAGGGGGCGTGCAGGAGGCGGCCGTTCCATGATTCATTGATGTCTCTATCTCTTCCTCTCTGAAATCAATTTTAAAAAAATACATATATTCTTTTAAAAGCCCTGGCTGGTTTTGCTCAGTGGATAGAGCGTTGGCCTGCGGACTGAAGGGTCTCCAGTGTCTCTCACATCGATGTTTCGCTCTCTGTCCCCCACCCTCCGCTCTCTCTAAAGATCCATGGAAAAATCTCCGAGGGTGAGGATTAATAAATAAAAGGAAGCTGAACAATTAGGGTTCATTGTGGGGGCTATTGCCCTGCTACCTGGCTGGAGGGAGGGGGGGACAGGCTGGTGCTGGCAGCGAGCAGGTGCCCTCTGCCCTGCACCCACCCCGCACGGCCACTGGGTGGCGCTGTGGGAGCTGGAGAGAGAAGCAGCTCCCCGTGGAGATGCTCTGCAAACTGTCATTTCCAGCTGCCGCTTCCCGCTGCTCCGCTCCCAGGCCGCCCCCGGGGGGGCAGAGCTTGGCCAGCCCGCCGCCCACTCTGCTCCCGCCAGGCTTCCTGTTTCCCGGGTCTGTGTGCTGGGCGCTCTGGGCTCCCGGGTGCCCTGCAGGAGGGAGGGCGTGGAGAGCCGGGGGATCGGCCGCCGGGGCTCCGTGGCTAACAGGCCGGCTATGAAATACAGGCCCCTCTGCTTTCTCTGTTAGACCCCCTCCAGCTTTTTATCTTTTTGAGAGAGGAAGGGAGAGAGAGAGAGAGAGAGAGAGAGAGAAGCACCCATGATGAGAGAATCATCGATGGGCTGCCTCCTGCGCGTCTCCCACTGGGGACCAAGCCCGCGATCCTGCACTTGCCCTGACCGGGCATGGAATGGTGACCTCGTGGTTCACAGGTCGACGCTCAACCACTGAGCCGCACAGGCTGGGCTTGGAAGCTTATGAAACCGTGTGAAGGATGAGGCTGCCGATCCCAAACAGAGCAGCCCGTGCAGCACGGGCACCGCGGCCCTCCCAGTCCCCTTGATCACACTCACACACCAAAAACACGCATGCTCACATGCACGCACACGCACTCACACATGTGCACCCACGTGCCCTGACACGCACGCTCATGCACGCGCACAGGAAGGAAAAGCACAGCAGAGCCCGTGGCTCCCTTGTGGTTTTTTCCATGACTTACTTCCTCAGTTCCTCTTTCTGCTGCCAGTTTTAGCTCCCGGCTGTTGTTAAGCTCCGTCGGTTAAAGTGTAACTCTAAGAACGAGTCCTGTGACATGCGGGCGCCCTGCGGCCTGCAGGGCGGGGAGGGAGGGGGGAGGCGGTCCTGGCCTGCGTGCTGCCCACGGGAGGTGCCCACAGAGGGTCTGTCCCCAGGCAGCCTGCCCTCTGGGCCCGGATGGGTCAGGGACTCCACATCGCGAGGGCCACCTGTTGGAGGCAAGCAGATACCACGTGTCCCATTTTGAACATTAAAATATATATATATTTTTTTATTATTATTATTGACTTTTTACAGAGAGGAAGGGAGAGGGATAGAGAGCTAGAAACACCGATGAGAGAGAAACATCAACCAGCTGCCACTTGCACACCCCCTACTGGGGGATGTGCCCGCAACCAATGCCCACGCCCCCGACCGGAATCGAACCTGGGACCCTTCAGTCCTCAGGCCGACGCTCTATCCACTGAGCCACACCGGCCTCGATTGCAGAGAGGGGGGGAGGAGGCGAGGGAGGGGCAGAAGCATTTGCCCCGGGAGCAGTGTGGCCCACCGATGGGGATCGGCGGGAGTTTGGAGACTCAGGAATGAATCGCTCACTCGCTCGCTCACACACACATCCGTCCCCTCTTCCAAAACGGCGCAGCCTTCGGGGGGAGCAGCCGGGAGAAGCGTGCGCGTGCCCGAGACCGTCGGAGAGGGCGTCCTGGCGCCTCCGGGGGTTCTGGGGGCGGGTGTTCCCTCCGGGGAGGGCAGGGCCTGGGGAGGAGGAGGGGGCCGGGGGGCGCGGTGGCCCAGGGACACACGCAGACACGGACACGGACACGGCTGCCAGGCCACGTCCAGCCGAATGAGACGGCGCGGTTATCCGGCTGCTCCTGCCGGACCCGGGGCCGAGGTGGGTTTCCGGGGGCCCTCGCCCGGCTCGGGGCGTCTCGGGGCTGTGACAGGACTCGTGGGCTGCAGGGCGGAGCACCGGCCTTTGGAACGCGGTCCCCCGAGGAAGGGGAGGGAGGGGACGGCAGGCGCCCCGTGCGGGCCCGGGCGGCGGCCGGAGGGGCTGTGCCGGGAGGGCCGGGCCCTCCGCTTCCCGCAGACACAGGCGCCCCCAGAGCCGCCTCCCCTTCCCTGACCACAGAGGCCTTCCTCTGACTCATCCTCGGAAGATTCCCGCTCCGTCCGAAAATGAGCAGCATGAGTGACAGGCGGCCACTCCGTGGATGGCCAGCCCCTCCCGTCCACGGTGCCCGCGGCCTGTGGGGCCCGCGGCCTGTGGGCCCGCCCGCCCGCCGGGGCAGCAGGGCCTGCGGGGAGGCTGCCCGGAGCCCGCTGGGGCTCGGAGCCTGGCGACCCATCAGAAGGGAAGTCTCTCATTTTATTTTTTAAAATATACTATGGCCGAAACCAGTTTGGCTCAATGGATAGAGCGTCGGCTTGGGGACTGAAGGGTCCCGGGTTCGATTCCGGTCAGGAGCATGCACCTTGGTTGCGGGCATATCCCCAGCGGGGGGTGTGCAGGAGGCAGCTGATCGATGATCCTCTCTCATCGATGTTTCTATCTATCTATCTCTCTCCCTTCCTCTCTGTACAAAATCAATAAAACAAAATAAAATCAATAAAATATACTGTTTATTGACTTCAGAGAGGAAGGGAGAGGGAGAGAGAAGCATCAGCGATGAAAGAGAAGCAGGGATCGGCCACCTCCCGCATGCACGCCCCACACTGGGGGTCGAGCCCACAACCGAGCGTGTGCCCTTGGCCAGAATCGAACCCAGGACCGCCTGGTTCACAGGTTGACGCTCAACCACTGAGCCGCACGCACCGGCCGGCCGGGCGTATTTTCTGTCGATAGCATTACAGGTACATCCAGTGCTCCCCTCCTCCTCCTCCCCTGCCCCTCCCCTCTCCCCCAGCCCCTCCTCCTCCCCCGCCACAGGCCCTCTCCACCCCCCAGGCCCTCTCCACCCCATTGCTGTGTCCGTGGCCCTGCATATGCGTATATAAGGCCTTTGGTCTATCCCTTCTCATGCCCACAACCCCGCGTCGGGGAGGGAGGGGCGTCCTGACTGTCGGTGGGAGGACAGCCGGTCCCTTGTCCCCTGGCTCTGCCAGTGCTGGGCCTGCCCCTCCCGGCGGGGCAGGGAGGAAAGGGGGAGGAGGGGGCAGAGTGACGGTTGCCCGGTGTGGTTGCCACGACGACAGGGTGGCGGCTGCCAGGGCGGCCGGCGAGGGGCACCTGGGCGCCTGCAGGTTCGGATCTGCCCTCCAGGCCGGCAGCCAGGGCCCAGCCCGCCTGCGCAGGAGCCGACGGGCCGTCCCCAGGTAACCCGCTCCCCTGGCACCGGCCAGCTCTGCCCGGGCCCGCCGAGCACTGGCCCTCCGCTGAAGCCTGCAGGTCAGGCAGCCCCGGAACCCACCCCTCCACACACACACCCCCCCCACACACACGCACACACACACACGCGCGCGCGCGCACACACACACACACACACACACCCACACACACGCACACACACACACACACTCACACACACACACACCCCACACACACACACGCACACACACACACACCCCACACACACACACGCACACACACACGCACGCACACACACGCACGCACACACACGCACACACACACTCACACACACACCCCGCACACACACACACACACACACACGCACCCCGGGGGGCCTCGCTCGGGGTCTGGCACAGCCCGGGGCCAGCCGGCACCTCCCTGCCCCGGGGCGGGCGCGGCCGGCGGCCGGATGGCGAGCTGGCACGGCCGGCCGGCCTGCGCCGGGCCCAGCCCCGTCACCGGATCCTCGGGCACCTTTCCCCGAGTTGCTCAAAGTGTTTTCCGAGCAAACAGCGGTTTCCCAACGCCCGTGAGAAGTAGGTGGGGTGACAAAGCCTCCTTTGTCCCGGGCGCGCAGATGGGCACACGGCAAACCTGCCCGGCCAGGTGGCGGCCGGGCGGGGGGAGGAGGCGGCGGTGCCCTGCCCGGCCCCGGGGATCAGGGCCGGGCTGGCCTGTCCCGGCCGGCCGGGCGGGGGGCGGCCTGGGGAGGAGGCGCAGGCGGAGGCTCAGGGCACCGGCCTCAGACCCGGGAACTGGGTCACGGCCCGGGCTCCGAGGCGTTGGCACTGGCCACAGCGACCGGGAGGGTGGGGGTCTGGCCAGCAGGGCCTGCCCCCGGTTACTGGGCTCGCTGAGGGTCAGGGGAGGGGCCAGCACTGGGCCAGGGAGGGCTACGTGGGGAATGAGGCCCGCGTGGCCCCTGGCCTGGGGGGGCCGGCCGGGCGCAGGGGAGCAAACACAACATGGAGGGGAAAGCCTGGGGCCGGCGGAGCCAGCTGTGGGCGGGAGCATCGTCCCGTCCACCCAGGGTCTCGGGTTCAGTTCCCACTCGGGGCCCAGGCCCAGGTTGCGGGTTCGAGCCCTGGTTGGGGTGCGAGCAGGAGGCAGCCGGTGGTGGTTTCTCTCTCACATCAGTGTTTCTCTCTCTCTCTCTCCTTCCCTCTCCCGTTCTCGCTCAAATCCATTTTTAAGAAAGAAAAGGACTTCAAAGACCTTAATCCCCGGTGAAGATTGAAAACATAGAAGAGGAAGGAACCGGAGAGAGTGCCACGTGCTGGAGCGGCGAGGGGGGTGGGGAGAGGACCCACCGGGCTGGGCTCAGGGGCACCCACAGGAGCGCCTCACGGAGGGCGGGCGGGAGCCAGAGCAGGGACGACCCCCCCCCCCCGGGGCAGGGGCAGCGGAGCCCAGGGAATGGCCGAAGGGGGAGGACAGCCGCCTTTTCTTTTCCTTTTTTAATAGATTTGCAGCGAGCGAGCGAGCGAGAGAGACAGAGACAGAGACAGAGAGAGTGAGAGAGAGAGATAGAGGAGAGAGCGAGAGAAACATCCACGATGAAAGAGAATCACTGACCCGCTGCCTCCTGCACACCCGGGGATGGAGCCCACCACCCGGGCCTGTGCCCTGACCGGGAATCGAGCCGTGACCTCCTGGGTCTTAGGTCAATGCTCAAGCCATGCCGGCCGGGCATCCCCTGTTATTCTTCACAGCAAGCACGAAAGGCACTCTGGCCGGTGTGGCTCAGTGGATAGAGCGCCGGCCTGCGGACTGAAGGGGTCCTGGGTTCAGAGTTCGAGCCTGTAGGTCAACCACTGAGCCACCCCGGCCGAGCTGTGGTCAGGTTCTCCCGCGGACAGAACTGCTGCCCCTTGAACGGCGCTTGCTTTCTCGGCTGCATCCTCACGGGGACACCCCCCCCGGGCCCCCCCCCCCGGGGCACATCATTCCCGGGGGGACCCGGGTGCAGAGGCTGCGGCTGAGCGAGGTTCTCAGGGGGAGGGCTGGGAACGGGCCCGGGCCTCTGGCCTCCACCCCCCGACTCACCCCTCCCGCCCCGGCTCCCACGCCCCTGCCCCTGAGCCGGAGGGGGCGGCGGGCCGGGGCGGGCCTGGCACCCGGGCGGACGTGGCCGTGAGCGTGGCCCAGCCGGCTCCTGGGAACGGGCGGTGAGTCAGGCCACGGCTGAGACCACGCCGTGACCTCACCGCCAGGATCCAGGCCACACGTCACCGGGAGGGAGGGAGGGAGGGAGGCGGCCGGCTCCCAGCCAGACCCGCGGGCGGCCTGGCACCTTCCCCACGGGGCGGGGCGGGGCGGAGGGAAGCTTCTGGAAAGGAGGCCATGCAAGGCAGCAGCAATCGCTGCTGAGCTTTTGAAAAACAGATATAGCCCAAACCGGTGTGGCTCAGTGGATAGAGCATCGGCCTGCAGGCTAAAAGGTCCCGGGTTCAATTCCGGTCAAAGGCATGGACCTCAGTTGCGGGCACATCCCCAGTGGGGGGTGTGCAGGAGGCAGCTGATGGATGTTTCTCTCTCATTGGTGTTTCTAGCTCTCTATCCCTCACTCTTCCTCTCTGTAAAAAATCAATAAGATATATTTTAAAAACAAACAAACAAAAAAAACCAACCATATATATCTTTACTGATGTCAGAGAGGAAGGGAGAGGAAGAGAGAAACATCCACGATGAGAGAGAATCACAGATCGGCTGCCCCCCACTGGGGACCCAGCCCACAACCCGGGCCTGTGCCCTGACCGGGAATCGAACCGCGATCTCCTGGTTCCTAGGTTGACGCTCAGCCACCGAGCCACACCGGCCAGGCTCTTTGGGAAGCTGTGGCAGGCGTGACCCTCTGCGGTGACCTCAGGAAATGGCACGATGGCTCTTTAAAAAAAATAAAATAAAATATATATATATATAATTGATTTTTTACAGAGAGGAAGGGAGAGGGAGAGAGAGTTAGCAACATCGATGAGAGAGCATCATCGATCAGCCGCCTCCTGCACGCCCCCTACTGGGGATGTGTCTGTGGGCACATGCCCTTGACGGGAATCGAACCTGGGACCCGTCAGTCCGCAGGCCGCCGCTCTACCCACTGAGCCACACCGGTGTCGGCACGGCTGGCTCTTCGGGGTCTGCCGTCTCGCTCGCTCGCTCGCTAAGTCTGAGAGGCGCTCCGGGCGGGGCCGCCCCGGGCCCAGCCCCGTCCCCGTGGGCTCCCGGCTGAGCGGGCGGCGTGCCCACGGCCATGCCCTGGGGGGTGAGGGGGCCGGCGGCCGGTGAGTCACCGGGACCTGCCCAAGGTCAAGGTCACGCGGCCCCAGAAACCGCACGTGTCGAAAGGCGCGAGGAGCCGCCGGGCGGCGCCCGGGAACGTGGGAACCAGGTCGCGGCTGGCGGCCCAGGCCCGGCCGTGACTCAGAGCCCGGCCCGGCCCGCCGCCCGGCACCGCGGCTGCTGGCGCGGCCCGCAGGTCGGCGCTCGGGCAGGCGGCCTGTTCCGACAGGAGCCGGCGTGCGAGTGACAACGGCCTCTCTTCTGTCCGAACCCGTCCTTCGTTGGCTTTTTAATGTTCTCATTCTACCCGTTTTTACATCTTTACTGATTGGCCCTGACCGGTGTGGCTCAGTGGATAGAGCCTCGGCCTGCAGACTGAAAGGTCCCAGGTTCGATTCCGGTCAAGGGCATGTACCTCGGTTGCGGGCACATCCCCAGTAGGGGGTGTGCAGGAGGCAGCTGGTGGATGTTTCTCTATCATCGATGTTTCTGACTCTCTATGCCTCTCTCTTCCTCTCTGTAAAAAATCAATAAAATATATATATTTTTTTAAAAAGCGCTAGCATAGTGGTCGGCAAACTTCGGCTCAAGAGCCACATGTGGCTCTTTGGCCCCTGAGTGTGGCTCTTCCACAAAAGACCACGGCCTGGTCTATGTGGAAGAAGTGGCGTTAGAAGTTTACGTTTAAAAAATGTGGCTCTTGCCAAAACCGGTTTGGCTCAATGGCTTGGGGACTGAAGGGTCCCGGGTTCGATTCCGGTCAAGGGCATGTACCCTGGTTGTGGGCCCATCCCCAGTAGGGAGTGTGCAAGAGGCAGCTGATCGGTGACTCTCTCTCATCGATGTTTCTAGCTCTCTATCTCTCTCCCTTCCTCTCTGTACAAAATCAATAAAATATATATATTAAAAAAAACAAAAAAAACACACCCACAATTTAAAAATATCTTTAAAAAAAGTAAAAAATGTGGCTCTCCAAAGGCATGTCCATCGCGGTGCTGCTGGTATGTGGCTCTGCGGACGGAGGAGCTTGCCCACCGCTGGGCTAGACTCCTGTGCGCGGTCCAGGCGAGCGGCGGCCGGAGCCGGCTGGCGGGCGGGGAGGCCGCGGGGCGGGCGGGGGCCGGGCCTGTGGCTGCAGGGCCGCCCTCCGGCTCCCGCCGACGGCGGACACAGCTCCTGCGGCCCCTCCGCGGGCCCAGCCATCGGGGGGCCCGGGAGCCGCGGGGATGGGCCGTCCGGAGGGAGGCCCGCCGGTGCCCAGGAGGACCCGTGAGCCCCAGCCGCCGGCCTGCGCTCGGTCCCCACCGTCCCCGTCCCCCTCCCCGTTACACCCTCCCGGACGGCACGGCTGGGCAGGCGCCTGGGCTGCGTTCAGGGGGAGGGTCCCCGTGGGAGAGAGAGTGGGGAGGCCCGGCCCCCAGCGGGCCTCGATCCCCGGCCCCGGTCCGGGTGCCTACAGGAGGCCACCAATCAGATCTGTGTGTCTCTCTCGCTTCCATATCTCTCTCCGTCTTTCCTCTTCCGTCCACTCTCTCTAAAAACCAGTGGAAAGCTCTGGCCGGTGTGGCCCACTGGATAGAGCGTCGGCCGGCAGACGCAAGGGTCTCAGGTTCGATTCCAGCCAAGGACACAGGCCCGGGTTGCGGGCTCCATCCCCAGGGTGGGGCGTGCAGGGGGCAGCATCAGTGAGGGAATCAGGGACCGGCTGCCTCCTGCACGCCCCGCCCTGGGGATGGAGCCCGCAAACCGGGCCCGTGCCCTGACCGGGAATCGAACCCTGACCCCCTGGTTCCTAGGTCAACGCTCACCACTGAGCCACACCAGCCGGGCCAGGTCTGTCCAGCCTCAGTTTCCCGTTTCTGCCCTGCAGCGGGCTGCCCCTCGAGAGGTGGGCAACCGGGCGTGAGCATCAGGGAGGTGCCTGGGGGTGGGGGGAGGGGGTACAGGAAGGGGGGCCGGCCGATGGCCCGCACCTCCCTCCAGAGACTCCCAGGCCCTACCTGGGCGCCGTCGGCGGTGATGTCACCCGGGCAGCTGCTCGGGGGCGGGGGGTGGGCCCCGCGGGCGGCAGGGAATCCCCCAGGTGACGGCACCGCGTCCTCTCGGGCTGACACGGCAGCCGGGGCCCCAGGCCGACCCCGGGCCCGCCTCCGGGCGTGGGGAGCCGGGGCCCCAGACGTCACGCCCGCCAGGGCCTCACCTTCCCATGGAGCCGCGGCCGCGGGTTCGCCCCTGACTCACCGCCCGTCCGGTTTCAGCCCGGTGACTCAAAACGCGCCACTTTCATTCAAAACCACCTTCACTGCGGGCCGGCGGGCGCTCCTCTCTGCGGACTGTCCCTGTGTGGCTCCCGTTACACATGCACGCTCCTGCCCGGCCCGTGCGGCTCAGTGGTGAGCGTCCACCTAGGAACCAGGAGGTCCGGGTTCGATTCCCGGTCAGGGCACAGGCCCGGGTGGCGGGCTCCATCCCCAGGGTGGGGCGTGCAGGAGGCAGCCGATCCATGATCCTCTCTCATCAGGGATGTTTCCCTCTCTCTCTCTCCCTCTCCCTTCCTCTCTGAAGTCAATAAAAATGTATTTTTTAAAATATATCTTTATTGATTTCAGAGAGGAAAAGAGAGGGAAAGAGAGAGGGAAACATCCATGAGGAGAGGGAATCATGGATCGGCTGCCTCCCGCACGCCCCCCAATGGGTATCGAGCCCACAACCCGGGCGTGTGCCCTCGACTGGAATCGAACCCGGGGCTCCTCAGTCCGCAGGCCGACGCTCTTTCCACTGAGCCACACCAGTTTGGGCAAAAATGTATCTTTAAAAAAATATACACCTTGTTGATTTTTTTACAGAGAGGAAGGGAGAGGAAGAGAGAGAGAGCTGGAAACATCGATGAGAGAGAAACATCCATCAGCTGCCCCCTGCACGCCGCCCCACCGGGGATGTGCCCGCAACCAAGGTCCATGCCCTTCACCGGAATCGAACCCGAGAACCTTCAGTCCGCAGGCCGACGCTCTGTCCACGGAGCCGCACGGGTTTCGGTGAAATGTATTTTTTTTCAAATGCACATTCCTGAGCCTCACGCCACAGCCCAGGCTGGGCCCAGGCCAGTTCCCCAGGAGGGTTTGGGCACAGTCAGGCTCAGGGCCGTGACCGTGGGGGGTGGAGAGAGACCCCCTGTGGGTGCAGGGCAGAGGCGGGCAGGGCCGCCAGACGGGGCGGCTGTGGGCGGGGAGAGGAAACAGTGGGGCAGCCCCCGGGGTGAGGTGGCTCCGGCCCCCCAGGGGGGACCCCACTAAAATCCCCTGTCGGCTTTGAGGCTCCCACACTCTCTCGCGTGGGGGCCCACGCGCGGGGAGCCCCTAGTCGCCTGGTGAAAAACAGCGCAGGACCGGTCTCGGGGTGTCCCATGGGGTAAGGCCGAGCTCTGGGCATGTTGCATTTTGTGTTCTTTGTTTTTTTAAAAATATATTTTTATCGATGTCAGAGAGGAAGGGAGGGAGAGAGAGA
The DNA here is from genome assembly GCA_036971965.1 of Nyctalus aviator. Taxonomy (NCBI): domain Eukaryota; kingdom Metazoa; phylum Chordata; class Mammalia; order Chiroptera; family Vespertilionidae; genus Nyctalus; species Nyctalus aviator. The sequence goes on along the minus strand of CM072940.1, from coordinate 3,258,080 downwards.
GAGAGAAACATCCATGAGGAGAGAGAATCGTGGATCGGCCGCCTCCTGCACGCCCCCCACAGGCGATGGAGCCCGCCACCCGGGCCTGTGCCCTGACCGGGAATCGAACCCTGACCTCCTGGCTCCTAGGTGGACGCTCACCACGGAGCCATATCGGCCGGGCACTGTTTCCTCTCAATGAAGCTTCAATCAAAAGTTATCAGTGAAGCCACAACCGGCATGGCTCAGTGGATAGAGCGTCGGCCTGCGGACTGAAAGGTCCCGGGTTCGATTCCGGTCAAGGGCATGGACCTTGGTTGCGGGCACATCCCCAGTAGGGGGTGTGCAGGTGGCAGCTGGTCCATGTTTCTCTCTCGTCGATGTTTCTTGCTCTCTCTCCCTCTCCCTTCCTCTCTGTAAAAAAATCAATAAAATATATATATATATTTTAAAAAGTTATCAGTGAAGTTATAAAACTTAACATATATCGGAAACCCATATAGGCAAAGCAATGGCACTTTCATTCCTTGTTTTGTTTTTTAAAAATATATTTTATTGTGTGTTTTGTTTTTTTTTACAGAGAGGAAGGGAGAAGGAGAGAGAGAAACATCGGTGAGAGAGAAACATCCATCAGCTGCCTCCTGCACACCTCTTTCCTACTGGGGATGTGCCCGCCACCAAGGTCCATGCCCTTGACCGGAATCGAACCCGGGACCCTTCAGTCCACAGGCCGATGCTCTATCCACTGAGCCACACCGGTCAGGGCCCTTTAGTTCTTTAAGTGGCGTGTGGCCAGACCGGCTCATTTGTCACCGCTCGGCGGGGGCCTCTGTTCCTCTTCCCGGGAGAGGCCGTGCGCTCTGGGCCGCGGCCATGGGTCCTGGCCGGCAGGAATGTAAATGTTTTGACCAGGCCGCGTTCTGGGGAGGCTGAGCCTCTGCAGGGACCGAGGGGCCAGCGTGTGGAGGGTGGACGGTGCGTGTGGATGTTCTGGGAGATTTCTAGCTCTGAGAAGACACAGACGCCTCCCTCCCTCCCCCGCCCTCCCCCACATGCCCCGTCACCCTCCGGAGAAGCCTGGCTCAGGGGGGCTGTGGGGAGACTGCTCTCCTTCCCCTGATTGTGGCCCCCATATATATATATATATATATATATATATATATATAGCCCTCTCCCTCTCTGAAATCAATAAAAACATAATTTTTAAAAAATATTTTTTATTGATTTTTCACAGAGAGGGATAGAGAGCTAGAAACGTTGATGAGAGAGAATCATCGACCAGCTGCCCCCTGCACACCCCCTACCGGGGATGTGCCCGCAACCAAGGTCCATGCCCCTGACCGGAATCGAACCCGGGACCTTTCAGTCCGCAGGCCGACGCTCTATCCACTGAGCCAAACAGGTCTCGGCAAAACATAACATGTTTTTATTGATTTCAGAGAGGAAGGGAGAGGGAGAGAGAGAGAGAAGCATGGATCGGCTGCCTCCTGCACGCCCCCCCCCCCCCCCCCCCGGGGATCCAGTCTGCAACCCGGGCCTGTGCCCTGACCGGGAATCAAACCCTGATGTGCCCACAACCAAGGCACATGCCCCTGACCGGAATCGAACCCGGGACCCTTCAGTCCGCAGGCCGACGCTCTGTCCACTGGGCCGCACCGGCCAGGGCGACCTTGGCTTTCTGGGTCAGGGGTCTGACTCACCTCGGGGCCCGGGGCCGGGCCTGGGCGGTTCGGCGATGTCCCCGGAGGAGGCCGTGGCTGAACAAGTGGAGGCTCGCTGGCTCTCGGCATCATCACGGTTTTGGAGTGCGGCCACGTTTTCTTTTTCTCGTTCCCTTTTTTTGTTTGATTATTATCATTACCGTGTTTTTCAACGGGAGGGTCATCTGTTTCGTCTCCCTGGACGTTTAGAAACGCCAGCCCGGCGTCTGGCGGCTCACGAGGTTTGCCCCTTTGACGTGCGCAGGGCAGGGCGGGAGGGGGGAAAACAGGCCTTTGCTCGTCCGCGAGGCGCATCCATCTCTTGGAAGCGGAGAACAGTTTAGAGAACAGGGCGCAGGTCAGATTTCCCGTGTGCGGGCGCCGGCCGCCCGGGGAGGGCTTCGGGGAGAGCCGGGGGGGAGGAGGGGGGCGCGGGCCCTGCAGACAGACGGGGAGGGAGCGGCTGCCCGGGGCTCCCCGCCTCGGCCTGGCCCACCGCACGCCTCTCAGGGCATCAGGGAGCGGGTGCCGACCCGGAGCCCGTCACCGCTCCGAATGGCCGTGTCCCTTCTCCTTCTTAACGTTTTTATTGATTTCAGCCGAAACCGGTGTGGCTCAGTGGATAGAGCGTCGGCCTGCGGACTGAAAGGTCCCAGGTTCGATTCCGGTCAAGGGCATGGACCAGTAGGGGGTGTGCAAGAGGCAGCTGGTCGATGATTCTCTCTCATCGATGTTTCTAACCCTCTATCCCTCTGCCTTCCTCTCTGTAAAACATCAATAAAATATATATTTAAAAAAATAAATAAATAAAGTTTTTATTGATTTCAGAGAGGAAGGGAGAAAGAGATGGAGACGTCAACGATGAGAGAGAGTTATCGATCCGCTGCCTCCTGCACGCCCCCCACCGGGGATCTAGCACGCAGCCCAGGCACGTGCCCTTGACCAGAATCAGACCCGGGACCCTCCAGTCCGCAGGCCAACGCTCTAACCACTGAGCAAAACAGGCTAGGGCCTTTTTTAAAAAAAAATTTTTTTAATTATTTAATTTTAAAATACATTTTATTGATTTTTTTACAGAGAGGAAGGGAGAGGGACAGAGAGCTAGAAACATCGATGAGAGAGAAACACCCATCAGCTGCCTCCTGCACACCTCCTACCGGGGATGTGCCCGCAACCAAAATACATGCCCTTAGCCAGAATCGAACCCGGGACCCTTGAGTCCGCGGGCCGACGCTCTATCCACTGAGCCACACCGGTTTCGACCCGTGCACCGTGCCTCTGGTGTAAACAGAACGTCCTCTGGTTTATCTCTTCCTTCTGCCGTGTCCGTGTCACATGCGTTTGGGGAAATTCCCCGTCGGGGGGCACGTGGCTCACCCCTCCTTTGTCTGATGGGGTCACATGTTCCCCCTGGGGCGGGGGCGGCGGGAGTTTCCAGCCTGAGCCCCTGTCCATGCACCATGCCCCCCCCCCCCGTTTGCCCGGGGCTGGGGGCGGCCTCCCTGGTCTGCCCCCTTTGTCCGGGGCTGGGGGGCGGCCTCTCTGGTCTCCCCCCTTTGTCCGGGGCTGGGGGCGGCCTCTGTGGTCTGCCCCCTTTGTCCGGGGCTGGGGGGCGGCCTCTCTGGTCTCCCCGCTTTGCCCAGGGCTGGGGGGCGGCCTCTCTGGTCTCCCCACTTTGTCCGGGGCTGGGGGGCGGCCTCTCTGGTCTCCCCCCTTTGTCCGGGGCTGGGGGGCGGCCTCTCTGGTCTCCCCCCTTTGTCCGGGGCTGGGGGGCGGCCTCTCTGGTCTCCCCCCTTTGTCCGGGGCTGGGGGGCGGCCTCTCTGGTCTCCCCCCTTTGTCCGGGGCTGGGGGGCGGCCTCTGTGGTCTGCCCCCTTTGTCCGGGGCTGGGGGCGGCCTCCCTGCTCTGCCCCCTCCCCCTCGGGGACTTGGCTCCGGA
>CM072940.1:3179463-3249463 GCA_036971965.1 Nyctalus aviator | reverse complement strand
CGGTAGGGGGTGTGCAGGAGGCAGCTGGTCGATGTTTCTCTCTCATCGATGTTTCTAGCTCTCCCTTCCTCTCTGTAAAAAAAAAAAAAAAAATCAATTATATATATATATATATATATATATTACGTATTACATATATTTGTATATATATTATTGATTTTTTACAGAGAGGAAGAGAGAGAGATAGTTAGAAACTTCAGTGAGAAAGATACATCTACCAGCTGCCTCCTGCACACCCCCTACCAAGGATGTGCCCGCAACCAAGGTACGTGCCCTTGGCCGGAATCGAATCCGGGACCCTTCAGCCCGCGGGCCGACGCTCTACCCACTGAGCCACACTGGTTTCGGCATTAAAATATATTTTTAAAAATAAAAATAAAAATAAACACGTTTGTATCGGTCGGGGTGCGTGCGGGAGCCGCTCTCCAGCGCTCCGGTCGGGAACTGCCTTTCGGGGTGCTCCCCCAGGAATCGGGGCGCGGGTGGGCGGCACCGGCGGAGGCAGGGGTGGAGGGCGAGGCGTCTGTTTCACCGGAGACAGGGGGGCCTGTGCCCCCAGATTTGAGAGGGGTGCAGCCAGGGCCCCTCCCCCAGCCCCTCCGCCCCCCCCAGTCCCATGCGGGGGAGGGGGGGGCCCGTGGCCCCGGGCCCAGCTGCCTTTCTGAAAACGGGGGTGTTTTCGGAGCCTGTGCTCTGTTGCAAGACTCGGGGTGACCGTTCAGAGCTGCCCTGGGCCCACTGTCTCCTGACGGGGGTAGGGGGGAGGCGAGAGAGGGGAGCAGGGTGGTCAGGAGGGAAGAGGGAGCCACACCCTCTGTTCTCCAGGAGGACAGAGGGGTTCCCGGCCGCCCACGCCCCCCCATTTACTAGAAACCCTGCCGCCCCCGGTGTGTTGTGGGGTTCACGCACTGGGGCCGTTGGAGGCCTCCTGATTCCCTGAAGCAGGGGGTTTCCGTGAGTCATAACGGCCCGGGCGGGGGGCGGGGCGGGCGGGAGCTGCAGGCACCCGCCGCCTGGGGGCCCCGGCACGGGGACAGGCCCCCACGTGGCCAGCGGCACCCCCGTCCCGCCCCGACCCCTCTCCTCTGCGTCCCCAGCACCACCCGTGTCCACTGCGCCCCCTGCCCGCGCCCCGGGTCCCCGCCAGGCCTGCCCCCCTCTCCCCCGCCCCCCTAACCCCTGCCGGCCGGCTGGGGTCCCCTGAGCCCCCCCCCACTCTCGTCCCCTGCACCCCCAACCGCCCGCTCGTGTCCACGGAGTCCTCTGGGCCCGCACACCTGCCCCCTGCCCTGCCCAGAGTCACCGCCTGATGCCCGTTTATCGGAAAATGCAGGACTCCAGGGCGGGGGAGGGCGCTCCGTCTCCTCTGCTCTCCGTCCTTCCTCCAGCCCCGGCCCGGGTCCCAGCAGCGCCCCGTCCCAGCCGCCTGGACCCCGGGGGCCCGTTTATAAGTCAGATCTGGGGGGGGGTCCCCCCGAGACGAAGAAAGACCCCTCCCAGCGCCCGCCCGGCAGGGCTGGCTCCGCCTTCTGGCTACGGTCCCCCCTTAATTTCTATCCAGGAAAACACAAACACAGCGACGGCGGTGTGCCTGCAGCCGGAGGGGCCTCTTCCATGGGTCCCAGGGTTTGGCTGCTTCAGCCCTGATCTTCCAATAGCGCATTAAGAAAATATATATTTTTTAAAATATATATTTTATTGATTTTTTTCTTTTACAGAGAGGAAGAGAGAGGGATAGAGAGTTAAGAAACATCGACGAGAGAGAATCATCCATCAGCCGCCTCCTGCACGCCCCCCACTGGGGATGTGCCCGCCGCCAAGGTCCATGCCCTTGACCGGAATCGAACCCGGGACCTTTCAGTCCGCAGGCCGACGCTCTATCCACTGAGCCACACCGGTTTCAGCAACAAAATATTTTGTATTGATGTCAGAGAGGAAGGGAGAGGGGGTGATGAGAGAGGATCCTGGACCGGCTGCCTCCTGCACGCCCCACCCTGGGGATGGAGCCCACAACCCAGGTCTGTGCCCTTGACCTGGAATTGAACCCGGGACCTCCTGGTTCCTAGGTCCACGCTCAACTGCTGAGCCACCGGGTGGACCAATATGCATTTTATTTAGTTATTTTTAAAATACATTTTATTGATTTTTTAAAAAAATATATATTTTATTGATTTTTTACAGAGAGGCAGGGAGAGGGATAGAGAGCTAGAAACATCGATGAGAGAGAAACATCGACCAGCTGCCTCTTGCACACCCCCTACTGGGGATGTGCCCGCAACCAAGGTCCATGCCCTTGACCGGAATCAAACCCGGGACCTTTCAGTCCGCAGGCCGACGCTCTACCACTGAGCCAAACCGGCTTCGGCCATTTTATTGATTTTTTTACAGAGAGGAAGGGAAAGGGAGAGGGAGCTAGAAACATCAATGAGAGAGAATCATCCATCAGCTGCCTCCTGCACACACCCCCCACCGGGGATGTGCCCGCCACCAAGGCACATACATGCCCTTGACCAGAATCGAACCCGGGACCCTTCAGTCCGCAGGCCGACGCTCTGTCCACCGAGCCACACCGGCTTCGGCCCCATATGCATTTTAATCAGAGAGACAACGCCACAGAGGAAGATCCCGGTGCCCCGCGGCCCGGAGATGGCGGTCAGCTGAGCTCCCGAGATGGTCCGGGCCGCTTTCCTGGGCGGGCCGGCCACGGCCCGGCGTGGCTGCCTTGGGCCTGTTTCTTTCCACGGCTTCTGTCCGGAAGGGCCGTCCGCGGAGGAGGGACTCTGAATGGCTGCTGCCCTACCGGCGGCTCTCTCTGTGCTCGCCTGCGCAAGGGGGACGCATGGGAAACGCGTGGAGCCCGGCTGGTGTGGCTCAGTGGATAGAGCGCCGGCCCGCGGACTGAGAGGGTCTGGGTCCGATTCCGGTCAGGGGCACACGCCCGGGCGGTGGGCCCGATCCCCAGTGTGGAGCGTGCAGGAGGCAGCCCATCTATGATTCTCTCTCTCATCGTGGATGTTTCTATCTCTCTCTCTCTCTCTCTCTCCCCTCTCCCTTCCTCTCTGAAATCAATAAAAATATATTTTACAGCCGACACCGGTGTGGCTCAGCGGATAGAGCGTCGGCCTGCGGACTGAAAGGTCCCAGGTTCGATTCCGGTCAAGGGCATGTGCCTTGGTTGCGGGCACATCCCCAGTCGGGGGTGTGCAGGAGGCGGCTGATGGATGTTTCTCTCTCATCGACGTTTCTAGCTCTCTATCCTTCTCCCTTCCTCGCTGTAAAAATGCAATAAAATGTATTAAATATATATATATATATATATTTTTTTTTTTTTTTTGAGAGAGAGAGAGAGAAAGAGAGAGAGGGGGAGGGAAAAAGAGAAAGAGAGAGAGAGGGTGAGAGGGAGAGGGAGAGGACACACAGAACGGACAGGCCCCGTCCACCCAGGGCCCCTGCACGCAGCCCTCGGGCAGGTGCACTGACGAGCGATCAGGGGAATTCTCCAGCCCCCGGTGGGACAGCCCCGGTGTTTGCAATCCAATCAGGACCGTAACCTTGACGCTGAGACAGAGGATCCGGGTCAGCTGACCGGCCGGCGCGGACAGAGGAAGCGGCGGCCACGCGGTGAGTCACGCGGGCCCCGAACCCCCCGGCCTCCCGGACCCCCTCCCCTGAGCCTGTCACAGAGGCCCCCGTGTGGCCGAGGGGCCGGGGAGCCGACAGGGGCTCCCCCCCACCCCCGTCTCTCTCTCCTCGCTGGCCCCAGGCCCGGGGTCGGCAAACGCCGGCTCCCGAGCCACAGGCGGCTCTTTGGGCCTCTTGCGTGTGGCTCTTCCACAGAACACCACGGCCCGGGCGCGTCCGTGTGGAAGACGTGGCGTTAGGAGACGTTTACGCGTAAACCGCGTGGCTCTCCGGAGACCTGTCCATCGTGGTGCTGTTGGTATTGGGCTCTGCCGGCCCCTGCCCCAGGCCTCGGCTGTCTCCCTTGTAAAAGTGATGGGGGGGGGGGGAGGGCACGCCTCGGAGGGGGGCACGCCCAGGGCTGGGCACTCAGGCAACAAGCCCACGAAGCCTGGCCGGGGCGGCTCAGTGGGTAGCGCGCCGGCCTGCGGACGGAAGGCTCCCGGGTTTGATTCCGGTCCAAGGGGGCACGACCTCGGGGGCAGGCTCCTTCCCAAGCTCGGGGGGCCCTGGTCTCACGAGTTCATGCGTTTCTCTCCCATCGATGTTTCTCTCTGTCTTTTTTCCCTCTCTCTTCCATGTTCTCGCTCAAAAAAAAAAATCAATGGAAAAATATCCTCGGGTGAGGATTTGAAAAAAGAGAGAAATGCTCGCAGGGCACAGAGCAGCCCGGGGAGAGGCGGGCGGGCCAGGGGTTGAAGGCGCCGAGCCCCGTGCACACACACACACACACACACACAGCCCCCTCCCCCCGCCCATGTCCCAACGGGCAGGTTACAAAGCCCTGGGTGGCGTGTCTTTCCCGATGGCCCGAGGGAACAGGCAGGCGCTTCGTGATGCCAGTGAGCCAGGCAACTGTTCTGGTTACCAAGGCTACCTTCTCGGTTTTATCGCCTGGGTCTTTAAAAACTGCCTGCGTCGCCGAAGCCAGTGTGGCTCAGTGGATAGAGCGTCGGCCTGCGGACCGAAGGGTCCCTGGTTTGATTCCGGTCAAGGGCACGTGTCTTGGTGGCGGGCACATCCCCGGTGAGGGGTGTGCAGGAGGCGGCTGGTCGATGATTCTCTTTCATGGATGTTTCTAACTCTCTATCCCTCTCTCTTCCTCTCTGTAAAAAAAAAAAAAAAATCAATAAAAAATATTTTTAAAATAAAATAAAATAAAATTGCCTGCGTAGCCGAAACCGGTGTGGCTCAGTGGATAGAGCGTCGGCCTGCAGACTGAGGGGTCCCAAGTTTGATTCCGGTCAAGAGCGTGTGACTTGGTGGCAGGCACATCCCCGGTGCAGCTGGTCGATGATTCTCTTTCATCGATGTTTCTAACTCTCTATCCTTCTCCCTTCCTCTCTTTAAAAAAATCAATAAAACTTATTTTATTGATTTCAGAGAGAGGGAGAGGGAGGGAGAGATGGAAACACCCATGATGAGGAAGAACCATGGATCTGCTGCCTCCTGCACGCCCCACGCTGGGGACCGAGGGGGAACTGAACCAGGACTCCTGGTTCCTAGGCCGATGCTCCCCCAGCCGGGGAGAGAGAATGTTTGATACGCTGCAGGGAACCTCCTACGGATACAAACATCACAGCTTAGTGGCTTCTGGGCATCCATCCCAGCATGTCCGGGCGAGCAGGGCTGCTGGGAGGCAGGAAAACGAAGGAAGGCACCGTAGCTGCAGGCTCAGCTGGAGAGCCGGCTGTTTCCGGACGCTGCGTGTGCTTCTGGATGAGCTCAGGGTCATGTCCAGCCCCCACAGGGCCCAGGGCTGGCAGATGAGACAGGTGCCTGCGAGGTTCGTGTTTGCAGGCGGCGGAGCCTGTGAGGGCCGGGGAGAGGGCCCAGGCCGAGGCTGCAGAATCAAGGTCACCGACTGTCCGTCCTCGCTCTGATGGCTGAGGGTCGGCCTAGGAGCCAGGAGGTCAGGGTTCGATTCCCGGTCAGGGCACAGGCCCGGGTGGCGGGCTCCATCCTCAGGGCGGGGCGTGCAGGAGGCAGCCGATCCAGGATTCTCTCTCATCATGGATGTTTCATGATTGTCTCTCATCATGGATGTTTCATGATTGTCTCTCATCACGGATGTTTCATGATTGTCTCTCATCACGGATGTTTTCATGATTGTCTCTCATCACGGATGTTTCATGATTGTCTCTCATCATGGATGTTTCATGACTGTCTCTCATCACGGATGTTTCATGACTGTCTCTCATCATGAATGTTTTCATGATTATCTCTCATCATGGATGTTTCATGATTGTCTCTCATCATGGATGTTTCTAGCTTTCTCTCCCTCTCCTTTCCTCTCTGAAATCAATAAAAATATATTTAAAAACAAACAAACAAATAGCCCTGACCGGTGTGGCTCAGTGGATAGAGCATCGGCCTGCGGACTGAAGGGTCCCGAGTTCGATTCCAGTCAAGGGCATGGACCTTGGTTGCGGGCACATCCCCGGTAGGAGGTGTGCAGGAGGCAGCTGATGGGTGGTTCTAACTCTCTGTCCCTCTCCCTTCCTCTCTGTGAACAATCAATAAACGCTCTAGTATTAAAAACAAAGGCTGCACCACCTCCTGGCAGCCCTCGGCTGACTTCCGCTCTGAGCTCTGGGGGACAGAGCCGGGCGGAAGCTTCTAGCAGGGGGGCCGGGGGAGACCGCTGCCGGCGCTGGCTGAGCCCCGCCAGGCCGCTCGGACCCGGGCGGAGGCTGGCGCCCCGGGAGGCAGCTCTGAGACGTGGCTGTTGGCTGGGCCGGCCTCGCCAGCTGCTGAGTTGGGCAGGCGGAGAGGCGCCTGTGTGTGGACTCCGCTCGCCGGTCCGGGTGCCCTCGGTCACCCACCGCGTCTCCGCTCTGGAGAAAGACAAGTCTGCTGGGCAGCCGCGGAGGGCAGAGGGCGTGTCCAACAGCCCGGCCAGTGCGGCTCAGTGGATAGAGCGTCCGCCCGCGGACTGAAGGGTCCCGGGTTCGAATCCGGCCAAGGGCATGGACCTTGGTGGCGGGCACATCCCCAGGTGAAGGTGTGCAGGAGGCGGCTGATCGATGTTTCTCTCTCCTTGATGTTTCTAGCTCTCTATCCCTTCCTCTCTGTAAAAAAAAAAAAAAAAAAAATCAATAAAAAATATATATATATTAAAAATTGTCCAATAGCCCGGCCGGTGTTGCTCAGTGGCTAGAGCATCGGCCCGCAGACTGAAGGGTCCCAGGTTCGATTCTGGTCAAGGGCATGGACCTTGGTTGCGGGCACATCCCCGGTGGGTGGGGGGGGGTGTGCAGGAGGCATCCGACGCATGAGGCTTCTCTCCCGTCGAAGTTTCCATCTCTCTCCCTCTCCCTCTAAAAATCAATAGAAACATATTAAACATAAAATAAAATAAAACCTCGCCCTGGCTGACTTGGCCCGGAGGATAGAGCGTCGGCCTGAGGACTGAACGGTCCCCGGTTGGATTCCCGGTCAAGGGCGCAGGCCCGGGTGGCGGGCGTGATCCCCAGTGTGAGCCGTGCAGGAGGCAGCCGATCCATGATCCTCTCTCATCACGGATGTTTCTATCTCTTCCTCTCCCTTCCTCTCTGAAATCAATAAGAACGCAAAAACTACGTTTTTAAAAATAAAAAAATAAAAATAAAAATAAAACCCTCTCGCAGGTTTGCCGCACGCCCTGGGGTGCATGGTGCCCGCGTGCTCCGGACGGGAGGACGGGGGACGGGCCCGGGGCTCCGGGCCACGTGTGTGCGGGGACCTGCACCCCCCTCGGGCGCCCGCGGTTTCTGTTGGGCTCTCTTCCGCCTGGTTATCAGAGTCAAGGGCGTGGGGCCGGGGCCTGGCACAGATACTCCAACCGAACGGCTTAATGTGTAACCGGTCTGCCTTCCTCCTGCGTCAGCAGCTGGCACCGAGGAGGGCGGCCTGCAGCCCGGAGGGCGGGGGGGGGGGTGAGGGGTGGGGGGGGGCTAGGGTGGAGGGGGCCATGTCGACACCCACGGTCCCCCGCCTCCCCCCGTGGCTGCACGTGGCCTGTCCCTTTGAGCCACCCCGCCAGGCCTGCGGGCCCGGTGCCTGCCACCGGGGAGCCTCCGGTGTGAGCACCCTCCCCAGCAGCCTGGGGGCCCGCGGGACGGGGACGGAGCCTCCTGATGGACCCGGCGGCCGGTGAGGCAGGACCGTTCCCCGGCGGCTCTGACTCCCGCCCCGAAGGCCTCTCTCTCCCTCTTCACCTCCCCTCTCGTGCGACTTGGTCGTTAAAAAAAACAACAACACACACACACAAGCCCAAACCGGTGTGGCTCAGTGGTTAGAGCGCCGGCCTGCGGACTGAAGGGTCCCGGGTTCGATTCCGGTCGAGGGCAGGCACCTTGGCTGCGGGCACATCCATGGTAGGTGGTGTGCAGGAGGCAGCTGACCGATGTTTCTAGCTCTCTATCCCTCTCCCTTCCTCTCCAAAATCAATTTAAGAAAATAAATGAAGCCCTGACTGGTTTGGCTCAGTGGACAGAGGGTAGGGGGCGTGTAGGAGGCAGCCGATCATGGACTCTCTCTCCTCATGGATGTCTCTCTCTCTCTCTCTCTCTTTCCCTCCTTCTCTGAGCTCAATAAAAAAAAAAAATTATATATATATATATATATATTATAAAAAGGAAAGGAATGAACACGTTAGCTTCCTGATTAGAGCTGACTTATCCACTTTTTTCTCACCCTCCCTGCATCGGGGTCCCAGAGTGCAGCCCGGCCCCCTCCCTCCCTCACCCCTTATCCCCCACCCCTCACCCCTCCCTCACCCCCCACCCCAGTCCCCATGACCGAGAGGGATCAGAGCCCAGAGGGTGTGAGGGGCCATGTGACAGCATCACCTCCTCTCCGGAGCGGGTGCCCCTGGGGGCCCTCCCGGCTCCCGGGATTCCCGGGGGGACCTGGGCCGGGCGCTCCCCTCCCGGGGGGTGGGATGGGGGGGGGACAGGGGGTGCGTAGTCCCTTATCTCGGGAACAGCCGGAGTCACAGCGGGACCAGGAAGCAGCCGGGGCCGGGTGTTTGTTCCTCCGGAGCGAAGTCTGACGCCGATCACAGGCCCGCGGCCGCCGGGAGGTGTGCCCTGGCAGCGGCACACACGCTGATAACGGGGCGCGGGAACGCGGCGTCTCTGTCCCGGATTTATCATTAACCCGCGCCGGGACCCGTGTGCCGGGAGAGGCCCGCGTCCCGGCATCCGAGGGGGGGCCGTGTCCACGGATAAGGACCTGGGACATTCTTCCTTTTATTTTATTTTTTATTTATTTACTTATTTTATATATTTTTTATAGTTTTTTGTTTTGTTTTGTTTTGTTTTTTTACAGAGAGGAAGAGAGAGGGATAGAGAGCTAGAAACATCGACGAGAGAGAAACATCGATCAGCTGCCTCCTGCACACCCCCCACTGGGGATGTGCCTGCAACCAAGGTCCATGCCCTTGACTGGAATCGAACCCAGGACCCTTCAGTCCACAGGCCCACGTTCTATCCACTGAGCCACACTGGTTTTGGCCATTCTTTTTATTTTTAAAAATATTTTTTTAAATTGATTTCAGAGAGGAAGGGAGAGGGACAAAGAGCTAGAAACACCAGCCAACTGCCTCCTGCACACTCCCTACCGGGGATGTGCCCGCAACCAAGGCACATGTCAGCCTGCGGACTGAAGGGTCCCAGGTTCCATTCCAGTCGAGGGCATGTACCTTGGTTGTGGGCACATCCCTAGTAGCTAATCGATATCTCTCTCTCTCTCTCTCTCTCTCTCTCTCTTTTCTTCCATTTTTTTATTAAGGCATTATGTGTGGATGTTTCTCTGTCATTGATGTTTCTAACTATCCCTCTCCCTCTTCGTCTCCCTTCCTCTCTGTAAAAAAAATAAATTAATTAATTAAATATATATATTTTTAAAAATTATTTTATAGAGGAAAGGAGAACGGAGAGAGCGCAACATCCATGATGAGAGAGAATCACGGAGCCCGCAACCCAGGCACGTGCCCTGACCGGGAATCGAACTGTGACCTCCTGGTTCCTAGGTCGACGCTCACCACTGAGCCACACCGCCCAGGCCAAGAGCCCACTCCGCTCAAAGGCGGGGTTCTGCAGGCCGAGCGGCTCCGGCCGCCAGAGAGGCACTGGCCCAGGGGAGGGGGTTCCATGGGGTGCGCACGGCTCAGGGGAAGCACAGGCTGCTGGCGGTTCCTGTCCTCCCTCCCCCCTCGGGGTTGCCCGGTCTTGCTCTGCCGGCCTGTCCCTCTCCCCCCTCTCCCAGCGAGAGCGGCCGCCTGCCCGCTGCCCGAGGGGGCAGCCGTGGGGGGGTCCCGTCCGGTGGCCAGAGCCTGCCGTCGGCTCCCTGCTCCTTGCCCTGGTCTCGGGGGTGGCTCAGCCCCGCTCCGGATTCTTGGAAGACGGCAGCGACCTTCGCTCAGCCACAGCCTGGTCTCCCCAACGGCCCGCGCCGCCCGCTTCTGAGCGCCCGCCGAGCGGCTTCCTTCCTGGGAGGCGGCCCGCCAGGCCGTGGTCTGTCCTTCCCGGGCCCTTTGGACAGAGCGTGTGAGCATCTGCCTCTGAAACCCGCGGCCGGAACCGGAGGAGCTGGGCAGCTCCACAGGACCTACAGTTGCTTTATTATTATTATTATTATTATTATTATTAATAATTTTTAAGTGATGTCTCCAGCAGAAGTTTTGTGTGCATGTTTTATATATATATATATATATATATATATATATATATATATATATATAATTTTTTTTAATACATTTAAAAAATATATTTTATTTTATTGATTTTATACAGAGAGGAAGGGAGAGAGATAGAGAGCTAGAAACATCGATGAGAGTCATCCATCAGCTGCCTCCTCCCTAAAAATATATTTTATTGATTTTTTTTTACAGAGAGGAAGGGAGAGGGACAGAGAGTTAGAAACATCGCTGAGAGAGAAACATGGACCAGCTGCCTCCTGCACACCCCCCACCGGGGATGTGCCCGCAACCAAGGCCCATGCCCCTGACCGGAATCGAACCTGTGACCCTTCAGTCCGCAGGCCGACGCTCTATCCACTGAGCCGCACCGGTCTCGGCTGGACTAGGGAACCTGGACATGCTGCCTCAAGTAGGTCAGGCATCGGTTCTTCCTACAAAACTGTTCAGGCCCGGCGGGTGCGGCTCAGTGGATAGAGCGTCGGCCTAGGAACCAGGAGGTCAGGGTTCGATTCCCGGGCGGGGCACAGGCCCCAGTTGTGGGATCCTGGGCATCTAGGAGGCAGCCGGTCCATGATCCTCTCTCATCATGGATGTTTCTCTCTCTCCCTCTCCCTGCCTCTCTGACATCAATAAAAATGTATTTAAAAACAAAAACGATTCAGGTCTAATGACAAACATGACCCTTGGGACTCAGTGTGGACTTGAAATATCATTCTCTCTCTGTCCCTGTGTCTGTCTCTCTTTCCCTATCTGCTCGCTCGCTCTCTTTCTCTCTCTCTCTCTCTCTCCCTCTCTCATCTTCCACTTCATCTTGAGTCACCCTCTCGCTCTATCCCATCCACAAAACCTCGGAAATGGCCGATGAAAAGTCTATTTTCACTCTGACACTGCAAGGCTCTTAGGCAACGCTAAATTTTTAGCCCTAAAAATGGGACTTTCTAATAGATGGTGGATACTTTTTTTTTTTTTTTTTTTGTCTAATGAACCAAGATGGCTGCAAATGTAATACAAATAGGCCAATTAATTCTGCATTTCTTCCCCAGCCGGGATAATAGTGAAAAACGATCTTAATGGACGGAACGCATTATCGTTGAGGGCCATCCGCCTGAGTCTTTACAGGGGGGTGGGGGGAGGGAGTAAATTAGCTAGTTTCAAACTAGAACTGCTGGCTTTTCCTGCCTTTTGAGGCACCTCCTAATACCACCAGAATCTTCTGATAACAAAAAGTTTTTTTTTAAGGTGACTATGCTGCCTCTTGCACACCCCTTACCGGGGATGTGCCCGCAACCAAGGTACATGCCCTTGCTGACGCTCTACCACTGAGCCAAACCGGTTTCGGCAACTTTATTGACTTTTTACAGAGAGGAAGGGAGCGGGAGAGAGAGCAAGAAACATCGATGAGAGAGAAACATCCATCAGCTGCCTCCTGCACGCCCCCCACCGGGGATGTGCCCTCGACCAAGGTACATGCCCTTGTCCGGAATCGAACCTGGGACTCTTCAGTCCAGGGGCCGACGCTCTATCCACTGAGCCACACCGTGTAAGGCATGTCCTCCAGCCCTCGCCGTGCCTCAGTTTGCCCACCGGGGCAGAGGGGATGGGTGCAACGACAGCTCCCAACTTGTTTGCAAAAACACATCAGGGGCCTTGAAAGGAAGGTGGTGTTTCATGTAAGTTCAAAGCCCCGGCTAATTGTTTTATGGCCCTTTTACTCCTGAGACTGTTCTGTGGGCTCGGCTCACGGAACCCACACCCAAGCCCGCGCCATAAAACCGCGTTCCAGGCCGGGTGGGGGTGTGAGGGCCGGGGTTGGGGGGGGGGCGGGGAGGGCGCGAGCCGGCGAGGACAGATCCATCGCCGCCCCATCGAGGCCGTTCCCCTGCCCCGGACGCTGCTCCCGCCTTGGGGGGTGCTGATCGCCGTCCAAAGGGCCAGCTTCTGCCCAAGGAGCGGGGTGGGCACGCATTGCGGGCTCTGCCAGCTGGGATGGCCCCAAACGCCGCACCAGCCGAGCTCTGTCTTGTGGGGTTTCGCCAAACTACTTTCTGTCTCTTTCATATTTTGGGCTCTCTCTCTAGATATGTAGATATATAGATATATAGGTATATAGGTATATAGGTATATAGGTATATAGATATATAGATATGTAGATATGTGATATATAGATATATAGATATATTTATATATATCTATATCTATCTATCTATCTATCTATCTACACACCCACACACTGAGTGGCCAGATTATTATGATCTCTGAACGCATAATCATCTGGCCACTCCCTGTCCATCCTATAGAATAAAAGGCTAATATATGCAAATGGTCCCCTCGACCAGGAGTTCGACCAGCAGGCAGGCCGGCCAACGGCCCATGTCCCCTCCCCCTGGCCAGGTTGGCCGGACCCCACCCATGCATGCATTCATGCACCGGGCCTCTGATATACGTGTAATACACGGAGTGGCCAGATTATTATGGGTTCAGAGATCATCATCATCATCTGGCCGCTCAGAGAGACAGAAGCATCAAGGATGAGAGAGAACCATGGATCGGCTGCCTCCTGCACGCCCCACCCCGGGGACGGAGCCCGCAATCCGGGCCTGTGCCCTGACCGGGAATCGAACCGGTGACCTCCTGGTTCACAGGTCGAAGCTCAACCCCTGAGCCGCACCGTCCGGCCTGGCTTTCTGTGTCAGGTTCCGTGTTTGTTATTTGTCCCCTAGTCTGTGCCCTTCGAGCAAGGAAACGAGGAAAACGATAAGACGGGTCTCTGAGGGTGCCTACTTCATGGTCTCGCTCTGCTCCCCGCCCCCCACAACTCTCCCGTCCCCCCCTCCTCGCCCCCCCGTCCTTCTCAAAACCGCCGGGGCATTCCTCCCTCCGCGGGCTGGGGTTTTCCATCCTGGCTTTTATGGCGTTTCCCTCCGTTCACCAGGGGCTGGGCGTCGCGGTGACCTCGGTTAATTTTCTACAAGTCCTGGGGCCGGAGAGCTCCCCCCGCACCCCGGTCCCCTTCCGGGGGCCAGTGGGCAGGCGGGCGAGCCGAGGCCCCGACCCCGAGCTGACGTCCAGCGGCTCCTGGGCCAGGATCGGGGGCAACTCGAGTCTCGGGGTCCATCGGGGCCTCAGAGTCGGCCAAGGTCAAACCCCCCTGAGCCGTCTGTGCTGCTGCAGCAGTGAGCACGCCCTTGACCCTGGGACCCTCTAAGGAGTCCAGGCTGCATCTTCGTTTAGTCTGGCCACCGTGGCTTGGGGGTTGAGCCGATACTCCCGGGAACTGGGAGGTCAGGGTTCGATTCCCAGGCCCGGGTTGTGGGGTCTGAAGGGGGCGGCCGATCCATGCTTCTCTCTCGTCATGAATGCTTCTCTCTCGCTTCCTCGCTGGCGTCCGTGCAGATATATTGAAATAAAGAAAGAAAGAAAAAATAGCCCTGACCGGTTTGGCTCAGTGGCTAGAGCGTCAGCCTGCAGACTCAAGAATCCTGGGTTCGATAAAATACGTTTTAAATAAATATATAATATAAAAAAGAAAGGGGGGCAGCCGGGGAAGGTCTCCCTCAGTCCCCGGGCCCCGATACACGCCCCAGAAGCTGCGAGGGTGGCCCCCTTTTGAAGCTGCCAGGCGGCACCCTGCCAGGAAGGGGGAGGGGGAGCAGGAGGAGGAAGAGGAGGAGGAGGAGGAAGCAAGTGTGGTGGGAAGGGCTGGGATCAATGGCTGAAAGCGTCAAACGGCTTATCGAAACTTCAAGGTCAAACGCCTTATCGGTTCAAGGTCAAATGGCTTATCGAAACTTCAAGGTCAAATGGCTTACCGTTTCAAGGTCAAACGGCGAAACTTCAAGGTCAAACGGCTTATCGAAACTTCAAGGTCAAACGGCTTATCGGTTCAAGGTCAAACAGCATATAAAAATTCAAGGTCGAACGGCATATAAAAATTCAAGGTCAAACAGCTTATCGAAACTTCAAGGTCAAATGGCTTATCAAAACTTCAAGGTCAAAACGGCTTATCTGTTCAAGGTCAAACAGCTTATCGAAACTTCAGATCAAGGTCAAACAGCTCATCGAAACTTCAAGGTCAAACGGCTTATCGAAACTTCAAGGTCAAACGGCATATGAAAATTCAAGGTCAGATGGCACATAAAAATTCAAGGTCAAACGGCTTATCGAAACTCCAAGGTCAAGCGGCTTATCGGTTCAAGGTCAAATGGCTTATCGACACTTCAAGGCCAAACGGCTTGTCGGTTCAAGGTCAAACGGCATATGAACCTTTTTTCAAGGTCAAACTGCTTATCGGTTTAAGGTCAAACGGCTCTATCAAAACTTCAAGGTCAAACGGCTTTATCGAAACTTCAAGGTCAAACGGCTTATCGGTTCAAGGTCAAAAGGCTTACGGCATATAAAACTTCAAGGTCAAACGGCTTATCGCTTCAAGGTCTAAATCTCTATTCCTTTCTCTTCCTCTCTGTTAAAAACATCAATCAATAAAACACATTTTTAAAAAATAGATATCTATATTTCTTACTGATTTCAGAAAGGAAGAGAAAAGGAGAGAGACAGAGAGAGAGAGAAACATCAGTGGATGGGCTGCCTCCTGCACGGCCCTTCTGAGGATCAAGCCCACAACCGGGGCATGTGCCCTCACCTGGAATCAAACTTCGACCATCTGACTCCTGAGAGGTTGATGCTCCACCACTGAGCCACACCAGCCTGGCCACAGGCTGCCCGGGGACCCGCCTCAGCTCCCCCTCCGCAGCCACGGCCCCAGGGGCCGCCGGGAAACTCCCGGGCTCCGCAGGGACTTGCCTCCCTGCCGGGGGATAATTACAGGGGAGCAGGGACCCCTGCCTTCACCCTGAGTCATAATTAGTTCCCTCCCCGGGCTTCAGGGGGCTGATGGGAGATTAGCTGAACAGAGAGAAGGCCGGCAGGCAGATCCGTCCGCCCCTCTCCCAGCACCTGCCTGTTCCCGCCCAGCACCTTCATCTCCATCCTCAGTGTGGGGCGTGCAGGAGGCAGCCGATCCATGATTCTCTCTCGTCCTTGCTGTTTCTCTCTCTCTCTTCGTCTGTCCATGTCTCTAAAAACCAATAAAAACATATTTTGGGCCCCGGCCCACACCTGCTGCTCCTGCCCAGTTCTGGTAGACAGGCTAGAGGCCCCTGGAGAGCGGAGGCTTGTACTCATGAGTCTTATCTCTTTGACCGTTTGTTTTTAAAAATACATTTTATTGAGTTTTTTTACAGAGAGGAAAGGGGAGGGAGAGAGAATCAGAAACATCGATGAGAGAGAAACATCGACCAGCTGCCTCCTGCACACCCCCCACTGGGGATGTGCCCGCCACCAAGGTACGTGCCCTTGACCGGAATCGAACCTGGGACCCTACAGTCTGCAGGCCAACGCTCTATCCACTGAGCCAAACTGGTCAGGGCTCATCCTTTCTTCTTTCCCAGTGACACACCCGAACTGTACATTTCTCCTAAGCATTGCTGAAACCGGTGTGGCTCAGTGGATAGGGTGTCGGCCTGCAGACTGAAAGGTCCCGGGATCGATTCCAGTCAAGGGCATGGACCTTGGTTGCGGGCACATCCCCAGTGGGGGGTGTGCAGGAGGCAGCTGGTCGGTGATTCTCTCTCATCAATGTTTCTAGCTCTGTATCCCTCTCTCTTCCTCTCTGTAAAAGATATCGATAAAAATATATTTTTTAAAAAATAATTTCTCCTAAGCGTGCTCTCCCTCGCGTTTGGATCTGCTTTACCCTCGTTTCACGGGACATTTCCCAGCGTCCTCTGTGGCTCATGGGCCGTTTGGAAGCGCGTTGCTTCATGTTACATCACATCCATCCGGTCCAGGACCCAGCTCCGTAACGAGGGTTCAGGCCCGGCCAGATGACGCTCAGGACCGGGAGGAGTCAGGAGGTCAGGGTTCGATTCCCCAGCGGTCAGGGCACAGGCCCGGGTTGCGGGCTGGGTCCCCCGAGGTGGGGCCTGTGCAGGGAGGCCGCCGATCCTTGCAGGCTGCCCCCCACGTCGACGCAGGGGCTGCTGGGCCCTGACCACCCCTCTTTCCTCCTCCTCGGAGCCACCCCCACCCCCACCCCCACCCGGGCCTCCGGGCCTGGCGGAGCTCGCTCTGCGCGCCAAATCTCCGCGCCCTCCGGCTGGAACGTGACCTTGGCAAGACGTGCTTCCCCCTCACGTGGTTTCCTCTTTCCTTTGCAGTTGGAAACCACGAGTGTGGTCACGGGCGCTTGCGTAACGGGGCTGGGACAGCGTGTGGGGACCCGGGGCGGGGGGGCGGCGTGTCCAGCCGTGGGGAGATAGATGCATTGTGGGGAGAGAGAGGAGTCTTCCCGGGGCCTGTCTGAGCCGGACACGCTCAGATCCGTCCTCTTTGCTCGGCGTCAAGGTCACCCGCAGACCCTGGAGCTGGGAGTCCGGCGAAGTGTTCAAAGCCCAGGCCCGCCCTGGCCGGCAAACTGCGGCTCCCGGGCCCCTGGAGGGCGGCTCCCCGCCAGACTGCCACAGCCTCTCTGGGCGAGTCTGTGTTGAAGAAGTGGCGCTAGAAGAAGTTTACGTTCCAACAGTGTGGCTCTCCAGAGACAGGTCAATCGTTGTCCTGTTGGTGTTGGGCTCTGTGGACGGATGAGTTTGCAGACCGCTGGGCTAGGGCATCAGCTAGGAGTTGGTGACCCTGGGCATATGCAGGAGCCTGTCTCAGTTTCCCCCCTGTGACTTGAGTGGTTCAGTCGTTCCTGCCTTGTAGGGCTATTGTAAGGAGCCAATGAACGAATGGCCCGGCCAGCATGGCTCAAGGGTGAGCGTCCACCTAGGAACCAGGAGGTCAGGGTTCGATTCCCGGTTAGGGCACAGGCCCGGGTTGCAGGCTCCATCCCCAGTGAGGGGCGTGCAGGAGGCAGCCGATCCAGGATTTTATCTCATCCTTGCTGTTTCTCTCTCTCTCTTCCTCTGTCCCTGTCTCTAAAAACCAATAAAAACATATTTTAAAAAATGAATGAGCCGAAACCGGTGTGGCTCAGTGGATAGAGCGTCGGCCTGCAGACTGAAGGGTCCCGGGTTCGATTCCGGTCAAGGGCATGTGCCTTGGTTGTGGGCACGTCCCTGGTGGGGGGTTGTGCAGGAGGCAGCTGATGGATGTTTCTAAGTCTCTATCCCTCTCCCTTCCTCTCTGTAAAAAATCAATAAGGCGTGTTTTTTTAAAAAATGAATGAATACCCCGCGCCCGGGCCGTGTCTGCCGTCCCCGCGGGTCTCCGCTTCGCACCGCAGTTTGCCGTCGTCGGACGTAACCACGTCTTCTGCAGACCGTTAGGCCGATGTGCAGGAACAGCAAATTTTTTTTAAACATCAGTGTTCATGGGGGGCACCCTTTCTTGGGGAAATTGCAAAAAACAAATCGTTTTTAAGCAACGCAACAGCCCTGGTGGTGTGTGTGTGTGTAATGAACTTGAGAAATTTGCGGAACTTGGCGGTTGAGGTTCTCTGGGCCCCACTTCCCTGGCGCCCGGGCCTGGGGGCAGGGGTGGGGGGGGCGGCCTTCCACATGTCTCTTTCTCCCTTAGAATCAGAGAGGCCGCGAGTTCTTTTTAATATATATATATATTTTATTGATCTTTTTTTTTTAGAGAGAGGAAGGGAGAGGGATAGAGAGCTAAAAACATCGACCAGCTGCCTCTTGCACACCCTCTACTAGGGATGATGTGCCCGCAACCAAGGCACATGCCCTTGACCGGAATCGAACCTGGGACCCCTCAGTCCGCAGGCTGGAGCTCTATCCACTGAGCCACACCGGTTTCGGCTGAGGCGGTGCGTTCTAAGGCAGCCAGAGCCCTGCTTCCCCGCTGTGAGGCCAGAAAGCCAAGCTGCCATAGGTGACCCCATGGGAGAGGCCATTCTTTTTATTTTATTTTTTAATTTTGAATTTTTTATTGGTTTCAGAGAGGAAGGGAGAGGGAGGGAGAGAAACATCCATGATGAGAGAGGATCATCCATCGGCTGCCTCCTGCACGCCCCACGCTAGGGATCCAGCCCACAACCCTGGCGTGTGCCCTTGCCCGGAATCGAACCCGGGACCCTTCGGTCTGCAGGCCGACGCTCTATTCACTGAGCCACAGCGGCTTCGCTGTCCGTTACATTTTTATAAAACAAGACACTGTCTCGGCCCGGCTGGTGTGGCTCCGTGGTAGAGCATCGACCTAGGAACCAGGAGGTCAGGGTTTGATCCTCGGTCAGGGCACAGGCCCGGGTTCTGGGCTTGATCCCCAGTGAGGGCGTGCGGGAGGCAGCTGATCCTTTATTCCCTTTCATCATTGATCTCTCTCTCTCTCCAAAATCAAATTTAAAAAATATTTAAAAAACAAAACAAAAAACCACACAATGTTTAAGGCTGGACTTCCATGTTCCAAACGACTCCATGTCTGTAAGCAAACCGTCAGTAACGATACCAATATGAGTGCACAGTGGGTTCTGGCGGGCAGGCACCAGTCCCCCTCCCCGCTGCCGGCCTCAGGATCCCAGCTCTGAGAGGCACCCCCCAACGGAGGGGCTGAGGCCCCCACTCAGGCCGAGGCACCTTTTGGCTGCCGGTCCCCCACCCCCCACCCCTACCCCCCGCCCCCACCCACCGTTCCCACCCCCCACCTCCACCCCTCACCCCCCCCCCCCCCCCCGGCCGCCACCCCCCGCCCCCCAGGGCGCCCGGCCAGCGCCTCCTTCCTTCACCAAACAAGGTCAGGCTTTCCAGCTCTTTCAAGGGCTGCCCCTGGCTCCACGCCCTCCAGCCCTCCTCCTCCTCCTCCTCCTCCTCCTCCTCCTCTTCCTCCTCCTTCTTTTCAAAACCTTTCCTCCCCAGGCATTGCATGCCCGCCCGTTGGTTGTGTGTCTGTTTGTGGCCTGCCCCGCCCCTGTGTGATTTGGCCTCTGGGGGACCAGGATGGAGTGGACAGAGCGTCGGCCTGCAGACTGAAGGGTCCCGGGTTCGATTCCGGTCAAGGGCATGTGCCTTGGTTGCGGGCACATCCCCGGTGGGGGGTGTGCAGGAGGCAGCTGGTCGATGTTTCTCTCTCATCGATGTTTTTAGCTCTCTCTCCCTCTCCCTTCCTCTCTGTAAAAAAAACAAAACAAAAAAACAATAAAATATATATTTTTTTTAAAAAAAGAAGAAGTGGGGTGCCTGGCACGGGGTTTGTTTTGAGCAGAAAGCGAAGGGCGAGTTCACGGTCCTGCGGGAGTGAAAAGCCAGCGCTCGCTCGGGGAGGGAAATTAAAAAAAAAAAAGCCAGCGTATGAAGGGCGTGGAGATGGCGTGTCAAAGCCCGTGTGCCTGCGAAGTGTCAGGACGCTTCCACGAGAGGCACACTGTCAAAAACAGCGGTACAGTGTTAATACATTTTATCGGCTTTCCACCGAGAGGACGGGAGAGGGATGGAGACCCGCTCTTTGTGGTTGCCAGGGGAGGGCCGTCGGGCTGCTCTGAAAACGCATCGGGCCCTCGCCGGTGTGGCTCGGTGGATAGAGCGCCGGCCTGCGGACTGAAGGGTCCCAGGTTCGATCCCGGGCAGGGGCACATGCCCGGGCTGCAGGCTCGATGAGTACACACGTCGGATGAAGCATGCCTGTGGCCTGCTCAGGGGTTAAATGTCTACCTGGGAACCAGGAGGTCAGGGTTCCCGGGTCAGGGCACAGGCCCGGGTTGTGGGCTCCATCCCCAGTGGGGGGCGTGCAGGAG
This sequence comes from Nyctalus aviator, assembly GCA_036971965.1. Lineage (NCBI taxonomy): Eukaryota > Metazoa > Chordata > Mammalia > Chiroptera > Vespertilionidae > Nyctalus > Nyctalus aviator. Next base: position 3,229,358 of record CM072940.1, on the reverse strand, counting down.
GCAGCCGGTCCATCATTCTCTCTTATTCTTGATGCTCCTCTCTCTCTCTGTCTCTCTCTCTCTCTCCCTCTCTCCCTCTCTCTCTCTCTCCCTCTCTCCCTCTCCCTCTCTCCCTCTCTCCCTCTCTCCCTCTCTCCCTCTCTCCCTCTCTCCCTCTCTCCCTCTCTCTCTCTCGCCCTCTCTCCCTCTCTCCCTCTCTCCCTCTCTCCCTCTCTCCCTCTCTCCCTCTCTCCCTCTCTCCCTCTCTCCCTCTCTCTCCCTTCTCTGGAATCCATAAAGAAAGCATGTTTGGGAACTCCACCCGCTGTGGGGGGGGGGACACTGGGGCAGAGACGCAGCTGCACAAAACGGTTCCAGAGGCCCGGACGCGCTGCTGCTCTCTCTCCGTGCTGCCTCCCCAAAGTGGTCCAGAGCCAGAGTGCGTTGCCATGGCAACGGGCTCAGCAGGGGAGCCGCTCAGCATCACTCGGTAATTCACATCTGTGCCGCCCGCCCTCCCCCAGCTCCCTCTCTGTCCTCGCGCCCCCTCTCTTTTTATCTGTAAACGGAAAGCCACGCACGCACGCACGCGTGAGTGGCTTCATCTCGAAGCTGAGTTCCTGGAAGAAGGGAGAGGAGCCTCCTTTCGGGGGGCTGTCCCCGCCTGCCCGCCCCCCAAGGCCTCTCTCCCTCTCCCTGGGTGGTGGGATGGGAGGGGGTCTCCTCGGAAAGCTCAGGGATGGGCCTGCAGGTTTGACTGGGGCCTCGGGGGTAGGGGGGGTGCAGGTGTGGGGATGGGGGCCAGGCCGGTGCAGTGAGCACCCCCGACCCCCAACCCCCAGCTCTGGGTGTCTACACCTTCCCTCAGGGCCTTGACCTCTCGCTCTCACCTGTGAGAGCTGCCTGGCCCGGACCCCGCCAGGTCTCTAGTGTGGGCGCCCGCAGGGGGTGGGGAGTGGGGGCCAGGACCCAGGAGGCAGCATGGTGTGGGCATTTCACTGGGCATGGGGTGGGTGGGTGGGGGCAGGGAGCCGCCCTCAGAGGGCACCGGGGCAGCTTGGCCTCAGGGACGCCCCCAGCGCAGGTGGCGCGCGCTGTCCAGAGGGAGCCGCAGCGGCAGGGGCTTCTGGGAGCTGTCTCTCCTGTGTGTCACTTTTTTCTTTTTTTAAAAATATATTTTATTGATTTTTTTTTTTATTTTTTTTTTTTTCCAGAGAGGAAGAGAGAGGGATAGAGAGTCAGGAACATCGATGAGAGAGAATCATCCATCAGCTGCCTCCTGCACACCCCCTCCTGGGGATGTGCCCGCAACCAAGGTACGTGCCCTTGGCCGGAATCGAACCTGGGACCCTTCAGTCCTCAGGCCGACGCTCTATCCACTGAGCCGCACCGGTTTCGCTCCTGTGTGTCCCGTTTGTCCCCACGACCTTGGCCGCTTCCTTCCCACCTCCCTCGTGTCCCTGCCTGGGCCTGCAATCCATCACGCACATTCTTTTCTAATATATATATATTTTTAATTGATGTCAGAGAGGAAGGGAGAGGGAGAGAGCGAGAGAGAAACATCCATGATGAGAGCGAATCAGCGATCGGCTGCCTCCTGCACAGACGCCCCCCCCACTGGGGATGGAGCCCGCAACCCCGGGCATGGGCCCCAGCCAGGCGGGACTTGAACCCTGACCTCTGACCTCCTGGTGCGTAGGTCAGCGCTAACCACTAAGCCACACTTCAGAAGGCCGAGGCCGGCTGAGGCCTGTCTGCGGGGACCAGGGAAGGAAGGCCTTTCTGGAACCTCGCTGAGCCCCGAGGGCGAGGAGGGTCAGGCTGTGCAGGGAGGTTTTGGGGGGAAGGGGGTGCTGGCTGCGGCCTCCCCTTCTCAGTCACCTCTGGCTCGGAGCCCCGCCCGGGCCGTGCCTGTGATCAGACGGGTCCCCTCCTGGGGGAGGGTCCTCTTTCCCAGCAGGTGACAAAGGAACCGGATTGGAAACACGGAACTGTCCCTGCTGCTGGGAGCTGCAGAGCGGGCGGCCCGGGCCTCGGGGGGGGGGGGCAGGACTCGGGGGCCAGCCAGGTTCCTGGGGCTCCCCGGACCCTGCACCCCAGACCCTGATGTCCCCCCTGCTGCCCCCGCCCCCCCCAGATCGGCCTGGGGCCCTGCTCAGGGCCCCTGGCAGCCGGCAGAGCCCTCGGCCGTGGCCACAGGCCAGCTCCTGGGGACCGGGGGCCCCCGGGCCGCCCCCCCACCCCACCCCACCCCCCCGCTTCCTGCCCGCCCCGCTGCTCTGTGGCTCGGGCTTCTGGATCTTTCTCAGAACCGCGGCCGCGTTCCCCGTGGAAATCATGACATTTTCCGTTTCACATTTCGCTCCGCGGCCTCGGGAAGAAGGAGGGCGGGCGGCCAGCGGGCGCGGGGCCAGCCCCGGCGTCGCTGCTGTAAACAGCGAGTCCCGGCCCCGTGTGCATCCCGGAGTCACCCCGAGCCCGGCCGGGGAGGGGAGGGGGACGGGGAGGGGGACGGGGAGGGGGTCCGGGTCCAGAGGACGGGGTCCGGGTCCGGGCCCCGTCCGGCCCTCCCCTCTGCGCCCGGCCACATCTGGATGGAGGCGTGCCTCCCGCCCGGCCGTGTTTTTTAAACTTTGCTCCCCTCCGCCATGGCAACCGCGCTGCTTGGCCTGGGACGGGGGGGGGGAGGGCTGGGGCTCGGGGAGAAGAAAGGCCTCCCTCGGGGGCTGGCGGCTGGCCAGGCCCATCCTGCAGAGCGGGGAGCGGAGCAGGCCTGGCGGGCGGCCAGGCCAGAACAAAGCTGTCAGCTCCTCCCGCGCCCGGCCCGCTTGGCACCCGCACACGGTTTCCCAGAATCCCGCCTGGCCGCCCGCCATCCTGTTCGGGGCAGCGCGGGGCCGGCGTGGCCCGGGCTGTTTTTCTGCTCTCGCCTCCAACTGCCCATGACATCATCCCGGCAGGCATGTGCCAGTGCCGGCCCTCCCTCCTCCCTCCCCGCTCCTCTCCTTCCCTCTGTGTCTGCCTCTCCCTCCCTCCTCCTCCTCCTTCTCCTCTCTCCCTCCCTCCTCCTCCTCCTTCTCCTCTCTCTCTGCCTCCTCCTCCTCCTTCTCCTCTCTCTCTGCCTCCTCCTCCTCCTTCTCCTCTCTCCCTCGCTCCTGCTCCACCTTCTCCTCTCTCTCTCCCTCCTCCTCCTCCTTCTCCTCTCACCCTCCCTCCTCCTCCTCCTTCTCCTCTCTCACTCCCTCCTCCTCCTCCTCCTCCCTCTTTCTCCCTCTGTGTCTGCCTCTCCCTCCTCCTCCTCCTCTTCCTTCTCCTCCTCTTCCTCCTCCTCTCCCTCTCTCTCTCTCTCTCTCTCTCTCTCTCTCTCTCTCTCTCTCTCACACACACACACACACACACACGCACACGCACACGCACACGCTCCCACTTCCTCCCTGCGCCCCCTCCTCCCCTGTCCTCAGAGGCATGTTCTAGGTCATTCTCCGTGTCCGGCTCTGCGGCCACGTGAGCACGCCCGGTGCCCGTAGGCAGACGCTGCGTTCGCTCTGTAGCTGAGCTCCCGGGAGACAGGATCGCGCCCCCGGCCGCGGCCGGCAATCAGCCCGCCCAGCGCTAAGGCCTCCAGCCGCTGGGGGCCAGGAGCTGGGCTCCAGGGCAGGTTTAAAGGGCCCACGGCCCGTCCCTCTCTCACACACACGGACACACACTTGTACACACTCACACAGACTCGCTCTCACACACTCACACTTGCACACATGCACAAACACACAGACTCAGTCTCATACACACATGCACATACCACACGCACGCTCTCTCACGCATGCATGGGCACACACTCACATGCATGCACTCACACACACATGCACACACTCACACACTCTCTCACATAAACACACACACATTTATACATTCACACACGCTCTCGTGCACACGTGCACACACAGGCGCGCACACACTTATACACTCACACATGCACACACACAGCATGCACACACACACTTATATACTCACACAGCATGCACACACACACAGTGTGCACACACACAGCGTGCATACACACACACAGCGTGCACACACACACAGCATGCACACACACACTTATATACTCACCCAGCATGCACACACACACAGTGTGCACACAAACACAGCGTGCACACACACACAGCGTGCACACACACACAGCATGCACACACACACACTTATACACTCACACACACTTATACACTCATACACACAGCGTGCACGCACACACACAGAGCGTGCACACACACTCATACACACACACAGCATGCACACACTTATACACTCACACATGCACACACACACTTATATACTCACACAGCATGTACACACACACACAACATGCACACACACGGCGTGCACACACACTCACACACACACAGCGTGCTCACACACACCATTGTCCGGGGGCACAGCCGCGCAGACAGAGGGCAGGGAGGCGCCCTGCGGCCGGTCAGAGTCCTCCCTCTCCGGGGAAAGTAGGTAAATTGGTGACGCCGGCCGGCCAGGCAGGCAGAGTCCTCCCTCTCCGGGGAAAGTAGGTGAATTGGTGATGCCGGCCGGCCAGGCAGGCAGGGCGCGTTATGCAACGGCCAGCCGGCTCCCGGGGGATGGAGGCTCCGGCCGCGCCCGCCCGCCCGCCCGCCGCCGCTGCGATTCATGAACTAGTTCTCCGATTCATGAATCACCCGGGAGCCGGCAGGCGGAAAATGACTCGGATTGATCTCATTTCCATTGAAACCGGCTCAGGCTGACCGCGCTGGCCTCGGGCAGGGCCAGATGCTGTGTTCTCCATCTCCTTTCCTCACTTTAAAAACTATGTGTGTGTGTGTGTGTGTGTGTGTGTGTTTCCCCCTGGCCAGCGTGGCTCAGTGGATAGAGCATCAGCCTGCAGATCACAGGGTCCCGGGTTCGACTCCGGTCCAGGGCATGTCCCTAGGTGGCAGGCTCCTCCTCAGCCCGGTCCCTGGTTGGGGACCGTGCAGGAGGCATCTCATCGATGCGTCTCTTTCACCTCTCTCTCTCTCTCTCTGTCTGTCTTTCCCCCTCCTACGCTCCCTAAAAACCAATGGGAAAATATCCTCAGCTGAGGATGAACAACAACAACAAAAAGTATTTTTAATTTAAAAAAAATATTTTTTTTATTGCTTTCGGAGAGGAAGGAAGAGAGAGAGAGAGACATCCATGATGAGAGAGGATCGTGGACCAGCTGCCTCCTGTACGCCCCACCCTGGGGATCCAGGCACGTGCCCTGACCGGGAATCGAACCTGGTACCCTCCCAGCTCCTAGGTCGACGCTCAATCACGGAGCTACGTCAGCCAGGCCGAATCTGCACCGTTTGGGGTCCCGGCTTCCAGAAACGAGACGCTCAGCCCCCGGGGTTCAGACACACGGCTGCCCCATCAGACGTGACTCCCTAGGCGGGCTCTGCAGATTCTGGGGGCGGGAGGGGGGGGCAGGAGCAGCCAGAGAGGGGGGAGAGGACGCTCCTCTGCGTGAAGGTGCCCTTCAGCCTGAGCTGCCCCCGCCCAGGGCTGCCAGGGGGTAAGTCACTCCCACAAGCGCCGGGCTGGCCTCCGAGCAGCCGGGAGAGCGAGCGGCTGGCTCACGCTTTGCATCAGCGCACTCGCTTTTTCCACCGCAGATAAACCCGGTTGCTAGGAAGGCTCTTTATGTAACCGGGGCTGGCCCGGGCTCCTCCGAGCAGCCCTCGCCCCGTTCCCAGAGTGTCCCCCGTCCGCCCGGCAGCACATCCAAACCTCCGTCCCATAACAGCCCGGACCGGGGTTTTCTGATCACATCCCCAGGGCGGGACCGGCCACACACGGGTCTGGAGTTTTCTATGAATTGTTGACGGTTAGCTAAAAAGACACACACACACACACACACACACACACACACCCCGGTGCCTGGCTGGCGTGGCTCAGTGGCTGAGCATCGACCTAGGAACCAGGAGGTCACGGTTCGATTCCCAGTCAAGGGCACAGGCCCCGGGATGCAGGCTCCATCCCCGGTGTGGGGCGTGCAGGAGGCAGCCGGTCCATGGTTCTCTCTCATCATCGATGTTTCTCCCTCTCTCTTTCTCTCTCTCTCTCTCTCCCTCTCTAAAATCAATACAAATATATTAAGTATTTTTTAGCCGAGACCGGTTTGGCTCAGTGGATAGAGCATCGGCCTGTGGACTGAAAAGTCCTGGGTTCGATTCCGGTCAAGGGCATGTACCTTGGTTGTGGGCACATCCCAGTAGGGGGTGGTGCAAGAGGCAGCTTATCGATGATTCTCTCTCATCAATGTTTCTAATTCTCTATCCCTCTCTTTTCCTCTCTGTAAAAAATCAATAAAATATATTTTAAAATATATATATATATATATATATAAAGTATTTGTTTTAAAAGAGACCCCCCCCACCACCACCAAGTCCATCTGGCCATCTCTGAGGCCGGGCGGGAAGGGACATCGGCAGGCTGTGGTTTCCGCCTCCGAAAACTGAGGGTTCATGACCCAGGGCCTCTTCCAGAGAATGTGATAAATAATCTCAAACATATTGAGGAACTTACTCATGTTTTTCAAGAAGGAAAAAAAAAAAAACCGCCTTCTTCCTGCTTCTTCCTTCATTCATGGAGAATGTGGTTTCCTGTCATTGATTTGTTTGTTTAAAATATTTTTATTGATTTCAGAGAGGAAGAGGGGGAGAGAGAGAGGTAGAAGCATCCATGATGAGAGAGAACCATGGATCGGCGGCCACCTGCACGCCCCACACGGGGGATGGAGCCCGCAATCCGGGCCTGTGCCCTGACCGGGAATCGAACCGTGACCTCCTGCTTCCCAGGCCGATGCTCACCCACTGAGCCACGCCATCCAGGCCCTGCTTTAAATGTAACTCTCGTCTTTCTCTCCCCATCAACCTTCCTGGTTGTCTCTCCTACCTTCTCTTTTTGGAGTATTGGCCCTGCAGCAGAGGCCGGCAGACTCATCCGTCCACAGAGCCAAATATCAACAGTGCGACAACAGACATTCCTTTGGGGAGCCACATTTTTTAAACGTAAACTCTGTAGGCAGGTACGTTGTTATGAACTTAGCGGACTCCTAAGCTGGCCTTGGCTAACCACTCAAGGGCCCAAAGAGCCGCCTGTGGCTCGAGAGCCGCCGTTTGCCGACCCCTGCCCCACAGGGGCCTCCGTGGGGCTGGCAGGACAATCCTCACGCTGCTGTCTCCTCCGCGGCTGCTGACATCCTTTCTCCCGTCTCTGCCGCGTGGCACACTTTCGCGCTGAGCTTTGTGGGGGTTTTCACGGGAGTTTCGTGTGCCTGCCATCTGCCCTTTCCTCTGGATCATCAGTAAAAACGACCAGCCGAAACCGGTGTGGCTCAGTGGATAGAGCGCCGGCCTGCGGGCGGAAGGGTCCCGGGTTCGATTCCGGTCAAGGGCGTGGACCTTGGTGGCGGGCACATCCCCAGTGGGGGGCGTGCAGGAGGCAGCTGACCGATGGTTCTCTCTCATCGATGTTTCTAACTCTCTATCCCTCTCCCTTCCTCTCTGGAAAATCAATAAATTATATATATATATATATATATATATATATATATATTTAAATGATTAAAAAAAAGGCTCCTCTCCCATCACCCTGTCCCTGGGCCCAGCTGGGCCCTGGGCCGCCCCCTCCCCCCCCCCCCCCCGCCTTCCTCCCGCCCCTCCCCCACGCACCCACCCCAGTGCTGTGGACAAGGACTGCTCTGAGACTCGCAGCCGCCAGATGCCTGGCTGAGATTTAATATCCGTGAGACGCATCGGGTGTCTGGACACCTGGTTGCCACGGAGACAGCGGTGATGAGAACTCACCGGGCTGCAGAGGGACAGAGAACAGGTCCCCGTGGCACACGGTCAGACGCACGAGCTCAGGGCGCCCGGCGCCCGGCGGGTCTCAGTCAGAATCTCACCGGGACCCTCACGGCCCGCGGCCCCCCGGCTCCCGCCCCAGCGGAGTCAGCCTAGACCCGCGGTCAGCAAACTCCTTAGCCCACAGAGACAACTATCAACAGTGCCGCCACTGAACTCTGTTGGTCTGCATTCTAGAAAATGGGTCCTCAGGCAACCACGGGCTTGGTCTTTCTTTCTTTTTTCCCCCTTTTTTTTAGTGTATTTTTATTGGTTTCAGAGAGGAAGGGAGCGGGAGAGGGAGCGAAGCGTCCACGATGAGAGAGAATCAGGGACCGGCTGCCTCCTGCACGCCCCAACCCGGGGATGGAGCCCGCCACCCGGGCCCGCGCCCTGACCGGGCGTCGAACCCTGACCGCCTGGTTCCTAGGGGGACGCCGCTCGACCGCAGAGCGAAAAGGCAGGCGAACGGGGAGCCACGTAGCGTCCCGCGCCCCCCTCATTCACGAGGCAGGCGGGCCTGGGTTTCCTTTGTCCCGAACACAAAGGGGAAGAAGGGAAAACGTGTGTATAACCGCACGCGCCCGCCCTGGTCCCCTCTGGCTGGATGGAAAGCCCCTTCCTTTGCCTTCTCTCTCCGGACCCCGTGCCTTTCCTGAAAATATCAGCTCTGTCCGGGGGGGACCCCGGGTCTCCATGTCTTTGAGCGCAGGGGGTGGGCGGGGGGCTGCTCTTCTGATCCCCCCTCTTCCCCTCTCTCCTCTCGCCTCCCCCTCTCCCCCTCCCCCGCCTGCTCCCCCAAAGCACACGGAGTCCCGCTTCCTCCCGTTTTCTGTCCTGTTTTTGCGGAACTGTTTCCACAGCCGCAGACCCACCGTGGGGGGGCGGGGTTGGGGGTTGTTGGCGTTATCTCTCTCCTAGGCACCGGCTCACATCCTGGCCCGCCAGACAATGGCCCTGCGTGCCTTTTCTTAGCGTCCCGCGTCTTTTGTTCCTGGGGCAGGATTTCCTTATGGTTTGTTTGGGCTTTTTCAAAGCTTTACGGGGCGGGTGGATCCAGAGAGGTGCCAGGCTCACGGGCCAAGTGTATGTATGGGCCCGACACGCCGCCACCGAGTCCCGGGCCCCTATGGATGTCTGGATTGGACGGCCGTGCGGTCCGTTTGCCAAAAAAAAGTGGCTGCAAAACAACAACAACAACAACAACAAAAAACCGGCCCCCGAGCCGACACCGGGATGGCTCAGTGGATAGAGCGTCGGCCTGTGGACTGAAGGGTCCCGGGTTCGATTCCGGCCAAGGGCATGTACCGTGGTTACGGGCACCTCCCCAGTGGGGGGTGTGCAGGAGGCAGCTGATGGATGTTTCTCTCTCATCGATGCTTCTAACTCTCTATCTCTCTCCCTTCCTCTCTGTAAAAAATCAATAAAATATATTAAAAAATAAAAAATAAACGGCCCCGGAGCCTCCTGTGTGGAGAGGATGGGATTGGGCCCAGCGTCGTGTCTGGAATGGGAAGAGGGATGATCCCGTTGCTAAGTACGGCCCTGCTCAGAGCGGGTCACCGACCCTGGTCATTTACTTGTTTAAATAAAGTCCGTCGCCTTCATTAAAACCGGGGTATACGTTCTTCTTTCCCCCCCTAATTATGCAGCTGTGTTTAAACCTTGCATGCCTACGTTTTGAACCAAGGCCTATCTTTGTAGGATGTGTTTAATACAGCGCAGTGTTATTTTCAGAAACAAACCCAGCCCGGCCAGCGCGGCTCAGGGGCTGAGCATCAACCTAGGACCCGGGAGGGTCACACGGTTTGATTCCCGGTCAAGGGCACAGGCCCGGGATGCAGACTGGATCCCCAGTGCGGGGCGGGCAGGAGGCCGCCCATCCATGGTTCTCTCTCCTCGTGGATGCTACTCTCTCTCTCTCTCTCTCTCCCTCTCCCTTCCTCTCTGACATCCATAGAAACATATTTTAGCCTAAGCCGGTGTGGCTCAATGGATAGAGTGTCGGCCTCCAGACTGGAAGGTCCCAGGTTTGATTCCGGTCAAGGGCATGTGCCTTGGTTGCGGGCACATCCCCGGTGGGGGGGGTGTGCAGGAGGCGGCTGATGGATGTTTCTCTCTGATCGATGCTTCTACCTCTCTATCCCTCTCCCTTCCTCTTCCTCTCTGTAAAAAAATCAATAAAATATATGTTTGTTTGTTTTTTTAAAAAAAGAAATATATTTTTGCCGAAACTGGTGTGGCTCAGTGGATAGAGCGTCGGCCTGCGGACTGAAGGGTCCCAGGTTCGATTCCGGTCAAGGGCATGTACCTTGGTTGCGGGCACATCCCCAGGTAGGGGTGTGCAGGAGGAAGCTGATGGGTGTTCCTCTCTCATCGATGCTTCTAACTCTCTATCCCTCTCCCTTCCTCTTCAATAAAATACATTTTTAAATCAATGATATATATATATTTTTTTTTTAAAAAAAAGAAATATATTTTAAAACCAGACAAGGTGGAATGGGGTCATAGACCACGGTCTCAAGGCCGCTGTGCAGACTGGAGGCAGAGGGGGACCCTTGCGCGGGGCAGAACCCCTTTCCCTGGCGCCCCTGGGTAAGGCCAGCCGGTGTGTGTGTTACAGGAGGGCCTGGCTCGGCCCCAGCCTCCTTCGGGACTCGGCTCTCCGGGACCCTCTAATTAGAGCACCGAGAAGCCACATCAAGAGGAGAGATCCAGCAGGTATGCGGGCTGCGCCGGGCGCCGCGGGTGGTCTGCCCGGAAACGGGGCGGGCGCGGGAGGGTCCTGTCCCAGCTTGCTTACCTGGGGGCCTGGCTCTGCCACCTGCCTGGGCATCGGGGGGATGGACGGTCCCGGGCGAGCGTGGACGCCGGGATGGCGGCTCCAGGCTGAGCTTCCGGAGCCCGAGCCCTCCTGCCCTCCCCACGTGTCTGTACGAGGCCCGGCCGGCCTGGCTCAGGGGCCGAGCAGCGACCTAGGAACCAGGAGGTCAGGGTTCGATTCCCGGGCAGGGCACAGGCCTGGGTTGCAGGCTCGGCCCCCAGTGTGGAGCGTGTGGGAGGCAGCCGATCCACGATTCTCTCTCATCATGCAGGTTCCTGTCGCTCTCCCCCTCTCCCTGCCTCTCTGACATCAATTTTAAAATATATGTATTTTTGGCCGAAACCGGTTTGGCTCAGTGGATAGAGCGTCGGCCTGCGGACTGAAGGGTCCCGGGTTCGATTCCGGTCAAGGGCATGTGCATTGGTTACAGGCACATCCCCAGTAGGGAGTGTGCAGGAGGCAGCTGTTGGATGTTTCTCTCTCATTGATGTTTCTAGCTCTCTCTCCCTCTCCCTTCCTCTCTGTAAAAAAATCAATAAAAATATTTATTTAAAAAAAAAATATATATATATATATATATATATGTATGTATTTTTAAAACCCAGACCGTAAATGCAGCTGGACAGAGCACACAAGCATCCAGAGGGTGTAGAAGGATCATTCGAAGCCGTAACTGGGTCACCGGTCTCACGCAAAAAAGAACAACAGAACTCTTGGCAAAAGGGAAGGACGTAGGCCCTCACCGGTGTGGCTCAGTGGACAGAGCGCCGGCCTGGCGACCGAAGAGTCCTGGGTTCGATTCCAGTCGAATGCCTATACCTCAGTCGCAGGCTCCCTCCCTGTCCTGCCCCTGGCTGTGTTTCTCTCACATCGATGTTTTTCTCCGTCCCTCTCTCTCCCACTCTCTCTAAAAAACAATCAATGGGAAAAAAATGCCCTCGGGGAGGACTGAAAATACATACATTCTCTTTTAACGTAAAGAAGATAAAGGACTTCCCACGTGACCGCCGGAGTCTGCTCAGGGATCGGCTGGGTCTGGGGAGATGGGGCTGATAAGGTCCCCTATCGAGGCGGCGAGCCCTGCCAGCCGGAGGGAGAAATGATACGGTCCCCCCAGGAGGGGCTGCCAACGGACGGCCGCAGGCGAGGTCAAGTTTGTTGGCGCCGCCCCGCCCAGGGCAGAACCACGAGCTCCGCCGAGGACATGGGCGATGTGTGCACGGGTGTGGGAGGGCGTGCTCACCGCCCCGCTGGCCCTCCGAGCGCCTCTCAGCACAGCCGGGCGGGGAGCACGGGAGTGCGTGGCGACGGGACACGGCGGGCCAGACGGGCAGGCCCTGCAGCTCGTCCCAGAAGTCCATGTGGCAGCAGATGCCCCCTCGGGCAGGGGCGTGTGCCGGGCAGCACGGGAAATAGAGCTGCTAAACCTTCCAAGCCCGGCTGGTGTGGCTCAGTGGTGATCGCCGACCTAGGAACCAGGAGGAAACATGCCTGGGTGGCAGATTCCATCCCCCCCCCCCCCCGACCCCCCAGTGCGGGGCGTGCAGAAGGCGGCTGATCCGTGGTTCTCTCTCATCATTAATGTTTCTCTCTCTCTCTTTCCTTCTTCCTTCTTCTCTAAAAGAGAAGAACAGGGACCCAGGCAGTGGGTATGGTGGGTAACAGAGTGGCTTTGGGGTCAGGTGGGTCCATCCAGGTGTAGCCAGGTCCTGGCTGGGTAGCTCAGTGGATAGAGAGTCGGCCTGCAGACTCAAGGGTCCCGGGTTTGTACCTTGGTTGCGGGCACATCCCCAGTAGGACATCTCACTGATGTCTCTAGCTCTAGATCAGACTGAGATTGATTGGATCTGACTGAGAATGATTGGATCATCAAATAGAGAATGATTGGATCATCAGATTGAGAATGCTTGGATCAGATTGATTGGATTAGAATTATTATAACAGATAGATGGGGTGGAGTTAGGGAGGGGAAGAGAGAGAGAGAGAGACAGACAGACAGACAGACAGAGCGGACGTCTGTGGGTGCCCTGCCGCTCCCCCTCGCTGCCGGCAGGACCGGGACACACGCTCCCCTAGGCCTCCGCCCGTCTCTGCAGAACCGGCTCGGCCGTGACAGGCGGCTGGACCCCTGGGCCGTCCGTCCGGGTACGAGTGACGTGGCCGGCCTGGCTGAGTCACAGGGGCGCTGGCAGCGCACACGGAGCAGCGCCCGGCGTGAGAACCGCCCGCCCCGGCCCCGGGCGCAGGGTGACACCTGACTCACGCTCCGTGGGCGTGAGGGGATGTCCACAGGGGCCCTGCCCCGCCCGGAGGGCCGTGGCCGCCGGCAGAGGCGTGGCCGGGCCGTGGCGATGGGCTCGTTCCCAGGGCTCAGACCTCTGGGGCTCTGGACAGCGTTGGGGCCTCTGGTGCCCATCGGGGGGTGGGGGGGCTGCCATCCTCCCTATTGCACGCAGATCGGGGCGGCCTGGGTCCCCCCCCCAGCTGGGCTCTCAGGGTCACCCCTTCCTGGAGGAACTAGAAGGGGCCTCTAGTCGGTGACTCCCTCCAACGCATCTGAGCGGCTGCCACGCTTCCCTCGGGCCGGGACCCCGGCCTCCCCCTCGCCGGGCCTTCCCAGGCCGCCTGGGACGCAGCTCAGGGCTGCGGGGACCCAGACAGCACGCCCGCGTGGTTCAAACTGGGCCGTGACCGTGTTCGCTCAGTGGTTAGAGCGGCTCCCTAGGAACCAGGAGGTCACGGTTCAATTCCAGGTCGGGGAACGGGCCCAGGTGGTGGGTTCGATGCCCAGCGTGTCCCCGCAGGCACAGCCCGGGGCCCTTCGGCTGCCCAGGTAGCGGGACCACAGGTCTGTCCTGCTCTCCTGCAGGGACAGACCTGGGGGAGCCTGTCCCCGGGCCGGTCACGGACGCCCCCTTCGCTCTCCAAAGTGACAGCCAGCCCCGGCCGCGTCGGCTCAGTGGACAGAAGTGTCCCAGGTTCGATTCCAGCCGGGAGCACAGGCCCGGGTGGCAGGCTCCCTCCCCGGTATGAGACTGTTTCTCTTTCTCTCTCTCTCCTCCCTTCCTCTCTGACATCAATAGAGAATTATATTTTTTTTTTTAAAAAGTGACAGTCGGGCGACGGATTCGGCGGTCGCTCCCCGGGAAGGGGACATCGCCGTGTGCCGTCCAGGCGCGTCCTTTCTCGCCGGGAAGCCGGCGGCCGCGGGGGGCCGAGACGGGGAAGTGGCTGGTCCGCGCTCCGCGGTGAGTCAGCCAGCGGCAGGCGGATCAGGAGAAGCCGGGGCTCTGACTCAGGCGCTGCTCACCGCCTCCCCCTCCCCACCCCCCACCCCCGACGGGGAGGAGGAGAGAGGATGGATCCCTCACGGGCACACCGAGCCGCGGTGTGAGCCAGCCTGCTGGGGTGGGGGGTGGGGGTACCCGCCTCCGAAAGCAGCCGGGTCACATCCCGGGGTGCAGGCCCAACGCCCCAGCGCCGGGCGTGCAGGAGGCAGCCCATCCAGGAGTCTCCCTCACCGTGGATGTTTCTCTCTCTCTCTCCTTCCTTCCTTTCTGAAATCAATCAGTGTGTGTGTGTGTGTGTGTAAAAAGGCAGCAGCCCCAACTGACGTGGCTCAGCGGATAGAGCGTCGGCCTGTAGACGGAAGGGTCCCGGGTTCGATTCCGGTCAAGGGCACAGGCCCAGGTTGCAGGCTTGATCCCTATGGTGGGGCGTGCAGGAGGCAGCCGATCAACGGTTCCCTCTCATCATTGATGTTTCTCTCTCTCTCCCTCCCTCCCACTTTCTTTCTTTCTTTCTTTCTTTCTTTCTTTCTTTCTTTCTTTCTTTCTTTCTTTTTTAAATATACTTTTATTGATTTCAGAGAGGGAGAGAGAGAGAGAGAGAGAGAGAGAGAAACATCCATGCTGAAAGAGAATCATGGATCGGCTGCCTCCTGCACGCCCCACACGGGGGATGGAGCCCACAACCCAGGCCTGCGCCCTTGACCGGGAATCAAACCCGGGACCCTTCCGTCCGCGGGCCGACGCTCTATCCACGGAGCCACACCGGCCACGGCTCCCTTCCTTTCTGAAATCAACAAACACTATTTAAAAAACACAGAACACAGAACCCGAGGCGTCCCTCCCTCGCAGGATGTGGGGCGGAGAGGGTGGCGGGCTCGCTCGGGGACATGGCTCCGGAAGGCATACGCCGCCGGGCAGGTGCGAAGTGACTTCCTGCTAACACCAGGCCTCCGAGCCCAGCTGCTGGGTGTGAGTGTGTGTGTGTGTGTGTGTGTGTGTGAATTCAGCGTGTGTCTCGGGGGAGAAGGGAAGCGCCCAGGAGGAACTGCAGGAATGTGGGGGTGCCTGCAGGAGGAAGTGGTGAGCTCCCCGCTGCTGCCAGCAACCGGGCCGCTCCGGAGGAGCCGGGGGCTGCTGAGCTGGCAGAGGAAGTCTGCCCGGGAATGGCGGGGGCGGGCCGAGGCCTGGCTGCAGCCCCCGTGGGGGCGGCCGAGGGGCGAGCGGGGGACGGGCGGTGGGCACCCTGGCCTGCCCGCAGGAGCAGCCCCGCTGGGGTCAGGGGATGCGGACAGACGCGGTGGGGAGGAAAGAAACCAAGAATGTCTGCCCCACATCCTCCCTGTTAGTTTTATGGGAAAAGGGTGAGACTCTCTCTCTTGCAGGCGGTGATTATAGGGGACGGCAGAGGGCGGGAAACCGCAGTGGGGTGTTTTTTTTGGGGGGGCGGGGGGATCGAAAAAATGCTGTCCTCAAACTAAACAGCCTGCGATTGGGAAATGGGACCTGGTCCCATACCCCCCAGGGCCCTGTACCCCCAGACCCTGGCCTCCGCCCCTAACAGCCCCCCCCCCAGGGGGACACATCACCGTCTCCACACCCAGGCCCTGAGGGTCCTCTTTTTGCAAAACAGTGGGTGTTGCTCCAGGCGGTGCGGGGTGGGCCCAGCAGCACGGGAGGGGGTGAGGGGTGGGAGGGACCAGACTCCAGGCAGGTCCGCTGGGAGCTGTGACCTCAGGGTGCTGGGCTGGACTACCCCCTGGGGCTGGCAGTGGCTGTGGGCATTTCCCCCCCACCCCACCCCCAGCTTTAGGATCTTTAAAGGAACAAAGGGACCCAGCACAGGTGGCCCAGTGGTTGAGCATTGACCTGGGAACCAGGAGGCCAGGGTTCGATCCCCAGTCAGGGCTCATGCCCAGGTTGCAGATCCCCACTGTGGGGGTGTGTGCAGGAGGCAGCGGATCCGTGTAGATGTTTCTCTCTCTCTCCCCTTCTCCCTTCCTCTCTGACATCAACAAAAATATATTTAAAAAACAAGAGTAAAAAAATAAATAAAGGTCATATATTGTTGAATTTATTATTTTTAAATACATTTTTTTTTACTTTTTACAGAGAGGAAAGGAGAGGGAGAGAGAGAGTGAGGAACACCCATGAGAAAAAAAGCATCGATCAGGTGCCCCCTGGACATGCCCTTGACCCGAATCGAACCTGGGACCCTTCAGTCCACAGGCCGACGCTCTATCCACTGAGCCACACCGGTGAGGGGTTGTTGAATTGATTGAACAAATATCAAGCCACAGGATCAGAACACCTCAGCAGCCGATCCTTTCCGGGGAGTGGCATTTTCTTTTTCTTTTTTTTTTCTCCTCTCTCTTTTTTTTTTTTTGGCCCAATATTTGCCAATGACCGGCTTTCCCCGCCCACGTTCACTGCACGAAAAGATGAAGGAGGGCTGAAATGTCCCCAAAACTATTTGCACACGACTCGCCCCAGAACTGCGGTAAACACCCCCGTCCTCTCCCCGGGGCTGGCTGCGAAGCGCCCCACGTGGCCGCTCTGTGCGTGGTGGCCGACATGCCCAGGCCTCCCGGAGCCCAGGGACCAGCGCATGGATCGGTGGATCTTTCTGGAAGGCCGGCCCAGCAGCAATCCGCTGGTCAGAGGACACCCGGAGGAGGACTGGGAACTGAGTCATACATCAGGGCCTCCAGCGCTGAAGGTCACGCTGGCCGGTGACTAACTGCTCACCCTCGCTGCAGGGCGGCCAGGAAATCCTGGAAGGCCGGGCTTGCCTCGATTACATCTGTGACCCGTTAGCCGGGGCGGGGGGTGGGGGGGTCCCAATAGCAGATGGCCCCTGAAGCAGACTCCTCCTCCTCCTCCTCCTCCTCCTTTGGTTAATCCTCAATGGAGGATTATTTTTCCATTGATCCGTTGATTTGGTTTTTTAAAGGGAGGGGGAGAGACAGAGAGAGAAACATCGATGTGAAAGAGACACATGAATTGGTTGCCTCCTGCAAGGAGGGCCAACGGATACGTGCCCTGGAGCAGCATGGAACCCGGGACCCTTCGGTCTGCAGGCTGACGCTCTATCCACCGGGCCAGACCAGCCCCCTCACCGCCTCCTCGGCCTGAGCCGCCGCCATGGCTGGTCCAGAAGGATGACCGGTCTAATTAGCATATTACCCTTTTATTAGGATAGATAGATATAGATATGTATGCATTGGTAGCCTTGGTTTTCACATGGAGGTCCCCGGAGGGAAAACAGAACCCGAACATAAAGGGTTGTAAAAATACCCCTGGGTGGGGATTAAAAAAATAAAAGTAGACATTGCTTACATTTTTTAAATTTTTTATATCCTCACCGAAGGGCATTTCCCCATTGATTTTAGAGAGAGTGGAAGGGAGAGGGAAAGACAGAGAAACATCGATGTGACTGGTTGTCTCCTGCACGCACCCGGACCAGGGCCCACAGCTGAGGTCCATGCCCTTGACCTGAATTGAACCCGGGACCCTTTCGGCCCACAAGCTATCCACCGAGCCAAACCGGCTAAGTCTAGTTACATTAAAAAAAAAAACAAAAAACAAAAACAAAACCTAACACTATTCAAACATTCTAGAGACACTTACTAGCATTTTTTCTTTATAAACCTGGGGTGAATTACAGGCTTTATGAAGTGTTCTCTAAAATATTCTGAGTGACTGCCTCCTGACGTCTCTCTATAAGTAGTTACAGCAATGCTTACTTATAGAGAATTAACATGGGGGGAAAAAACAAACAAACAAATATTCCTTCCATTATTTTGGGAGTGACATTGGATGGGGAGAAATCGAGGTAAGTGCCCTAAGCACAAACCAGGCAGCTCATGCTCTTGACCGGGAATCAAACCCAAGACTCTCGGGTCCCCGGGCTGACGCTCTAACCACTGAGCGACACCGGCCAGGGAGCAACAAGGTTCTTATTGGCATGCGTCTTCCGTGATTCAGACGTGTGTGTGTGTGTGTGTGTGTGTGTGTGTGTCCCCTCCCCCACCCCATCCCATAGCAGGGAAACGGAACAACCGTTTTATGTCCAAAGACTGGGATCCGCCGCCCCTTTATTTGCTAAGATTGGCCGGTGACCTCTGAACCTTGTTTGTCCTCGTCCATCTGTGCGCTCGGGGTCGGGGCTGTTTTCGCCGTCCGTCCGTCCCGCCCCAGATGCCGTTTTGAGGTCAGTGGCCGAGGCGGTGGCCGGGTCATCGCTCTCAGCGGCTCCAGAGAGCGTGTGCCAGGGGCGCTGGTCCCCTGGGATTCAGGCTCAGAGGCTGCCCTGTGGGTCATTTCCCTTTGGGTGGGCTTATTTCTT
Source organism: Nyctalus aviator (assembly GCA_036971965.1). Taxonomy (NCBI): domain Eukaryota; kingdom Metazoa; phylum Chordata; class Mammalia; order Chiroptera; family Vespertilionidae; genus Nyctalus; species Nyctalus aviator. The sequence goes on along the minus strand of CM072940.1, from coordinate 3,211,022 downwards.
TTTCTTTTTCTTTTTTTTTTTAATATATTGTTATTGATGTCAGAGAGGAAGGGGGAGGGAGACAGAGAGAGAGAGAAACATCCAGGAGGAGAGAGAATCACGGATCGGCTGCCTCCTGCACGCCCCCCACACTGGGGATGGAGCCTTGCAACCCGGGCCTGCGCCCTGACCGGGAATCGAACCCTGACCTCCTGGTTCCTAGGTGGACGCTCAGCCATTGAGCCACGCGGGCCGGGCTGAAATATATTTGTTATTGATTTCAGAGAGAAGAAGGGAGAGGAAGAGGAAGAGAGAGAGAGAGAAACATCCCTGATGAGAGAGAATCATGGACCGGCTGCCTCCTGCACGCCCCACACTGGGGATGGAGCCCAACTTCCCGCCCGCCTCCCCACTCCTGTCCCCAGCTGTGCCCTTTGGCTGTTGTGCCCCAGTCCCTTCTGATCACCTGCACACAACAAACATCTGCCAGGGAAAAGCGACGCCCAGTATAACGTACCAGTAAAGGGGTCTGCCCGGCCGGTGTGGCTCAGTGGCTGAGCGTCGACCTCTGAACCAGAAGGTCAGGGTTCGATTCCCGGTCAGGGCACAGGCCCGGGTTTCGGGCTCCATCCCCAGTATGGGGCGTGCAGGAGGCAGCCGATCCATGGTTCTCTCTCATTCTTGATGAGACTCTCTTTCTCTCCCTCTCTCTTCTCTGAAATCAATAAAAATATATTTGAGAGAGAGAGAGATAGAGAGAGAGAGAGAGAGCGCCGAAACCAGTTTAGCTCAGTGGATAGAGTGTTGGCCTGCCGACTGAAAGGTCCCGGGTTCGATTCCGGTCAAGGACATATACCTTGGTTGCCGGCACATCCCCAGTGGCGGGTGGTGCAAGAGGCAGCTGACTGATGTTTCTCTCTCATCGATGTTTCTAACTCTCTATCCCTCTCTCTTCCTCTCTGTAAAAAATCAATAAAATATATTTTTTTTAAAAAAAGAAAAGGAGAATATCCCTGAGCGGGCGGCGGCCCCGCTCTGAGCTGGATTCTCTACCTCCCCGCCCTCACTAACAAACGCAGGTGTGCTCTGGATCGGGCAGGTGACGGGCTGTATTTCTGGCTAATGGTTAGCTCCGTCCGACCTTCGACTTCGCCCCCGTGGGTAACAACACAGCCCGCGCCCCGCCTTCTGCACCGAGGCGGCCGTTCCTGCCTCGTAAACAAGGCCGGTGCTTGAACGGCTGCCAGGGAAGCGGTTAAAATTTACCGCCAGCGGGTGGGGAGCTGGAAGGGAGCAACGGACTTTCTTCCCTGGGCTGGTGATTTTATTGGCTTCTCCTCGAATGCCAGCATGGATGTGCCATGATGGAAGCATTAAAAAAGAAGAAGAAAAGATTTTAGCCGAAACCGGTGTGGCCCAGTGGATAGAGCGTCGGCCTGCGGGCTGGAGGGTCCCGGGTTCGATTCCGGTCAAGGGCATGTACCTTGGTTGCGGGCACATCCCCCGGTGGGGGGTGTGCAGGAGGAAGCTGATGGGTGTTTCTCTCTCATCGATGCTTCTAACTCTCTATCCCTCTCCCTTCCTCTTCCTCTCTGTAAAAACATCAATAAAATATATATATATTTTAAAAACGAAATATATTTTTGCCGAAACGGGTGTGGCTCAGTGGATAGAGCGTCGGCCTTTGGACTGAAGGGTCCCAGGTTCGATTCCGGTCATGGGCATGTACCTTGGTTGCGGGCACATCCCCGGTAGGGGGTGTGCAGGAGGCAGCTGGTGGATGTGCACGGTGTGTGTTTGTGTGTGTGTGTGTGTGTGTGTGTAGAGGGGTTTCCTCGGCCTAGCCTGCACCCTCTTGCAATCCGGGGACCCCGAAATCCGGGACCCCTGGCTCCTAACCACTCACCTGCCTGCCTGATGGCCCCTAACTGCTCACCTGCCTGCCTGATCATCCCTAACCGCTTGCCTGCCTGCCTTTGGCGGGACCGTGGTGAGCGTCGTCAGTAGAAGCTAAGCCCTCCTTCTGCCAGGGAATTGCATGTCGGCGGCTCTTTCCACACAGGCAGGCAGGGAGGGAGGAGGATCCGGGCCCCGAGCGGCTGCTCCGTCCCTTCCGGTCTCCGCTCGCTCCCTCGCAGGCCAAGAGCGTGTGTGACCTCCATCTCTCCTTTGTCTGCTGTTTTCACTCCGCTCTTTAGGATCTGACGCGGGAAAGTAGGTAACCTACATCGAGACCCCACGTTTCTCTCCCACGGAGTCCTGTGCACACGGAGGCTGGCGCTCCTGCGATTCTACTGGCCCTGATTCTTATTTTATTTTATTTTTTATTTTACTGATTTTTTTACAGAGAGGAAAGGAGAGGGATAGAGAGCTAGAAACATCCATCAGCTGCCTCCTGCACACCCCCAACTGGGGACGTGCCTGAAACCGAGGTACATGCCCTTGACCGGAATCGAACCCGGGACCCTTCAGCCTGCAGGTCGATGCTCTACCCACTAAGCCACACCGGTCGGGGCTATTTGTCCTGATTCTTAGACCCTCCACAGAGCCTTTATCTGCTCCACGTGCACAGGTCTCTTTGATATCCCAATGCAGCCCTAGCCGGTGTGGCTCAGTGGATGGAGCACCGGCCTGGGGACTAACGGGTCCCGGGTTGCAGGCTCCTCCCCGGTCCAGGGTCCTGGTCGGTGTGCATGCAGGAGGCAACCAATCCACGTGTCTCTCCCACAGGGATGTTTCTCTCTGTCTTTCCCTCTCTCTTTCCCTCTCTCTAAAAACCAATGGAAAGATATCACCGGGTCAGGATTTAAAAAGAAAAGAAACATTATTTAAATAGCCCGATGCTTTCTGTGTGCACGGGAGGCAGGCTGCGGGGGAGAGGTCAAACGAGGGGAAAGTATTTCTAACACAGCGTATTTGCAATTTCGACAACAGTGGAATTGTCCCAGAAGACGCCGCTATTGCTTGGAAGAAGGCTCTCGTACCTTTTTAAAAATTTTTATTTTTATTTTTATGGATTTCAGAGAGGAAGGGAGAGAGAGAGAGAGAGAGAAACATCCATGATGAGAGAGAATCCTGGATCGGCTGCCTGCTGCATGCCGCCCCACACTGGGGATGGAGCCCACAATGCCGGGGCATGTGCCCTGACCGGGAATCGAACCGTGACCCCTTGGTTCCTAGGCCGACGCTCAACCACTGAGCCACACGGGCCGGGCTGGGTTTGGATCTTAGGCGTCTGATGCTTGCACCGGGGAAGCCCACGGGGAACCTGAGCGTGGAGGTCCCATCTGTTCTTGCTTTTGAGCTGCTGCTTGGCCAGGGTCACCCCGAATGGCTTCCCTTTTATTTGTACGGCCTGGCCGTGACTTCCGTGTGCATTCTTTTAAATCTTAGACACCGGAGCTGGCAAGGGCGGCTGCTCAGACAGACTCCCAGCAGGGAGTGCTCCCCATAGGATATTTCCTGTAGTGCTCCAGTCGCATCGCAGCATCTGAGCCTCCTGGGTAAAAGCCGGTCTCCACCCTCTGCCTCTGCCACCCTGCACGGGTGTGTGTGTGTGTGTGTGTGTGTGTTTGTGCGTGCTCTGCCTGCCTGTCTGCCTGCCCGCGCAGGACCCGGTGGGAGCTTGATGGCTGCAGCCAGCCAGCCGCCCTGGCAACCTTGACTGTGAATGGCAAACATGACCAGGATCCTCTCTCCTGCCAGACCCCGGGGGCCTCGGGCGGGCGGGAGGAGGGCAGAGCCGAGCCTACGTGACTCAACCGTACCCACTTCCTCTTTCATAAGCCGTCACATGACGAGCTGCCATCACAATTACCGCCTTGTCTGTGTGCGGATTGCATACGCATTGCCTCACCCCAGAAACCCCGGCGCTGGGCTCTGGGGAGGCGAGGAGGAGGCGGTGCTCCCTGCAGAAGGCGCTGGAAGGGATCCAGGCCCGCCGAGCTGGGAGGGAGGGAGGGAGGGAGGGAGGGAGAGAGGGCGGGGGTGGGAGACGAAAACAAAGCTGTGTTTACTTAGCACACATGACAGAGCCGCTCTGAGCAGACATGAAAGGCCGGGCCTGAGCAGGAAAAGGCTCCATACAATCCCGGGGTCGGGCGTGCTGCAGGCCTTAACCCCCTTGATCCCGGATCCTTTTATGGCCCGGGGACGCCATAAAACCCGCCTTCCCATGTTCCCGGGAGCCCCACGTTAGGGAAGTCACATGGATTCGGTTTCGACATTGGGGGAGCGGGGGGAGGAGGAGGGGGAACGGGGTGTCGGACAAAAAGGAACTGCTCTCCACGCGGAGAAGAGAAGCCGTTGGGACAGAAATCCGCCCCCCGCGCCTTTTTGGGCCAGAGCTCGCCTCTCCCTGCTCCCACGTGGGGCTTGGGGTGCCTGGAGGGTATAAGGGCTGCTCGCAGGTCAAGGTGCATAAAATAAGGCCTCATTCTGTCATGTTTCGGGCACTGCCTAGCGGGGCCAGCTCTTTGGGGTGCTGAGTGGCGCACCTCCCTGCAGGGGGAAGACTAGGCCTGATCGGCTTTGGGCAGTGCACCCCCTTACACATCCCCCCTCACCCCTGGGGCCAGATTCTGGGGTGAGGCCATGCCTCTTGGTGGAGGAGAGTGAGCCAAGAACGGGACGGGTCCCGAAAGAGGTGCCACAGCAGGGACCAGGCGTGCCCAAGCCCATGCTGTCCCCAGCTGCTCCCCCAGCCAGGAGGAGAGGGCAGGGTCTGGAAGGGAGGGGAAGGCCTCTCTGGGGGCCCCCCCTTCTCTGGAAATCCCCGGGAGAGAGAGCAGAGGCGCAGCGTTAGTCTGCACACATTTGGGTCTGGCACTGCGTCTCCTGGGCCACCGCGAACAGGTTTTTTCATGCGCCGTAAGCAGCTCCCTGCACTGTTGTTTTTCCAAGCGTGTTTTTCCTCTTCCTGGTGCTTAATCCTTTGAAGCAACCTGCCATTTTCAACAGCAACTGGGGAGAAACGTCAGCAGGATCTCTCTCTCTCCTCTCTCTCTCTCTCTCTCTCTCTCTCTCTCCCCGCCTACCAATCGGGTGGAAGGAGTGATGATATAATTAGTACCCTGTTCTTCCCACACCTCACCCGCTCTGCTCATGCCAGGCCCCGGGAGCCACGCGGGCCTGTTTTTTCCAACAAAAGCGGCTCCAGAGGCCAGCCGGCCTTGCAGAGTTGCAAGCGTCAGAATTCCAGCAGCCGAGAGAGTGACTAAGCCTGGGCCTATTAGTCAGGGAGGGAACGACCCGCCAAAGTGATTGACTGGAGCACGCGCCAGCTCCTCCCCGCGATGCAAGGGTGAAACTCCAGAGCTCGGTGCACGCAGCCCGGTCCGCAGAGCTGCGGCTGCCAACCCTGGCGGGGGCGCGGGGGAGAGGGGGGGCAGGCGCCGACACCCCAACGGGCTACAGCTGGGCCCTGGGGCTGTGGGGGGTGTACATCCGCTCCGCCCCAGACCCCACGGCCCGCATGGGCCCCCCAACCGCCTCCATCCACGCGGGCCCAGCGGAGCAGAGCAGGGCGGGGCGGGGGCTTGCAAGAGCTAGGGGGCGTGGCCTGGGCGGCGAGGGGGCGGGGCATGCGCCGTGACGCAGCACGCTGGCCGCCGCCGGGTCCCTGGAATGTGCGTGCGCGCAGGGACGCCGCCAGCGCCGCCGCCGAGTCACGTCCGCGCGGAGCATGCGCAGTCGGCGGCCCCGCGCCCACGTCATGCGCCCGCCTGGGACCTACATAAGAGGCCCGGCGCTGGCGCCGCGAGCACCGGCGCTTGGGGAGGCCAGGCCGGCGGGATCCGGTCGCGCTGCGCCCCCCGCCTTCCGGAAGGTCCCAGACTAGGGGACATCCTCCTTCCTGTGTTAAGAAAACTTGGGGCTCGGCGGCGTGTGTGTCTCCCCCACTACCCCCCAAACCCCCGAGACACACACGCGAGTGTAAAGCACCACCAGCCAGCAGTCCAAATGCAACTCCTCCGACCCCCGGGGAGCCACGCTGCTGCCTGCGGGCAGCCAGGGCGCAGACTGGGCCGCCCTTTGAAAGCGCGGGGTGGATGAGCATGATGTTTTCCCCAAAAAAAAAACAACAACAAAAAAAAAACGGGCCGGGAGGGGGGGAAGAGCGCGATCGAGGTTGGCAGCGGCGGCGGCGGCGGCGGCTGGAGACACGCAGCCCCGCGCGCGGGCGGAGCGGGCTCTCCCCGCGGCGCTGGGGCTGCGCGCGCGGGGGGGGGGGGGGGCGGGGCGGAGCGGCGGGCGCGGGGGCGCGCGAGGCGGGCGGGCGGGCGCGCGCCGGGCGGAGGGGAGGGGGCCGCGCAGGCGCCGTGCGGGGCTGTCGAAGAATCGAGCCCGTAGAAGTGGGGCGGGCGGCGGCGGCGCGGCAGCAGCAGCAGCAGCCCCGGCGGCGGCGGCGGCGGCGACGCCCGGAGCGGAGCGAGCAGCGCAGCGACCGGGGCCCGGAGCACCGCCTGCCCGCCGCCTCCTCCTCCTCCTCCTCCTCCTCCTCCTGCAGCTGCAGCTGCTGCTCGGCGCGGCATGCCTCGCCGCTCGGGCTGAGCCGGCCCCCGCCCCCAGGCCTCCGCGCACTCCGCCGCCGCGACCCGCAGCGCTCGCCCGCGCCCGCGCGGCCCGTCTTCGCCCCGGTCTGGAGGCCCGCCTGCCCGGCCGAGCCCCCGCCAAGGCCGCCGCCGCCCGCGCGCGCCCGCGCCCGCCGCCGGGGGGCCGTGCTGCCGCGCCTGCAGCCGCTCGCCCCGCGCCCGCCGCCCCTCGTGCCGCGGGCCCTGCCGCCGCCGCCGCCGCCGCCGCTGGAGGTGGTGGGGGAGCCGCGGGGTTGGGGGGGCCGGCGGGCGCGCGCGGGCCCGGGCGGCGGCGGCGGCGGCGGCGCGGACATGGCCGCGGCGGTGGCGGTGGCGGCCGCGTCCCGGCGCCAGTCGTGCTACCTGTGTGACCTGCCCCGCATGCCCTGGGCCATGCTCTGGGACTTCACGGAGCCCGTGTGCCGCGGCTGCGTCAACTACGAGGGCGCCGACCGCGTGGAGCTGGTCATCGAGGCGGCGCGGCAGCTGAAGCGGGCGCACGGCTGCTGCCCCGAGGGCCGCTCCCCGCCCGGCGCGCCGGTCTCCGCCGCGGGGGCCTCGGTGTCCGCCGCCGCCGCCGCCGCCGCTTCCAAGCCGCCGCCGCCGCCGCCGCCGCTGTCGGCCAAGGACCTGCTGCTGCAGCCGCCGCAGCTCGGACCCGAGGCCGCCGCCGCCGCGCGCGCCCCGCAGGCGCTGGAGCGCTACCCGCTGGCGGCCGAGCGCCCGCCGCCGCGCCTGGGCCTCGGCCCCGCGGACTTCCCCGGCTCCGGTGCCTCCCGATCGGCCGCGGGGGGCCTGGCGCCGCCGCCGCCGCAGCCGCCGGGGACGGTGAACGGCATCCTCGTGCCCAACGGCTTCGCCAAGCTGGAGGAGCCGCCCGAGCTGAGCCGCCAGAGCCCCACGCCGCGCCGCGGCCACGCCGTGCCGCCCACGCTGGTGCCGCTGGTGAACGGGGCGGCCGCGCTGGGGCTCGGGGGCCGCGCCTCCGCCGCCGCCGCCGCCGCCGCCGCCTCCGCCGCCGCGCTGGTCGCCGTGTCCGGCCCCGCGGCCGGCGGCCTGGGAGCCGCCGAGCTGGCCGTGCACAAGCGGCCCGCGTCCGTGTCCGGCGAGCACGAGCCCCGCGAGGCCGTGGCTGCAGCGGCTGCAGCGGCTGCGAAGGAGAAGGCGCCGCCGCCGCCGTCCGCGCACCGCGGCCCCGCCGACGGCCTGGGAGCCGCCGGGGCCGGGGCCGGGGCCGCCGAGCTGGGGTCCGAGGCCTCAGCGGCCGGCAAGGGCCGCGCGCCCCCCGGGGACCAGGACTGGGTGTCGCGGCCCAAGACGGTGCGGGACACGCTGCTGGCGCTGCACCAGCACGGCCACGCGGCCGCCTTCGAGGGCAAGTTCAAGAAGGAGCCGCCGCTGAGCGCAGGCAGGTTGCTGGGGTTCGAGGCCGGCGGGGCCAGCGGGTCGAAAGCAGGTAGGGGTTGGCCGTGGTGGTGGTGGTGGTGGGGGGGGATGGGGGGGCCCGAGGGGGACCCCGGCTAGGGGTGCAGGGGCGGGGGAAGGGGACCCAGGGCTGCAGCGCAGGGGGGTGGAGTGGGGGGGAGGTTCTTTCCATTCACATCTGCACCCCCCCTCTCCCCCCCCCCCCCAAAGCCTCAGCCCAGAAACAACAAACAGGCAGCTTCCTGCTGGCCCGGCTGAGGGAGGAGGGAGGGAGGGAGGCTCCCTGTGCTTGTGCTGAAGCAGCACAACCGGGATGAGTCAGGCCGGGCCTGACCCCGGGGTTCCTGGAGCAGCTGGGCCCCAGGCACCTTTTGCATGGGGGGTGGGAGGGGGGCAGGAGGGGGAGTCTTCAACCTCCCCCCCCCCCCAGGCCACAGGTCACACCGGGGACAGGCGTGCAATGGGTCAAAATAGGCAGGCACCCCCCCCCCCCCATGGGCCTGTGTCTGTGGCTTTTTACTTTACTTTATGTTTTGAGACTTTAGGATATTTTTTACTTATTGCTTTTTTAAATGTCAGTTCCGCACTTGCGTAGACATTCCTTGGTGGCTTTCTGTGGCTTCTTAAAGGAGCTGCTGCTGCAGAGCCAGCCCCGGTAACGTGTGCGTGTGCGTGTGCGTGTGTGTCTGTCTGTGTGTCTGTGTATGTCTCTCTCTGTGTGTATGTATATGTGTCTCTGTGTATGTCTCTGTGTGTGTCTGTGTGTGTATATGTCTCTGTGTGTATGTCTCTGTGTGTGTATGTCTCTATGTCTGTGTGTGTGTTTGTGTGTATGTCTCTCTGTGTGTATGTCTGTGTGTGTGTGTGTCTGTGTGTGTATGTCTCTGTGTGTATGTCTCTGTGTGTGTATGTCTCTGTGTGTTTGTGTGTATGTCTCTATGTCTCTCTGTGTGTATGTCTCTGTGTGTATGTATATGTATGTGTGTGTGTTTGTGTGTATGTCTCTCTGTGTGTATGTCTGTGCGTGTGTGTGTCTGTGTGTGTATGTCTCTGTGTGTGTATGTCTCTGTGTGTTTGTGTGTATGTCTCTATGTCTCTCTGTGTGTATGTCTCTGTGTATGTGTATGTCTGTCTGTGTGTTTGTGTGTATGTCTCTCTGTGTGTATGTCTCTTTGAGTGTGTGTGTGTGTGTGTGTGTGTATGTCTCTGCGTGTGTATGAATCTATGTGTGTGTGTGTGTGTGTGTGTGTGTGTGGTTGCACACGTGCACTGGGAACTCACATGGGTTCTTGGCTGCAGGCTCGCCCAGGGTAGCGGTGCTTGGGGGCAGTGTTTTGCATCAGAAAGAGATCCCTTTGGGTGTGTGTGTTCATTAGTTTTTCTCTCTCTCCCCTCCTCTCTCCCCCCTCCCCCCTTTTTATCCGGCGGTCGCCTCCAGTGGCCAGAACAGCGAGGAAAAGGAAGCCCTCCCCGGAGCCTGAAGGGGACGTGGGGCCCCCGAAGATCAACGGCGAGGCGCAGGCGTGGCTGTCCACGTCGGACGGGCTCAAGATCCCCCTGAACTCCACCTCCTCCTCCTCCTTCGTGTCCCCGCCGCCCCCCACCGCCTCGCCCCATTCCAACCGCACCACCACGCCGCCCGACGCCGCCGCCGCCCAGAACGGCCAGTCGCCCATGGCCGCCCTCATCCTGGTGGCGGACAACGCGGGGGGCAGCGGCCACGGCCCCAAAGACGCCGGCCAGGCCCGCCGGAACAGCGCCAGCCCGCCCTCGCCGTCCGCCATGAACCAGAGAAGGCTGGGGGCGCCCCGGGAGGCGGCGGGGGGCCAGGGGCCCGGCGGCACCGGCGGGGGCGGACTGGAGCCCGTGCACCCCGCCGGCCTCCCGGACTCCTCGCTGGCGGCCAGCGCCCCGCTGTGCTGCACCCTGTGTCACGAGCGGCTGGAGGACACCCACTTCGTGCAGTGCCCCTCGGTGCCGTCCCACAAGTTCTGCTTCCCCTGCTCCAGACAGAGCATCAAGCAGCAGGGCGCCAGCGGCGAGGTGTACTGCCCCAGCGGGGAGAAGTGCCCGCTGGTGGGCTCCAACGTGCCCTGGGCCTTCATGCAGGGCGAGATCGCCACCATCCTGGCCGGCGACGTGAAAGTGAAAAAGGAGCGGGACTCGTGACTGCCCGGGAGCGCCGCCGTCCGGACTGTATATATCTCTCCATCTATATATATACACACACACACACACACACATATATATATCTCTCCGAGACAAGGGAAAAATGTAGACTTCATAAACATGGGTGTATAATTTCGATTTTTTTTTTTTTGGAATACATTGTGTTTCTATATATATATATATATATATATATTTTTTTTTTTTTTTTTTTTTTTTGACAACGACAGGTATGTACTTATCGAGGCATTTCCTCCTCGCGTGACCGTTCCTCGCCGCGCTCTGTGCTTTCCGATCCCGGTGACCGGGACCGTCTGTCCAGTGTAGGCTGTGACTCGCTGCTTTGTTAGAGCACTTGGCAATCCCCACCCACCTCCTCCCCCCCCCCCCCCTGGAACCGCTTCTAGCCGTGATGTGTGATGCACTTACTTTAAAAAGGAAAGAAAGAAAAAGAAAAAAAAGCCAAATACATCCTCTGACGTCGTAAGATTGGCCTTACTGTCTGTCATTCTGTGCTGCCGGCCCCCGTCCTCAGGCTGGAGACGGGGGAGAAGGAGAGGGAGTGCAGCGGGCACACCCCCTGGGCAGCCTCCCCGAGGGCACCCCCCAAAACAAACGCTGTCCCCCTCCCCCCCCCAAAAAAAAAAAAAGGAAACGGGGAGGATAGATGGTTGTGAGTCTTGTCTTTGTTTTGCTTTTCAAGGTCTCGGTGGTTTGTTGAGATGTTGAGGACTCTGCCCGGGGCTTGCTGCTGAGAGGTCCTGGGGGGGGACGGTGTGGTTTGGAGGGAGCCTTCTCCTTGACGTTTAAGGCCACGCTGGCCGCGGCTCCCTCGCTGCCCGCGCGCGCGATCAGTTGGGAGGTTTCTGACGCTGCACGCTCGGCGGTTACATAACGGCAGGCGGCGTGCAGATGGCACTGCCATCTCCCCCGGGGCCTGGCGCCGCCTCCTCGTAAACACCCTGGGCTCGGCTCTGCCAGCGCCCCTGCCCTTGGGAAGCGTGGCCCGAGGGATGGATCCCAGTCCCAGTGAACTCGGAGAATGCTGGGCAGGGGTCGGTTTCGTTTCTGGTCCGTGTTTTGTTGCGTGTTTTATTTTTTTTATTATCGTTCACCTGTAGCTGTCGTTGATAGCATCACCCACAACCCCGCCTCTTGCAGCTTTGCCGAAGGCAGGCAGACCGAGCCCCTGGCTGCCAGCACTGCCCGGGGCCGGTGGTGTCTGCCCAGCGGGGGGCGGGGGACCTGTCACTTCCTCTGACCTGTGGAGCGAGAACACGGTCCTTCTGGGGAGGGGGGAGGAGGGAGGGTAACCCCGGATATCCAGATGTTTTCCCCAGCAGGCCCCTCCTCGGCAGCTCCAACCAGAGCCTTCTGTAAACTAATTTCTTTCCGTCACTACTTTGCATCCGTGAAATGATTCTTTTTTTTTTTTTTTTTTTTTTAAACCCAATAAATCACCCGGGAATAGTAGACGTAGTTGTCTCCCAGCGATGCTGGTTTTTCTCTCTCTCTCTCTCTCTCTCTCTCTCTCGTGCCGTGTTCACCATCCCGAGGCCCTCTGATGTCCAGGTGCCTGTCGCTGGCCCTGACGTCGGGCTGAATCATCGTGTCCAAGGTCTGTGGACAGGCTCGCGCGGCGGGGTGTCTGTCCACAGCCCGGCTGCTCCCTGCGGTGGAGCGCAAGGCCGCTACCTACCACCCCCTTGGGGTTCTTTTTCCCGTCCATGTGTTCTGTCTTCGGGAAAGTGCTCAAAACAAAACAACACACACACAAATTTTTTTTTTTTAACGGTCGGGTTATCATGAACCCTTGGAAAAATAACACAAAACAGAGACCGCGCCAAATACAGTCTCTTTTTCCCCCCGTCGTTTTTAATGCGTGCCCCCTTATTGCTATTATTGTGCAGTTTTCCAAGTCCTTGTGAGACGGCCGGCACACTTGCATGCTCTCAACCAGTTTGTGTGTTCTCCTTTTTTTTTTTCTTTTTTTCCTTTCAAGCCGGAGTAGCTATGACTCAGACCCGACCGGGTTCTCTTATGTAATGTCCGCAGGCGGGCAGCCTGTGTCCCTCAGAGACGCGTGTAAAGGAATCCACACGATGGTGGCCTGTTGTATGGCCGTGGACCCGGGCGCTTGATCCCCAGCTGGAGTTTGACCTCAGAGATGGTACACGTCGTCCGTCCGCCGGCGTGTGACCTAATTTGTGGGAGCTATCTGTTATGGTTTGCAATCTCAACACAGATAAGCTTTAAAAGAAAAAGAAAAGAATGTTCTAGAACCTTCCTGCTGCTGTTCGGTGTCCGTCTATCCAGCTGTGGAAAAGACAGCCTGTGGGTTTTTTTTTTCTGCTGATGGTGAACGGGGCAGGGGTGGGGAAAGACAGCCAGCAGCCTGTCGGGGCTGTGCTTGGATGGAGGTGGCTCCTCGTTAAAAAAATAATAATAATAATAAGATTTGCATGCGTCTGCCTGGCCCCTGGGTGGCCTCTACGGGAGACTGGCAGCTGGAAAGTGTTGATCGGGGTGGTTATTTTTCTGGCTTTCCATGAGAAATTTTTTTTAAAAAGTGGACAAGGGTCTGATCTGTTGTTCTACCTGATGGCAGTCTAGTTTTCCACAGCTGGATTAAAAAATAAAAAAATGCCTGCGAGCTACTCAGATGTCAGATTCTAATATTTCAGATGTGCTTGGAATACCCAAACTATTACGGGATTTTATTTTATTTTTTATTTTTTTTGCCTTCCCGGTTTATAGGATTCCCCAGGTGTACCCTTTCCCGTGGCCGCACGTTAAACGTTATGGGGACGTTCCCGTGGTTTGTAGCTTTTCCTCAATACCCCTTCCCGGGCCACCGCGTCTTTTCAAACGTGTACCACCTTCGAACCTTGACTTGGACGTCGAAGGTGATTATGCCTTTTCCCTCTCTGTGATGCAAACTCCTGTCAAACCGAACTGCGTGTGTACTCTCTCCGCCACGACCATGATTCTGTTTTCCAAAAAAAAAAAATCACGTTGTGCAACTGTCACCCGCGTTCTGTCATTTGTCAGATTTACAGTACCTTTTTTTTTCTCTCTCTCTCTCTCTCTCAAACTTTTAGCATTAAATAAAAATAAAATTGGGAGCACTGAACATTTCCCGAGGCCTTTTTTTTTTTAAGGTTTTTTTTTTTTTTTTTAAAGGGAGGTCAGACCACGGCTGTTGCTTCCATCATCGATGGCAGGAGGGCTCAGGATGTGGGGGGTGGAGGGTTTAGGGGGTCGGGGTTTGGCTGGAACTGCAGTGCAGGGATCAAAGGACACAACAAAAAGGCATCTGAGGGTAGAAAAATCAGAGAGTGGGGGAGGGCAGGGACTGGGGAAAGGGCCACTGGAGAGAGGGCCCGGGGCCAGAAAACTTGTTTATTGTTGGATTTGCAATGAGCCAGCCCTTGGCAGTGACGGCATCGCAAACACTGTCAGGACCCGGGCTTGCTCTCTCTCTTTCTGGGAAACGGCCCTGTGGGGCCAGAGGAAATGCCCTGAAGGCAAAAGAGAAAGAAAGAAAACAAAAGAGCTCACTCTGAAAAGTTCTGGAATAGGGTCAGGAGGTTTACGGATATGGCGATATGGCGAAGCCGGCGTGCGCAGAGGTGAAAGGAGGTACATGCACAAACCACTGCGCGCCACTGTCCCTTAAGAGATTCCCGGGCGTCCGCAGGTTTGACTGTGGATCAGGGGCTTGGCCGGCTCCTCCGTGAAAGGAAGTTGTGAAACAGTCCGAGGAGTTCGGAGACAGGGCGGGTACCCACTCGGGCTTAGGGCGTGTTTTAAATTCAACAGCGGCCGCTCGCGTGGCCTGGGATATATTTTCATTGGGAATGGCCCCATACCAAAGGGGTCGCATCCTCATATATTGTTTTATTTTTTTTATTTTTATTTTATTTTTAAAAAAATATATTTTATTGATTTTTTACAGAGAGGAAGGGAGAGAGAGAGAGCTAGAAACGTCGATGAGAGAGAAACATCCACCAGCTGCCTCCTGCACACCCCCCACCGGGGATGTGCCCGCAACCAACGTACACGCCCCCAACCGGAATCGAACCCGGGACCCCTCAGTCCGCAGGCCGACGCTCTACCACTGAGCCACACCGGCTTTGGCCGCATCCTTCTATTTTCATAATAGATGTCGTAGCCCGTGGAAGGCGGTTTTCAAGAAACCGTGTCCTCACACAGTTCATCACAGATCGTGCTACACAAGGTGCGCTTCATAACGGAAGGGAAACGTTCGACTTTCTGTAGCTTAAGAAAATGCTAGGCCTCGTTTTGAAGTTTAAAATCGTGCAGCTTGGGCAGAAGTCATGTTTGAATTTCAAAAAAGCCCCTTTCAAAGGACGCTTTCATGATTGCATCCAGTTTCCAGTTTTTGAAAAACACAAAACAAACCAGACTCTTGATGTGGCAGATGTCTTTGTTTATATCCCAGGAGGGGGGTCGGGGGGGGGGGGGGAGGGAGTTACAGGGAAAATGGGGAGGGCTTTTTTTGTTTTGCTTTTTAAGTCCCTGCTTCCTCCAAGCAGCTTTGCCTCGGACGGATCGATGGCTTCGTCGGGTGAGTGAAGAGTGAAAGGTTTTTCTTCCTGATTCCAAAGCGTAGACGCGGAGGGACCATTCAGAAAACACGTTCCGGGGCTGGCAGGCCAGGAGAAGCCTGAGTCACTCTCCCTCCCTTTCGGGAACAGCGAGAAGACACGCTCTCCTCTGTCACAGCCCAAGGTCAGAGGCACCAGTGAATGGGACACAGTTACCTGCTTCGTCCGTCCATCCTCCATCCTCCATCCATGCGACCCCTGAGGGGTCAAATTCATGCACTGGGCCTCTAACACACACACACACACACACACACTGAGTGGCCAGATTATTAAGTGTTCAGAGATCATCATCATCATCTGGCCACTCAGTGTCTATGTACCCTGTTTCCCCGAAAATAAGACAGTGTCTTATATTAATTTTTGCTCCCAAAGATGCGCTAGGTCTTATTGTCAGGGGATGTCTTATTTTCCCATGAAGAAGAATACGGTACACATTTACTGTTAAATGAAAATAAAGGAAATTTGTCCACACAAACCAGACAAACTGTGAATCCTACAGTATCCAGAATTTACTCATTTATTCAATGACAATCATGCCATCCTCTTCTGGAACACCATCTTCACAATCCAATTCCTGAATTTCCTGGTGAATTTCTTGGGACTCCATTTCTTTCAGAATCAGTGGACCAAATCTCTCATGTTTAGCCTGGGGGGGGGGCTTATTTTCAGGAGGGATGCCTTATATTTTACTCAGAAGGAAACCTGTAAGTAGGTCTTATTTTCGGAGGATGTCTTATTTTCGGGGAAACATGGTGTGTGTGTGTGTGTGTGTGTGTGTGTATTTTATTTATATATATATATATATATATATATATATATATATATATAATTGATTTCAGAGAGGAAAGGAGAGACAGAAACATCCATGATGAGAGAGAGTCCTTGATCGGCTGCCTCCTGCACCTCCCACCCTGGAGATCAAGCCCACAACCCAGGCCTGTGCCCTTGACCGGGAATCGAACCGTGACCTCCTGGTTGGTTCATAGGCTCAACCTGCAAACCAGGCCAGCCACACCACGGAGCCCCGCTGGCCGGCATAACACAACCTTGAGAGGAAAAAAAAAAAAACAACAATTTGGAAAAATGCAGACTAGCCCTTTAACACTCAGATTCCTAGCGTATCCCGTCCTCTCCGGGGCGGGTAACATGCACCACACAGTCAGCCCTGAGATTCTCCCCGAGGCAGGCGAGGTCTGGAGGCAAGACCGCATTCCTGTGGACGCTTGCAGGCTGAGCTCAGCCTCTGAATGGGTGCTAGAGGCTCGATTGCATAATCTGCTCAGTCTCCCAGCCGCTCGCAGAAGCCCTTGATGCTGAGATAAGACAGATCCCGCCTAGAGTAATCGTGTCACATTTGAATATTTCTAAATATAGTTCCTATGGGGGGGCGGAGGGGAATGAGCTGTGTTATATAATCTGTAGATCCCATCTCTTGCTTTTATTTAGTAATGACTGCATCGTTACCACCGGTTCCCATTCACATGCCCATGAGGGGCAGGCCTCCTGCACAGGAGACATCGGGGTTGTTGGTTTTTTGTTGTTGTTTTTAAAAATGTATATAAATATATATATTTAAATATATTTTATTGATTTTTCGCAGAGAGGAAGGGAGAGGGATAGAGAGCCAGAAACATCGATGAGAGACAGAGAGACATCGATCAACTGCCTCCTGCACACCCCCTACTGGGGATGCGCCCGCAACCAAGGTCCATGCCCTTGACCGGAATCGAACCTGGGACCTTTCAGTCCGCAGACCGACGCTCTATCCACTGAGCCAAACCGGTTTCGGCTTGAGGTTATTGGTTTGTTGTTGTTTTTTAAAAATATATATATTTTTATTGATGTCAGAGAGTAAGGGAGAGAGAGAGAAACATCCATGATGAGAGGGAATCATGGATCGGCCGCCTCCTGCACACACCGCACATTGGGGATGGAGCCCTCAACCCGGGCATATGCCCTGACCGGGAATCGAACCCTGACCTCCAGGATCCCAGGTGGACCCCGGGTGGGCAGGGGTCGGATTTTGATTATGTTCTCAGGGAAACTCGGGGGGCAACTTTAGCCAATAAAGCTTTAGGTCGCTGCCTATTTCTCTGCCACTGAGAACACAGCTTTCCTACAACCTACATAAGGACGTACGTATGTGCCCTTGGCTGGAATCGAACCTGGGACCCCTCAGTCCCCGGGCCTTGAACAGCCGTAGTCAGTGAGGTGCAGGCACAGCACCTGGGCTCTGGCGCAGAGGGTCCGCCCCAGGCGGGCATGTCCGCGTGCGTGAGCAGGAGCCCGCCAACTCCAAGACCCCCCGGGAGGTGGGGAACCTTCTCCCCAAACCCCTGAGCCTTCTCCCAGCACCTGCCCCGGGGACCCCGGAGCCCCGAGCCTCCTCCTAGCACCTGCCCCGGGGAGGGACCCGGCTGGACCCCGACCCGCGCGGGGTCTCAAGGCCAAGGTGAGGTCCTGCGCCAAGATCCCTCCGCGCGCGCGCGTGCGCCCATCAGGCTCAAACCGTTATCTCGGCCACAAACCAGGGCCAGCGGCAGACACCCGGAGGTAAGGCGGGCCCAGACGATCCATTGTAGCTTTTTCTGTTTCTGCTTCCCCTTGGGGCTCGGCATGGCACTTTTACAAGGAAGAAACCAGCGGCCCCGCGTGCCCCGGGGAAGGGAAGGGGAAGAGGAGGGAGGCCCTGCGCTCCCGGGCTGGCTGTTTGGAGAAGTTTTCCTGGACAACCCGAGCCCACTCTGCGAACTTGGGGGCCCCGGGAACCCCGCCTGCACCGCTCCCACCACCCCAACCCCTGCGTCCAGGCGGGGCCCCCAGTGCCAGCCCGGCCTGCGCAGCTGCCGCCGCCGCTGCTATAATTAGGGGACCGGCCCCCCCCCCCACCCCCCCCCCCGACATGGAGGCCCCGGGCCTGCCCGGCTGCAGCTGAACCAAATAAAGGAATAAAGGCAGAGCCCGGCTCCTGGGGAGGCCCAGGCCCAAGCCCTGTGGCCCAGAAAAGATCAAAGAGGCGGGCGTCACGGCCACCCAGCCACCCGGCCCGCCTGGCAGGGCGTGCAGGCAGAGAAGCTGGAGGCCCAGGAAGAGCTGCCCCCAGTGTCACTCCCTTTTTGGAAATGGGGCTGCTGCTTTTATTTTTATTTTTATTCTATTTTTTTTTTAAAGTCTGCGGCTATAATAAGGCAAGTGCTCCGAGCTCGTGGAGTAAGCAGTCTGGATGGATGAGAGGCGCCCGGCTTAGCAGCCAGCACCCAGGGCGAGATGCAGGCTCTGATGGGCATGGATTCCTGGTGCAGACTTAGGCCTGGCCCCCGTGGGGAGGACAGGCCTGCAACACCGCTGCCTGCCGGGAAGCCGCCCTGTTTTTATTTATGTGCGTCTTTTTTTTTTTTAATATTATATTTTATTGATTTCTTACAGAGAGGAAGAGAGAGGGATAGAGAGCCAGAAACACTGATGAGAGAGAATCATCCATCGGCTGCCTCCTGCACACCCCCTACTGGGGACGTGGCCGCCACCAAGGTCCATGCCCGCCCTTGACCGGAATCGAACCCGGGACCCTTCAATCCGCAGGCCGACGCTCTGTCCACTGAGCCAAACCGGTTTCGGCTGTGTGTGTCTGTGTGTGTGGGTGTGTGTGTGTGTTTTATAATATATGTTATTGGTTTTAGAAAGTGTGTGTGAGAGAGAGAAAGAAACATCCAGGATGAGAGAGAATCATGGATCGGCTTCCCCCTGCACGCCCCACCTTGGGGATCCAGCCTGCAACCCCGGGCCTGTGCCCTGTCCGGGGAGCCAAACACCATGACCTCCTGGGTCACAGGTCAAAGCTGAAACCCCTGAGCCACACCGGCCTGACCCATGTTAGAATCTCAGAGCGGAAGCTGTGCAAAAACGGTCTGCTCCTCAGATACCGGTATTATTTGTAATACCGAGGAGCACGGACGTCTTTCCAGGGTGAAGCTGGATTCCTGGGCAGGTCTCTTCCTGTGGCCGTCTGTCTGTCTGTCTGACCCGGCTGGCTTCTGCCCAGGCCCACACACGCTCGGGGACAGAGGTCGGGAAATGTCCACGTGTTCCCGGCTCCGGGAGGCCATGTCAGATCACTAGGGTGCTTCTCTTGCTTTGTTTTCAGGTCACATACATGTGCTGGCCTCCCTGGGGCTCAGGAATCCAGCTGGGAAATCTCTAGAACTGTTTTCCTGGCTTTTCCTCGACCCAAATCAGACGTGAGCAAGCAAGCCCTCTGTCATGCCCTCCGTCAGGTGGGCGGGCATGGTGAGCTGTGCCCTTCCCCGTGTGCCAGGTTCCGTTCTGTGAAACGGGGGGCGGGGGTGCCTGCCAACCGCCGTGACACCGGAGGGGAGGGGCGCCCCCTGCTGTCCTTGGAGATGCGTCGTCTGTGGGCCGGGACTGTGCCTGGGACGCCCAGGGGACCAGGTGCCCCGCGAGGTGCTCATCACCGTGGCGAGTGCATGGTTCTCCTGGGAAGAAAACGAAAACGCAGAACACAAGTAAAGGACATTCATCTTTTTCTTTTAAAAAAAAAAATATATATATTTTATTGATTTTTTTTTTTTTTTTTTTTTTTTTTTTTACAGAGAGGAAGAGGGATAGAGAGTCAGAAACATCCACCAGCTGCCTCCTGCACATCTCCTACTGGGGATGTGCCTGCAACCAAGGTACCTGCTCTTGACCGGAATCGAACCTGGGACCCTTGAGTCCTCAGGCCGACGCTCTGTCCCCTGAGCCACACCGGCCAGGGCTAATATATATATATATATATATATATTTTAAAGGCTCTGTGCTCAGATGCATTGAGTGGGGGGCCAGTCTACCTTTCAACCACCCAAAATGGTGTATCCAGTTCCACTCATGGGTTCAAAAGCTACGATGGGCCCGGCTGGCACCGCTCAGGGCTTGAGCATGGACCCCATGCACCAAGAGGGCCCGGTTCAATTCCCGGTCAAGGGCACATGCCGGGGTTGTGGGCTCGGTCCCCAGTAGGAGGCCTGCAGGAGGGATCGCCCTGTTTTTAAATATATTTTTTACTGATTTCAGAGAGAGAGAGAGGGAGAGAGCGAGAGCGAGAGAGCGAGAGAAACATCAATGAGAGAGAACCATGGATGGGCGGCCGCCTGCACGCCCCACACTGGGGATGGAGCCTGCCACCGGGCCTGGGCCCTGACCGGGAATCGAACCTCCTGTTGGACGGTTGTTTCTGAGGCTCTGCCTCCTCCTGGAGCCTGGGCAGGCAGGAGCCCAGCACAGCCTCAGGGCCCGGTCCCCGGCGTCCGAGAGGCCGCCCCCAAGCTCAGAGCACTAGGACCCCACGGTTTGGCTGCCCGCCCGCCCGCCCGCCTCCCTGCTCCCCGCCCTGGCACCCCCTCACAGGCCGGCCACTGAAACCCTAAACCCCACCGATGAGTGGAACCCGCCGGCCCCCAGCCCGGCCCCGCGGTGACTCCCCCACTATTTTGTCTCCTTGTTAGCTCTCTGGCGAGTCCAACAGCTCCAGCAAGCCTGCCCTGACCCAGCCACCCCCACCCCCACCCCCGGAAGGTGGACATTCAGGCCCGCGGGAGGGGGGCCGTGGCTGCCAGAGCGAATCCTGCCGCAGGAGCCAGCAGGAAAGCCCACAGAGAGAGAGAGAGAGAGAGAGAGAGAGAGAGAGAGAGAGAGGAGAAGGAGGCTCTGTGCCAACGAGAATGTGTTTTGAGCTTTCCAAAAGGTAGGGGCACCGGTCCAACAATTTTGTGTGTGTGTGTGTGTGTGTGTGTGTGTGTGTTTGCAGGCTCAGCATTTAAACCTAGGACACTCCACGGCCAGAGCCCCGGCCTCTCCCCTGCCCCCAGCTCCCGGGGCGCCCTGCCAGCCACCCCCCCCCTCCCCGCCCCCGGCGTTAGGGTTTCTGCCCAGTAGGCTTGTAACCTGAACTCGCTGTTTCTCCAAAACCCGGTTCTTGGTAGCGGGCCCTCCCTCCCTCCCTCCTCGGAGCCACGGGGTTCGGAGAAGGATGGCGCTTGTCAGCTGCCCGGTCACACGCCCCGCGGCTCCCCCCACCCCCTTGCGTGCCAGGCGATCAGCTTCCCTGCCCCCTCCTCCCCAATCGGGCACCCTGACAACGCCGCCCGGGGCCTGCCAGCATCGCCCAGAAATAGAGCATCGGGCCCGGGAGAAGAGTCTGTGTCAGGGTCCCTCAGGGTCTCCCCGCCCAGGGACAGGCTGCCGATTCATAGATACTTTGGGTCATGTCCTGTGACGTCACCAGAGAACTGGCCCCCTGATGACAATGGAATTTAGTTCGGGCGATAGTATCTCCTATTTATTTATTTATTTTAATATAGATTATTGATCTGTTACAGAGAGGGAGGGTGAGGGGATAGAGAGAAACGTCGATGAGAGAGAAACATCCACCAGCTGCCTCCTGCGCCACACCTCCCCACTGGGGATGTGCCCGCAACCAAGGTAACATGCCCTTGACCGGAAATCAAACCCGGGGGACCCTTCAGTCCGCAGGCCGAGGCTCCGTCCACCGAGTCAGACAAGTTAGGGCTTATTTATTTATTTATTTTTTAAGATGTATTTTTATTGGTTTCAGAGAGGAAGGGATAGAGGGGGAGAGAGAGAGCAATATCAGTGAGGAGAGAGAGTCCTGGGTCGGCTGCCTTCCTGCACGCCCCCCCCCGACTGGGGATCGAACCCGCAACCAGGACATGTGCCCTGACCGGGAATCGAACCGTGGCCTCCTGGTTCCTAGGTTGACGCTCAACCACTGAGCCACACTGGCCGGGCCCCTCTCCCATGTTCCCACAATGCCTCCACAGGGTCCTCCGATGCTCCTGCTTTTTTTTTTTTTTTTTTTCCCCCAACATCCTGTGTGTCTCCGAGAGCCGCCTGCCAGGGACCAGGGATGGGAGTCCCCAGTCTGCGGGTGAGAAACCTTGCAGGTCGCCAGAACTGGTGTGGCTCAGTGGATAGAGCATCGGCCTGTGGACTGAGGGGTCCCAGGTTCGATCCCGGTCAAGGGCATGTACCTTGGTTGCGGGCACATCCCCAGTGGGGGGTGTGCAGGAGGCAGCTGATCTATGTTTCTCTCTCTCTCTCTCTTTTTTTTTTTTTTAATAAATATATATTTTATTGATTTTGTACAGAGAGGAAGGGAGAGAGATAGAGAGCTAGAAACATCGATGAGAGAGTCATCGATCAGCTGCCTCTTGCACATCCCCTACTGGGGATATGCCCACAACCAAGGTACATGCCCTTGACCAGAATCAAACTCGGGACCTTTCAGTCCCCAAGCCGACGCTCTATCCACTGAGCCACACCAGTTTCGGCTGTTTCTCTTTTTTTTTTTTTTAAAAAAAATATATTTTATTGATTATTTTACAGAGAGGAAGAGAAAGGGATAGAGAGTTAGAAACATCGATGAGAGAGAAACATCGATCAGCTGCCTCTTGCACACCCCCTACTGGGGATGTGCCTGCAACCAAGGTCCATGCCCTTGCCCGGAATCGAACCCGGGACCTTTCAGTCCACAGGCCGACGCTCTATCCACTGAACCAGACCAGTCCCGGCCTAGGTTTCTCTTTCATCGGTGTTTCTAGCTCTCTATCCTTCCCTCTCCCTTCCTCTCTGTAAAAAGTCAATAAAATAAATTTTAAAAAGGAAAGAAAGAAAGAAAGAAAGAAAGAAAGAAAGAAAGAAAGAAAGAAAGAAAGAAAGAAAGAAACCTTGCAGGCTGACAAGGACGTGGCCATCATGGAGCTCAGGGGGGGATTGGGCTGTAAACCCAGAGCCCGGGTCCCCCCCCCACCCCCGCCCCCTCGCGTGAATCTGCTGAATGAATGTCCACGCACGATCTGCAGCCCAAAAATACACACGGACCGGTGTCCTGGGGGCCCTCCTGGCGGGAATAGGGTGTCCCGTGTGCGAGGCCGGCTGGAAATAGCCGTCCGTAGTGGACAAATATAGACGGGGCCTGTGCCCGGCGGCTCTGCCCTCCCCCACAGCCCTGCTCCGAGCTGGCTGTCGGGGTTGGGGGGGTTGGGGGGGGTTGTGGGGGGAGAGAAGAGGCCCCTGTTTTAGGCCCAGTTGCCCGGCCGTACAAAGAGTCCTGTGTTACATCTCAACACGGCCATTCATACCCTGTGACCCGTTAAGCGCGGACTCCCTGGTCCTGGTTCTCCCGGCATCTCGAGAAGGAAAGGAAAAAAAGAGAGAGAGAGAGAGAGAGAGAGAGAGAGAGAGAGAGAGAGAGAGAGAAAATAGCCTGCCTGCAAAAAGAAATGAAGGGCAGGGGGTGGGGGCGGGGGGAAGCTCTCATGTACGAGACTTAAGTCAAGAATTTGGAAACACAACTCCAGCCAAAGCCTTAAGAGGCCCGGTATCGGATGTCGTTATTTTTGGGCGGCGCGCAGAGCCGGGCCGGTGTCGGGGTGGCCCTGGTGCCCGTGTGGCTGGGGCAGGAAGCAGGAACCCCGGGCGGGGGAGGGAGGGGGGGAAGAGGGGGGGCGTCAGGAGGGGTCCCCGCTTGGTGTGGGGCAGCAGCTGCCGGGCGGGCCGGGGCCTCCCAAGGGGAGCTGGCTGGGGGAGGACTCCCCTTCCCTGAGTCCCCTCCCTTCTCTGCAGGAGGAGGCAGGTGCCAGCCTGGCCCTCGGGGTCCCCGAAGGCCGCTTGGCACGCTCTCCTGCCCGGGCCCCCCACCCCCGGGAAGTGCCCCCCAGTGCGGTCTGACACCCCGCCTCCTCCGGGCGGTTTTACCCCTTGGGGGTGATGCCCTCGGAGGTGTGTGTATGCCCCGTCGGCAGGGGGTGAGGGGGATCCCTGGCGTAGGAGGTCACCAGGTCCGCACCCCCCCCCCCCATGGGCATGTCCGCGTCAGAGTGACGCCCTGGCTGTGCTTGGGGACATGGCTCCCCCGCCCGTCCCTCCTGGTCCCCTTCCGGCATAGGCACCACCACGGACACACACACACACGTGGAGGCACACAGGCACACTCACACACACACACAAGCACACACATATACAGGCACATACACTCAGGCGCACAGGGGCGCACACACATGGAGACACACAGGCACACGGGCACACATACAAGCACACACATGCACAGGCACACTCACGGGCACGTAGGGATGCACAAGCATGGAGACACAGGCATACACACCCATACACACGTATACAGGCACCCACACATGCACACACAGGGTTGCCCACACAATGGCATGCGCAGATAGTCACACACACACACACAGGCACCCATGGGACACACGCTGGCAAAACATGCATGCGCACACAGGCATGCACAGGGGTGCATACACACGGTCACACATACAGGCACACGTGCTCGCCCGACTCAGAGGCCACACATGGTCACCAGCTGTGTCATGCATGGACTTCTGGGACAGATTTGAAAATTATTCTAGGAGAGCCGTGGCTCAGTGGTGAGCGTCAACCTAGGAACCAGGAGGCCCCGGTTCGATTCCCGGGGAGGGCACAGGCCCGGGTGGCGGGCTCCATCCCCCAAAGGGGGCGGGCAGGAGGCCGCCGGTCCATGACTCTCTCTCATCATGGATGCTTCTGTCTGTCTCTCTCTCTCTCTCTCTCTCTCCCTTCCTCTCTGACATCAATAGAAGATATTTTTTTTATTTTATTTTTTATTTTATTTTTTAAATATATTTTATTGATTTTATACAGAGAGGAAGGGAGAGAGATAGAGAGTTAGAAACATCGATGAGAGAGAGTCATCGATCAGCTGCCTCTTGCACATCCCCCACTGGGGATATGCCCACAACCAAGGTACATGCCTTTGACTGGAATCGAACCCGGGACCCTTCAGTCCCCAAGCCGACGCTCTATCCACTGAGCCAGACCGGTCCCGGCAGAAGATATATATATATTTTTAAAGGATTCTTGAGGCACACGAGAGAGACGAGAGACTCCTGCGACAATAACTCAGACGTCAGAGGGACCCTCCTGAGCACACACCGGAGGGAGAGGCAGGGAGCCGCCCGCAGTATCCGCGGGCCCTCGGACGTCCCTGAGAACGGGAAGGCCCCTCCGATGTTTAGACCCGGTGCCTCTTCGCAAGTAAATCGATGTTTCCCCGCCGAGCCGCCTGCGAAACACAAGCCAGCCTGTCCTCGGCCAGAGCATCGGGGGTGGGTGCCTCGGGGGCGACCTCTAAGTGACCTCCTAGCGTCCAGAGCTGTTTTCCATCCGATGGGGCAGAGAGGCTGAGCGCTGGGGGACGGGGGGTGGGGTGGGAGGGGGGCCAGGCGAGGGCTCTGTCCGCCTGTTCGGCGAGGGACTCGCTCTGAGCCGTGTCTGGGGTCCTGAGGACTCGGGGGAGACTGTGAGGCTGAGCCCCCAGCTCCTAGTTTGGACATGTCCTTATTTAAAAAAATAATAATAATAATAAAAAATATATATATATATTTTTTTTATTACGTTCAGAGACGAAGGGAGAGGGAGAGAGAAAAAGAAACATCCGTGATGAGAGAGCATCACAGATCGGCTGCCTCCTGCACGCCCCACCCTGGGGATGGAGCCCACAGCCCCGGCCTGTGCCCTTGACCGGGAATCGAACCCGGGACCCTTCCGTCCGCAGGCCGATGAGTCAAAACCCTCCCCCCTCCCTTTTTGTCTTTAATTTTCTGAAGCTCCCCTGAGCTGTTCTTCCGATCCGGAGCTGCCAGCCGCTTGTCAGGGGGAAGTCAGGGGCGAGTGTGTGTGCACGGGAGACCGCTGTTTTCGCAGCCTGGCGATGGATGATGTCACTGACTGGGAGCTGGACTCTGGGCCCGGGGGCGGGGAGGACAGCAGCCCGGACTGAAGGGGAGGGCGGGGGGTGGGGAAGGGGAGGTGATCAGAAGCCACAGAGCCAGCCCCTGAGTCCAACCCTCCAGGCCTAAGAGGGCTGGCCAGTTGGCCAGGACATGGCAAAAGGCTTTGAATCCCTTCGCTAAATCAGTCACTTTTTCTCTCGAAGTTGTGTGTACATTTTGCCATTGCTTATCTATCTATCTATCTATCTATGTATATCTATGTATATCTATGATATCTATATATATATCTATGTGTATATATGTATTTTAAATTATTGATTTCAGAGAGGAAGGGAGAAGGAGAGAGAGAAGCATCAATGATGAGAGAGAATCACGGACAGGCTGCCTCCCGAGCGCCCCCTTCTGGGGAATGAGCCTAATACCCGGGCCTGCGCCCTAACCAAGAATCACACTGTGACCTCCTGGTTCCTAGGCTGACGCCCAACCACTGAGCCACACCAGCCGGGCTGGCCACTGCTTAGCTGGGTGGAGTCCACTGTTGGAATATCATCATGTCAGGATCGTGGTGATCTCTCTTGCTAGGTTAAAGCAGGGTCCGCATCTGCTCTCGGGTGACCTCGGCGTT
This sequence comes from Nyctalus aviator, assembly GCA_036971965.1. Classification (NCBI taxonomy): domain Eukaryota; kingdom Metazoa; phylum Chordata; class Mammalia; order Chiroptera; family Vespertilionidae; genus Nyctalus; species Nyctalus aviator. Next base: position 3,184,828 of record CM072940.1, on the reverse strand, counting down.
CTCATCCTGCTCCCTCGGCCCGCTGTAGGGAGCGTCTCAATAACCAACGCTGTGCGTTGACAATGGCCAAAGGGTTCTATCCTATACCATCGCTATCTGTGGATTTTGGAAATATAAAAGACTGGGGGGCGCGGGGGGGGGGCGCGAAACCGGTGTGGCTCAGTGGGTAGAGCGCCAGCCTGCGGACTGAAGGGTCCTGGGTTCGATTCTGGTCGAGGGCAGGTAGCTCGGTCGCAGGCTCCTCCCTGGCCACGGGCTTGTGCAGGAGGCAACCCATCGGTGTGTTTCTCTCCCATCGACGTTTCTCTCATCTTCCCCTGCCTCCTCCTCCACTCTCCCTAAAAATCAATGGGAAAATATCCTCGGGGGGGAAGATTATAAAAAGAAACACAAAACAAACAGAAGCAAAAGAAGAGTGAACCTAGAGCTACTACAAACGTTTTCCCTCGCAGGTTTTTTTTGTTGTTGTTGTGTGTTGTTGTTTTTTAACGAGCCCGGGATTTCATAAGACGGAGGAGGACGGGTGTGTCCGGTCGGCCCGAGACCTGCTTCTCCTGGTTGCTCAGCCCGCGGCCTGGCAGCGGCTCCGGGTTCTGGATTCCGGGAGCTGACTCCTCCCCGCTCGCCGCCGCCGCCGAGCCCGTGACTCAGCCTCGGAGCCACCTCCCTGCGCCCCGTGCGGCAGGTCATCTGTGTTCGCTGCTCTGGCATGTTCCGTGCCCCGCGGCCCGTCGGCACGGCGACCCAGCCAGGAAACCAGACCGGATTCCCCGGGCCTGAGTCACCGTGGAGCCTGCCAGCCCGGCCGTCCAAGGCGTGCGCCCTCACCGGGCACAGAGCCGGGAGCTGCGTGGGCCCCGTGGATACCAGGCTCGCCCGGGTCCGACGTGGACACAACAAATATATATATTTTTATTGATTTTTTTCCACAGAGAGGAAGGGAGAGGGATAGAGAGCTAGAAACATCGGTTGAGGGAGAAACATCCATCAGCTGCCTCCTGCACACCCCCTACTGGGGATGTGCCCGCCACCAAGGTGCATGCCCTTGACCGGAATCGAACCTGGGACCTTTGAGTTCGCAGCAGGCCAACACTCTGTCCGCGGAGCCACACCGGTTTTTATTTTTTTTATTTATTTATTTTTTTAAATATATATTTTTAATTGATTTTGTACAGATAGGAAGAGAGAGAGATAGAGAGTTAGAAACATCGATGAGAGTCATCGATCAGCTGCCTCCTGCACGCCCCCTACTGGGGATATGCCCGCTACCAAGGTACATGCCCATGACCGGAATCGAACCCGGGACCCTTCAGTCCCCAAGCCGGCGCTATATCCATTGAGCCAAACCGGTTTCGGCCACACCGGTTTTTATTGATGTCAGAGAGGAAGGGAGAGGGAGAGAGAGAAACATCCACGATGAGAGAGAATCCTGGATCGGCTGCCTCCTGCACGCCCCGCCCTGGGGATGGAGCCCGCAACCCGGGCCTGTGCCCTGACCGGGAATCGAACCGTGACCTCCCGGTTCCTGGGCCTGCCCTCAACCACTGAGCCACCCCAGCCGGGGGCTCTTGGTGTTCTGCGTCTGCCAAGTGCCTTGTCCTCCCGCTCGGGGAGGAGAAAAGGTGGCGATGACACAAGAAGGGGCCTGATCTCCGAGGCCGCTCCCCAAGGCCACCTCAATGGAAGTGCCCGTGTCTCCCGTGGGGTCCACGCCTTGAGCCCCCCCTCCCCCACCAGGATGTTTCTCCTGTGGGGACCCAGCTGGTGGGGGAGAGGGTCCCGGTGTCTGTGCACCCCTGCCCCCCTCGGGGGATGGGGCGGCAGTGGGTGTCCGCTGGGCTCCGGACCGTCCTCCCTCCCTCCCTCCGGACCGTCCCCTCGGATGCTTCAAACACATCCTGTGCCTTTCCCTCCTCCCTCCTCCCCCCGGCCCTCGCCTCTCCCCCGTGCTGCCGCCGTGGTACCCGTTGCCATGGGAACCGCCGCCCCTGCCTCCCTGGCTGTGAAGAGACAGCGTGATGATGAGCGCAGGGAAGCAGCGGCTTCCAGGAGATGCTCAGGCTCCTGGTCCGCCCCCCTCCTCCCTCCAGCCGCCCCTCCCGCCGAGAGGCCGGCGGGTGCCCCCTCCTCGGGGGGACCCCCCCCTCCACCCCGGGGCTGAGCCGGGAGGAGGGTGAGCGGGGCCAGGCGGCGGGCATCTTAGGGTCTCATGACGAATCACAGCTCTTCAGAGGCTGCCCCCTGGGCGCCCCACACCGGGGACGGAGCCCGCCACCCGGGCCTGTGCCCTGACCGGGAACGGAACCCTGACCTCCTGGTTCCTAGGCCGACGCTCCATCACTGAGCCGCACCGGCTGGGCCAGACCAGGGCTTTGAAAATGCACAACCACCGAAGCACCCCACACCCCTTCCCCCCACAAAGCCAGGCTCCACAGGGCCCCCTCCGGCCCCTCCCCAAACGGGGTGTGGGGACCTCGCCTCTCCCGTGACCTCTGAAACCACTGATCAGCGCCCCTTCCCGCCGAGAGGAAAACAGCTCCGTCCACGCGGCCCTTCTCTCCGCTTTCATCCCCTCCCTCCCTCCCTCCTGCGCCCCCCTCCCTCCCTCCACCTCTCCACCAGCCTCCCGGCCCTCCCTCCCCCCTCCGCCCCTTCCCTTCCTGTCTGGGGTTTGTCTCCCGCAGCCTGTGAAGTGGAAATGAGCTGCTCGCTATCTCCGATCAGAACGAGGCTGGGGGGACTATCGGGATGGCTGTCTCCGCCCCCGAGCCTGGCAGGCGGCCAGCGCGCCCACGGGAGCCAGACACACACACACACACACACACACACACGCTCACACACACACACACGCTCTCGCACACGTGAACGTCCATGCACACACAAACACACGCACATGCACCCGTGCACACATGCACGCACACACATGCAAATACACACACGAGCACGCACACACGCACGCGTGAGCACGCACACACAAAAGAGCATCCATACCGCCCGGTGTTTACGGCCCAGCACCCGCGCCGGGTGGCTGCATTGCCGGTGAAGATGGGACACGGTCACTCAGGGGACGGCCCCGTGCAGATTGCATGTCATACACTGAGCCCAGAGAAAAGCGCGCACACACACACACACACACACACACACACACACTCACACACTCCGCACTGGCTCAGCCCCAGGCCCACCGAGTCCCCCTCCTGATCGGGGTGGGCGTGAATACCGTGTGCGGGACCCCATCCGTCCGCTCTCCCCCCATCTCCCCCGTCAGGCACGCGGTCCGTGACGCACCCCGTGGGCCGCAGGGCGGGGCCGCGGCTCGGGATTGAATTGATTCCTTCCCTCCTGTGGAGATCCATTTAGAAAGCCCGGGGCACCAGCTGTGATCCTCCTTGTCTCAGTGCCTGTAAAAATGAACGCCGTCATCGTTGTTGTTATTTTGAACGTATTTTTATTAATTTCTGAGAGGAAGAGAGGAGAGAGAGAGAGAGAGAAGCATCCGTGATGAGAGAGCATCATGGACCGGCGGCCTCCCGCACGCCCCACGCTGGGGATGGAGCCTGCCACCCGGGCATGTACCCTGGCCGGGAATCGAACCCTGACCTCCTGGTTCCTAGGTTGACGTTCAACCACGGAGCTTTGATTTAATATCTCGACGTGGATTTTTCTCTCCTTGTACTTTCAACGCATTTCTAACATCAAAGCAACATGCTCATAGCCTTCGCGTGAAAAGTAGCGTGCAGGTTTCATTTCATGCCTTTAACATGCTTTTATTGATTTCAGAGAGAGAGAGAAGAAGGGAGAGAGAGAGAGGAGCACCAATGATGAGAGAGAACCACGCGTCGGCTGCCTCCTGCGCCGCCCCCGTCCTGGGGCTTGAGCCCATAACCCGGGCATGTGCCTTGACCGGGAATCGAACCCTGACCTTCTGGTTCCTAGGTTGGTGCCCGACCACTGAGCCACACCGGCCGGGCCATGGTGGACTGTCTGAATGTGCTAGTTTGAACCTTGGCAGAGCCCCCCGCCCTGCCGGCCAGCTCCTGGCGCTGCTGCCTCGGCGCTGAGCGGGGAGAGGGGGGGGGGCCTTGGTGTGAATCCGCGACAAACGTATTAGCCACACGTGAGGCCCATCTTCCGCCTCATCGCGCCCTGCGAAGGCAGGCGATGGAGACGCGCGGGCTGAAACCCACAGCGCAGGGCAGCGGGGCACCCGAGGTCGCCTCCCGCAGGCGGGCCCGGAGCCCCGCGGAAAGCTGGCCTGCCGGACCGGCCCGCTCCAGCCGCCACCCGCCCGTGGGCCTGGCCCAGAGAGCCAGGGGGCCGCACCTGCCCCACGCGGTGCCGCGGGGGAGCTGCCCGCTCTGCCCTCTCGGGAGGTGGCAGCTGCACAGACTTGTGCTGCCCCCCGATGGCACGTGACCCCGGATTCGGCAACCCCCCCCCCAACTCCCCGCCCGGGAGCCGCCTCTGTGAGTTGGGGAGAAAGGGGAGGGAGGACGGAGGTGGCCGTGGAAGACAGCCCCACGCAGACAGGTGAGCTGCAGGCCCGGGGCGGCAGCCCGGAGACTCATGGGGAAAAGACCGGCACCTCCTGCCGAGACACGGTGTGGCTCAGCGGATAGAGCGTCGGCCTGCGGACTGAAAGGTCCCAGGTTCGGTTCCGGTCAAGGGCATGTACCCTGGTTGCGGGCACAGCCCCAGTAGGGGGTGTGCAGGAGGCAGCTGGTCGATGTTTCTCTCTCATCGACGTTTCTAATTCTCTCCCTCTCGATTCCTCTCTGTGTAAAATCAATACAATAGATTAAAAAAAAAAGGAAGAAAGGCACTGACATGTCCTGCATCGGCTCCTCCCTGTGGCGTACGTTCCGATGGGCCTGCTCGGCCGCCGGGTGAGCCCCCCGGTACTGTTACTGCTGTTGTTGTTGTTCGGGAGCAGCCCTGCGGGCCGGCGGCGGCGGCGGCGAGCGGAGACACCCTCTGCCCGCCCTGGGCCTGGGCCACTGCCCCGCTGGGCGGTGTTTGTTTGGTTACGTAACACAAACAGCTCCTAGGAGACGCGCTCCACTGTGTTCTCAGGCTCAGCCTCTGCTCGGCCTCCGCCGGGCCCCGCTGCCTGGGTGGTTTCCTGTGGCCTGTGTTTTGCTGCTGGAGAACAAAACAGCCCGCCCGTGACCCCGACGGGGCCGGCCCCTGCTTCCCGTCCCCCAACAATGAGCGCGAACCCCTGCGCCTGCCAGCTGCGGGCTCAGAGGCTCTGCCGGCCGGGCCGAGGGGCGTCCACTTTCTCCGTGGCTTAAAAAAAAAAAAAAAAAAAAACTATCTTGCCGAAACCGGTGCGGCTCAGTGGATAGAGCGTCGGTCGGCCTGG
>CM072940.1:3061963-3174463 GCA_036971965.1 Nyctalus aviator | reverse complement strand
TATATTCTTCTTCATCACTCTAGGTCACTTAAAATCTTTTGAGCCTGGCAGAGGACACGAGAACAGGCCTCAACCCCCGACCGAGGACACAAGACCGGAGCATTCGCTCCAGGGCGGGTGAAAATGTGCGTAATGCTTATCCTTATTTACTGTGAAACAACTGAAAAGCAGTGGTCTCGAGGAAAGACGTTTTAAAAACACAATCTTTTCCGCATACGTTTAGAAGGAACCGGTCCATTTATTCCATAATGAAAAACATCGTTATTTTCACATTCCCACCTAATGTCTTCTGTTTTCTTCCATCATCATTTGGCCCGGCTGGGAGTTAGGTCTATTCCTTAGTTATGCTTTATAAAAAAAAAAATAATAATAATAAGAGTGTTCTGAGCCCTGTCTGGGCATCTCAGTTATTTAGAGCATCATATATATATATATATATATATATATATATATATATTGATTTCAGAGAGGAAGAGAAAGGAGAGAAAGAAACATCAGTGATGAGAGAGAATCATGGATCGGCTGCCTCCTGCTCACCCCGTCCTGGGGATCAAGCCCGCAACCCGGGCCTGTGCCCTTGACCGGAATCGAACCCGGAACCCCCTCCGTCCACAGGCTGACTGCTCTGTCCACTGAGCCAAACCTGCTAGAGCTAGAGCACTGTCCTGATACGCCAAGGTTTTGGGTTCGGCCCCTTGCCAGGGCAATGATTAAGAACCAGCGAATGCATGCATCACGAGGTGCAGCCACACATCGCTGTTTCTCTCTCTCTCACTCTCAAAAATAGATGCACCGTGAGGGTGATGAAATGGCAATGCCGGCTGCAGACAGCTGGGCTACCTTGGGGAGGGGGCGGGGAAGGAAGACACCCCAGTGCACTAAGGTGCTTCTTCCGGCAAAGCCTCCTGTCGCTTCCTTTCCTATTTTTGGCACCAAGTGCAGGATTTCAGCACGCCAGGGCCTGGTCCCCCCCCCCCTCTCTCCCTCTCCCTCCCTCCCTCTCTCCTTTACTATCTTCTATAAAAGGAGCCCGTATCGATTGCAGCTGACGGAGCCGCCGGGGCTGCTATCTCAGCAGCGCGAACCCAGAGACGGATCAGCATTACATCAGCCGTCCGCCCGGGAGCCTGGCGCCGCGCCAGCCCGTGGAAACGGCCCCGAGCGCGCGTGTGTGTGTGTGTGTGTGTGTGTGTGTGTGTGTGTGTCTCTGTGTGTGTGTGTCTGTGTTTCTGTGTGTGTGTCTCTGTGTGTCTCTGTGTGTGTCTCTGTGTGTCTCTGTGTGTCTCTGTGTGTCTCTGTGTGTGGGTGTGTCTGTGTGTGTGGGAGTGTGTCTCTGCATGTGTGTGTGTGTGTGTGTGTCTGTGTGTGTGTGTCTGTGTGTGTGTCTCTGTGTGTGTGTGTGTGTGTGTGTCTGTGTGTGTGCACGCTTGCGGGGGTGTGTGTGTGTGTGTGTGCGTGTGTGCGTGCGTGCGTCACGGTTCCCTTGGCGATGGATGCCTCCCGGAGCCTGGCCAGCCCCGGAGCTGCTCCCTTCCTGTCCGCAGGCGCTCCTGCATCTTTAGTGGAAGAAGCAGCTTTCCCTTTTCTTCCCAAAGCAAAGCGCTCAGGTGCCAGGGGCCGCTGGCTCCCTGCGGCGGGATCTCTGGGAACGCGTGTCTTCCGTGGACACGGGTGTCCGTTCTGTACAGAGCATTCGAGGGGGTTGGGGGGGGTTCAGATTTCTGCTTCTGCCCGGGAGGGGACCTATTTTGGGAGAGCCTGGGCCGCCAGCCTTTATCTCCCCGGCTCCGCCAAGCCCTCCCGTGATCCGGTTACAGGGGACATTTCACAGGACAGAGCCGCTGGCCCGAGACCTGCTGCAGTCACCCCCCACCCCCCTCCTCGAATGGCGTGCCCTCTGACCTCGCTCTAAGAGCGTCTGTGAGACAGGAGGCCGTGTGGGCGGGCGGTGACCTTGTGCGTCCCCTGCTGGCCCCGAGCCACCGGCTCCCGTGGCCCACGTGACCCCGCCCCCTCCCTCCCTCCCTGTGTCCTGATTCCCCCCAGCCGGCCTGGTCACTCGATCTCCACCTCCGTCTGGGAATGTTCTACACGGAAAACCACCACATCCAAGTGGGTGAAAGGGGCCTTGAGCTCACACACCCCTTCCTTCCCGCCCCACGTGGGCCACAGCGCCCCGAAGTTGGGTTACCCCCCCCCCACCCCACTGCACCCCACCCTACCCCACCCCTCCTTCCTATTGTTGGGCACTTGCTGTAGCAATTTTTTAAAACATATTTATTTTTATTTTTTTTATTTTAAATATATTTTATTGATTTTTTTTACAGAGAGGAAGGGAGAGGGATAGAGAGCCAGAAACATCGATGAGAGAGAAACATTGGTCAGCTGCCTCCTGCACATTCCCTACCGGGGATGTGCCCGCCACCAAGGGACATACATGCCCTTGACCGGAATCGAACCTGGGACCTTTCAGTCCGCAGGCCGACGCTCTATCCACGGAGCCGAACCGGTTTCGGCTGCTGTAGCAATTCATCACAGCACGTAGTTTGAGCCGCTTACATCTCAGAGAGGAAGGGAGAGGGAGAGAGAGAGGCAGAAACATGCACGAGGAAAGAGAATCCTGGATTGGCTGCCACCAAGGCCCGGAATCGAGCCTGGGACCGAGGTCCATGCCCTTGACTGGGATCAAACTTGGGACTCTGCAGTCCGCAGGCCAATGCTCTATCCACTGAGCCGAACTGGCTAGGCCTAGGACCGCTGGCTTTTACACTTGACAGGAACTTTTAGAGATTTCATGAAATCCAAGCTCCTCGTTTGTTTTTAAGACTGAGAACTCCGCCCTAGCCCATGCCAGGACTGCGGGCTGGCTCCCCAGTAGGGGGCGTGCTGGAGTCAGCCAGTGAATGATTCTCTCTCAACCTGGATGTTTCTATCTCTCTCTGTCCCTCTCCCTTCCTCTCTGAAATCAATAAAAGCCTCAGAGATGATCAGGCCAGCAGGGGAAGGTAGTTGGGGGCCATCAGGCCGGCAGAGGAGCCGTGAGGGGGCAATCAGGCAGGCAGGCAGGCGAGCGGTTAGGAGTGAGCGGTTAGGAGCCGGCGGTCCCGGATTGTGAGATGGATGTCCCATTGCAGGTTGGACATCCCCTGAGGGGTCTCAGATTGGAGAGGGTGCAGGCTGGGCTGAGGGACACCCGGGCTGAAACTGGTTTGGCTCAGGGGATAGAGCTCCGGCCTGCAGACTCCGGCCTGCAGGGTCCCAGGTTCGATTCCAGTCAAGGGCACGAACCCTGCCTGTGGGCACGTCCCCAGTGGGGGCTGTGCAGGAGGCAGCTGATGGATGTTTCTCTCCCATTCATGTTTCTAACTCTCTCTCCTTCTCCTTTCCTCTCTGTAAAAAAAATAAAAAATAAAAAAATCAACAAAACATATTTTAATAATAAATTTTAAGAACCTGCTAGATTCCTGGTAGCGCCTCCATCACACCCTGAAGGGGAGGCTGTTTCTATCTCTCTGTCCCTCTCCCTTCCTCTCTGAAATCAATCTATACTAATTAAAAAGCCTCGGGGATGATCAGGCCAGCAGGGGAGGGTAGTTGGGGGCCATCAGGCCGGCAGAGGAGCCGTGAGGGGGCAATCAGGCAGGCAGGCAGGCGAGCGGTTAGGAGTGAGCGGTTGGGAGCCGGCGGTCCCGGATTGTGAAATGGATGTCCCATTGCAGGCGGGGGACTGTCAGCAGCAGCACTGAGCACGGGCCCAGGAATCCCTGCTCTGCTTCCCTTCTGCCCCAGGCCCTGCATTTCTCCGGGGTTACCTCACCGCTTGGGTGGCCTGCATCCCTTGGCCTCCCTGACCCGCACGCCTCATCTAGCGCTCCGGGCCAGCCATGGCCACCCCGATGCAAGCCCTTCCTTCGTGCCCAGCGGGGTGAGTAACACCATGAGCTCCCCGCCTGGCTGTGAGGTCCGGGGTTACGTCAAAGCCTGCACCCCCCACGCTCGCAGTCAGGATGCCCGAGGAAGTGTCCGCCGGCCCGGTGTTCCTGCCAGACCCGCGGCTGCCCTAATAAACAACCCTGGAGAGATGTCTCTCCCCGCCCCCCCACTCCCCCCCGAGATTGCATTCCACCGGGGGCGGGGGGGGGGATTTCAGAATGGAAGCAAAGGGCTCCCGGCCTCTGGATGCCATGGAAACGGGTGGCCTGGGTAACCTCATACCCCGTGTCCAGCGGGGGGGAGGGGGGGGCGGACGGGAGGAGAGCGCTGTGCAGGGTGGCTTTCACGAGCTCCCCTGTGGCAGGTCTTGATGGGGAGAAACGTCGCAGGGTGCTGGGTTAAGGGGACAGGACCAGGCCCCCCCCCCCCCTCCCGGGCCTGCGCCAGCGCCATTGGTCCCAGCCCAAGGCCACCTGCCTGCACAGTGGATGTCACCCGCCACCTGGTGGCTCCGGGCTGACATTGCGTGCACCATCCCTGCTTTTACCCCACGAACGTAATTTTTAAAAATATGTAGTACGTATGTTTTATTGATCTCCGAGAGGAAGGGAGAGGGAGGGAGAAGTGGAAACATCAGTGAGGAGAGAGAATCACGCATCGGCTGGTGACCGGGAATGGAACCGTGACGTTCTGATTCATAGGTGGACGCTCAACCACGGAGCTGCGCCAGCTGGGCTTAATGCTATTATTATTATTATTTTTAAATGGAGGTAAAGCTCACACTCAGCGAAATGTACAGATCTTTTTTATTTTTTAAATATATTTTATTGATTTTTTTTTTTCAGAGAGGAAGGGAGAGGGATAGAGAGTTAGAAACATCGATGAGAGAGAAACATCCATCAGCTGCCTCCCTGCACACCCCCTCCTGGGGATGTGCCCGCAACCAAGGTCCATGCCCTTGACCGGGAAACGAACCTAGGACCCTTCAGTTCACAGGCCGAGGCTCTATCCACTGAGCCACACCGGTGAGGGTGAAATGCATGGATCTTTTGGGTTCCATCAAAGTAGTTTTAACAAATGTGAAACCAGCACTCTATTGGCGATGGACTGTTCCATTATCCGGGGAAGATCCCGGTGCCATGTCTCAGCCAACCTCCAGGTTAGAGGCAACTGCTACTTTAATTTTCTTTCCGCAGATGCCTGTTGTTACTCAGTTTCACGTGAATAGAATCATGCAGTCCATCAACGTGGTGCCCGCGGCTTTTTCTGCTCAGCACAGCGTCTTTGAGATTTCTGCCTCTTGCAACGGGTGAGTCATGCATTCTCTCTCGTTGCTGAATAGCAATCCTATGTGACCGCGTCACAGTCTGTTTATCCACTCCGAACTGTGACAAGCTCTTGCTTATAAATGAGTCACGTCAAAAACATCCCTGTACAAACATTTTTGCTGGCACATGTCTCTATTTATCTTAGAGGCAAACACCTAGGGGTGGAAATGCCGAATCCTAGAGTAGGCATGTTTTGACTTCGTTAGTCAAACAGCTTTCCCTGGATCAGACTGTTGGACCTCAGAGGGAGGGTGGGGATAAAAGGGAGAGATCAACCGAAGGACTTGTGTGCGTACATAGGAGCCTAACCAGTGGTCAAGGACAACGGGAGGGGGGGGGGTAGGGGGGAGGCAGGAGTGGGGAGGAGTGGGGGATGGGAATGGGGGGATGAGGACAAATATGTGATACCTTAATCAATAAAGAATTTTTTTTTTATAAGAAAGAAACAGCTTTCCAAAGCGATTGGACCATTGAAATGGGTGGGAGGTTTGATCGCTCCATATCTGTGGCCCTTATCATTTGGTATTTTCAATCTCTTAAGTTTTAGCCATTGGAATGGATAAAAAGTGGCACCTTCTGAAGATTTAATTTGCATTTGACTCTGATACTGAGCTCCTGTGCACATGCATCTGCATATCTTGATTCCTTAAGTGCTCATGGCTGCTGCCAGTTTGGTTAATAGATTTATGAAGAGCATACCGTTGAGGGCAACTGATATTTTTGGCGCGTCATATGTTGAAAGCAATTGGTCTTTGCTGTCTCGTTCTAAATGGAAGAAAACAACAGAACCATTTATACATCGTCACTGGGAAGTAAATGACTGAAATGTGGGAAAACTTTGCATCTATGATGTCGGGTAAGTTTAAATTTAAATAACTTGAAAAAGACTATATATATATATCTATATGTATATCTCTATATCTATCTATCTATCTATCTATATATATATCTTAAGCTATAAAACTAAGTCACTTTGCCGAAACTGGTTTGGCTCAATGGATAGAGGGTCGGCCTGCAGACTGAAGGGTCCCAGGTTCGATTCCGGTCAAGGGCATGTACCTGGGTTGCAGGCACATCCCCAGTGGGGGGCGTGCAAGAGGCAGCTAATCGATGACTCCCTCATTGATGTTTCTAACTCTCTCTCTCCCTTCCTCTCTGTAAAAAATCAATAATATATATATATATATATATTTTAAAAACTAAGTGACTTTAAAAACATAAATAATGTTTTAAAAACTTTAAATTATGCTTTATCCCTTGTGCTGGTAGCATGGCCAAGCTCTCTGAAAGGGGGAGTATGTTTTCTCCACTGACGACCGGGAGGTCTCGATGGGGAGAATGCAAAGAAAGGCCACGCCACTGGTTCAGTCCGCCTGGGACCGAGCCAGACATCAGACCAGCTCCGTGCGTGCTGACATGGTTTTCCGGTTCTGCATCTAGCAGTGGGCGCTGTCAGAGATACCGAAAACCCTGACACAAGGACTCTTTTTGAGGTTGCACATGGGAGCACAGCAGTGTGTGGGCAGGTCTGCACGCTCGAGTCCGCTTAGGCATTTGACTGCCAGAGCTGGCGTGGGCATCTTGTCAGCCCTATCCTTAGCCTATAGCTAGAGTGCTTTTCAGGGCCTCCCAATCACTATATATGTATATCTATCTATCTATCTATCTATATATATATATAGATAGATTTCGGAGAGGAAGGAAGAGGGATGAGAATCATTGATCAAGCCCACAACCCGGGCATGTGCCAGGAATCGACCTCCTGATTCCTGGGTAGTTGCTCCACCGCGGAGCCACACCTGGCTCGGCCCTTGAAAATCATTCTCGTGCGTTCCTTATTCATCTGTACGCGGATGTCAGCAACCCATTTCAGACCCCACCGGTTTGGCTCAGTGGCTAGAGCATCAGCCTGCGGACTGAAGGGTCCCAGGTTCGATTCCGGCCAAGGGCGCATGCCTTGGGCTGTGGGCTCGGTCCCCAGTGGGGGGGGGGGGAGGGGGGCGTGCAGGAGACAGCTGATTCATGATACTCTCATCATTGATGTTTCTATCTCTCCCTCTCTCCCTTCCTCTCTAAAATCAATAAAATATATTTTTATAAAAAATAAAAATAAATTTAAAAAAAACTAGGCAGCCGAAACCGGTTTGGCTCAGTGGTAGAGCGTCGGTCTTCGGACTGAAAGGTCTCAGGTTCGATTCCGGTCAAGGGCATGTACATTGGTTGCAGGCACATCCCCGGTAGGGGGTGTGCAAGAGGCAGCTGGTCGATGTTTCTCTCTCATCGACGTTTTTAGCTCTCTATCCCTCTCTCCTCCTCTCTGTGAAAAATCAATAAAATATATTTTAAGAAACTAGGCAAACAGGGCGAGCCAGCCCAGCCTCCAGGCAGCGCTGGTGGACCAGGTGCACTGGACGGCGCACAGCTGGACCAGGGAGCAGCGGCAGCAGCTCCGGAGCCAGCCGCGCACGCGCACGCGCACACCCGCGCTGGGGGGGGGGGGGGCCCGGCCGCGCACGCGCACACCCTTGCTTGGGCCGGCCGCGCACGCGCACACCCTTGCTTGGGCCGGCCGCGCACGCGCACACCCGCGCTCTGGCCGGCCGCGCACGCGCACGCCTAATTTACGCGCCGGACGTCGGCGCTGGCGGCGCGCGCGGGGCCAATGGAGTGGGTCCTCGCGGAAGCGTTGCTCGGGCAGAGCCGGGACCCCCGGGCCCTGCTCGGGACGCTGTGCCGCGGGGAGGCGTCGGCGGAGCGCGTGGAGGCGCTGCACTTCCTCCTGCAGCGGCTGGAGGACCAGGCGGCGCGCGGCGGCGGCGGGGACGCGCTCCCGGAGGCCGCGCGCGAGGTGGCCGCCGGGTACCTGGTGCCGCTGCTGCGCCGCCCGCGCGCGCGCCCCGCGGGGGCCCCGGGCTCGGACCCGGCCCCGCCGGCCCGGCCCCGCCGGCGGCTGCTGAGGGCGGCGGGCGCGGCGCTGCGGGCCTGCGCGCGCCTCTCCGGGGGCCCGCCGCTGGCGGCCGCGCTGGCCGAGGAGGCGCTGGGCGACCTGCTGGCGGCGGCGGCGGCGGGGGCCGGGCCGGGCCCGGACGGGGGCGCCGAGGCGGCCGTGGAGGTGCTGGCGGCCGTGGGGCCCTGCCTGCGGCCCCGCGAGGACGGGCCGCTGCTGCGGCGCGTGGCGGAGGCGGCGCTGGGCCTGGCGCTGGCCGGGGACGCGGACGGCGAGGCGGCGGCGCTGGCGGCCGGGCGGCTGCTGCCGGCGCTGGGCCGGGCCGGCGGGGCGGCGCTGCGGGCCGTGTGGGCCGGGCTGCTGGCGCCCTCGGGGCCGGGCCCCCGCGTGGGGCCGCGGCTGCAGGTGCTGAGCGCCCTGGCCGAGCGGCTGCTGCCGGCGCCCGGCGATGGCGATGGCGAGGGCGAGGGCGAGGGCGAGGCGGGCCCGGACGCGCGGCGCTGCGCCCGGTTCTGGCGGGCGGTGCAGGCCGGGCTGGCGGACGCCGAGGACGCGCTCACCCGCAAGCGCGCGCGGTACCTGCTGCAGCGGGCGGTGGAGGTGTCGGCCGAGCGGGGCGTCCCGTGCACCTGCGGCTCCTCCGGAGAAGCTAACGGTACCTGCCCCCCTGGCCCCAGCCCTGCTTGGCTTGGCTGTAGGGGAGGGAGGTGCCCGGGTTGGAAAACCAGCCCCTAGAGAGGTCGTCTCTGCCATTCAGGCCCAGTTTGGTGACTTCCGGGGTCCCCATAGCGCCCCCCCCCCAAATTTGGGGGACCCCCTAGAGCGACACCAGTCACTGCCGCTGAGCAGTGGGCAGTTCCCTGTGGGATACTGACCTGTGGGATAACTTAGGGGCTGGGCCCACGTGTGCACTGTATGGGTGGTAGGTCCACTCTGATAGGAAAGAGGGGTTAGCTGCCATCATCAGATGGGCAGGGAAAGGACCTGGGCCCGGGGTCGGCAAACTGCGGCTCGTGAGCCACATGCAGCTCTTTGGCCCCTTGCATGTGGCTCTTCCACAAAACACTACCAGCCTGGCCTGGTCTATGTTGAAGAAGTGGGTTAGCAGAAGTTTAAATGTGGCTCTCCAAAGAAATTCCAATCGTTGTGCTGTTGATACTTAGCTCTGTGGGCTAATGAGTTTGCCGACCGCTGATCTGACGGACCAAGTGAGCTCGGTCTTTATTTTTTATTTTTTTTAAATTGATTTCAGAGAGGAAGGGAGAGAGAGGAACATCAATGATGAGGGAGAATCATGGATCGGCTGCCTCCTACTCACCCCCCCACCGGGATCGAGCCTGCAACCCAGGCATGTGCCCTGATGCTGAATCGAACCCTGACCTCCTGGGTCCTAGGTCAACGCTCAACCCCTGAGCCACGCAGGGCTGGCTGCCTGAGGATTTCCATGGCAACCCGGGCATGTGCCCTTGACCAGAATCGAACCCGGGACCCTTCAGTCCACAGGTGGAGGCTCTGTCCACAGAGCCAAACCAGCTGGGGCTGAACTCAGTCTTGAGTTAGAATTCTGTAATAGATACCAGAATCATCACTTTTTTATTTATATTTTTTAATTTCCCTTGGTAATTGAGGAGCAGGATTTACTAATGTTTGTTAATCATATGGTTCTTAAGTCAACCTGTTTAGGGTACTTTTGCCATTGATTCAATAGAATGAGTCAGGTTTTAAATATATATATTTTTTACATTGTGAGCTATGCTTCCAGTATTTTCTTACTGAAAAGAGTGGGTGAAATAGCAAGGTCTCCCTTTAGCTTGGTGTGTGACATTTGATTGGTGGGTTTACTGAAATGGGATTCATGATTTTCCTTATTGATGTTTCTATTTTTCCCTCTCCCTTCTCTGAAATATACATATATATGTGTATATATATGTTTATATATATATATATATATATATATATAATTTTCCTGTCTAGGCTTTGATTTGGGGCCCCCTCCTAATTAGAGAAGGCAGCATTTGATAATAGTGGGAAACTTTAAGGTGTAATATTGTTAAGAAACACACAAAATTTGCCAACTAATTTTCCTTTTAACTTTATTACAGGCCCAAGTCTGTTTTGGTGGTCTGAGGAAAAAAAAGATGAGCTGCTCAAGTTTTGGGAAAACTATATTTTACTAATGGAGACTCTAGAAGGAAATCAGGTGAGTGTTAACGTATTTTAACAGATCCCACGTAGATCCAGCTCTCTACAGAATACCCCCAATATTCTGTAAAAGCAATGCAAAAAGACCAACTTGGATATAGTGTGCCTTGTTTTCTTGCATAAATGCAGTTTAAAGTGGGATGTAAACCCAGAAGATTAAAGAAATACTTTCAGTTGCCTTAAGCTATCCTTCAGAGAATTTAGTCTTATTCGATCCTCTCTTGACACTTCTGAAGTGTTAGTCTCTCGACATTCTGAATAATCTCCAAAGAAATACACACTTAGGAAAGTTTTACTTAAAGCTGTTCTGAGGTAAAGCGTTATTAGGTAAATAATTGCCTTTTAATTTTGTAGGTGTTTTTTCTTTTTTAATTGTTATATCAGGGCCAACCTGGTCACTATATTATAGGTAATAATCATTATCTTTGTCACATTCTTTTTTTAAAAAAATATATATTTTATTGATTTTACATAGAGAAGAATTGAGAGGGATAGAGAGTTAGAAACATCGACCAGCTGCCTCTTGCACACTCCCTACTGGGGATGTGCCCGCAACCAATATACATGCCCTTGACGGGAATCGAACCCGGGACCTTTCAGTCCACAGGCCGACGCTCTTTCCACTGAGCCAAACCGGTTTCGGCTGTCACACTCACTCTTACATACTTGAATTTTTATTAAATACTAGAAGAAGTAGGCAACTGTTTATTTTTACGTATGGGTGGGGAACAGAAGGGCCGCTGCCGCGTAAATAGAGTGAAATTCCCATAGGACTTGCTCTCGTTTTCAGATACACGTGATAAAGCCAGTTCTGCCGAAGCTGAACAGCCTGTTTGACTCCGCCGTGTCAGAGGAAACCGGTAATGGTTACTTTTCATTTGATTTCTTAGTAGCACTTGTCATTTTCCCCCTTTTGTATTATAACTAGCGTTTGCTCGTGGTAGAGAACTGGGGAAACCATAAGTGTAAGGAGAAGGTAAGAATCTGCTAACACTGCATAGCTTAGCTTCTGCACTGATGGTAACGCCGTCTTCTCGCTTAGCGGTCTATCCAAACGCATCTGCGTGTCTCCGTAAGTCTGAGCATCACTTTAAACGGCGGCAGAGTCCTCTGTGATTTAGAGACATGGGCGATTCTCTGAATATTTGATTTTGGAAAACATCAGACGTGGACAGGAGAAGCGTTTGCATGGTGAACCCCATCATCCAGCCTCCCGCAGGGGCCGGCCTGGGGCCAGCCTGAGCCCTGTCTCAGGGGCAGCCCCTCCGGCCCCTGCCACATCGGCAGGCACCTCCCCAGGAGCAGACATCCCTAAAAGAGAAGGATTCTGGTCCTGTTTTAATGACGCTGTAGTCTACATTTTATTTATCTTTTTATTTTTTAAATATATATCTTATTGATTTTTTATAGAGAGGAAGGGAGAGGGATAGAGAGTTAGAAATGTTGATGAGAGAGAAACATCGATCAGCTGCTTCTTGCACACCCTCTACTGGGGATGTGCCTGCAACCCAGGTACATGCCCTTGACCGGAATCGAACCCGGGACCTTTCAGTCCGCAGGCCGATGCTCTATCCACTGAGCCAAACCGGTTTTGGCGTATTCTACATTTTAAAGAGTAGCTCTTTGTTATTGTATATTTTAACTGCTTTCCATTCTTATTCTCTAAATATATGTGTCATTGTTTGTTAGTTACTGTTAGATGTTTTCCTTCCATATCTTGGACTTCTCAGGAAGAGAAAATTCCAAGATATAACTTCAAATGTGGTGTTTACGCCTTTAATACTCTATCATGAGAGCTTCCTAGGAGAAATATAATGAAGTTAGAGCTTCCTGAAATTCCTTTATGAAATTATGTTTAGATCAGTGAAATGCTAACAGTGTTTAATGATAAGATTCTACATTACCGTGTTCACACACGAAAATTAACCTATGTGAAGAGTTTTCGTGCCTACTCTGGAAAATGACAAGTTTAGTAGATTTCCTTGGGAATCGAACTTTATTGAGCTGGTTGCTATAGTTTCCCGAGATGCTGGATTTTTCAGACTGTGAGAATCCGTTGTCTCGCTTGGGGCTAGCCTGTAATTGAATTCTGTTGTGATTTCACTTAGGCATTTATTATTAAAATGATTCTCTTGTTACTGCATTTTGCCCAGAGCTCTTGGCAAACTAAATTAAATAGCAGTGACAGGTTTTGAAAAATCACCACTGTCAGAGTATCTTGATGTAAATTATAAGTAATGGGCCGATTTATTTATAGAATGCGGTGAGTTAAAAGTGCTGATTTTTTCCCAACAGAATTAAAGGATATGTCAAAAGAGTCAGTATCTCTAACATCCACATTCATCCCATTTCTCGCCCTCGCTCAATTCGAAGTTTACTTAGTAGTGTCCAGATTATGCTAAGGACTGGGGTAAAGTGTTCAGTTTAGATATACTACTTTTCACTTTATTTTTGTCCATTTTCCATGAAAAAATAATTTTGACTTTAAGTTCCGAGGATGGGATTGAACACAGACTCCCCTCTGTGGCGTTGGGAGGCAGTGGTGTGCCGGGGCGTGTGTTGATGACGGGGTAGTCTGCGTGGGCCCCGTGTCACCCTGAGCTCCTCCCGCAGGTCGCTGGCTCCTGCACCCCTCCTGGCACCTGTGTGTCTACAAGAGGATGCTGGAGAGCGAGAACAAGATCCTGGCCAAGAAAGGGGTCTCCCACTTCCTGCAGCTCTACGAAGGCAAGGCGCTTCCGCTCTCACCGGAGATTTCCGAGGTGCCACAGCCTTTCCTCCCAGTTCTCGCATGCGTGCCTCAGTTCCCCCCTCCCAGCTCCTGCACTTCTGTGACATATTATATTTGAAGATATAACCCCTCCCCCATCTTCCAGGCATAGGGAGGGGCTTCAGTTTTTCTCCGGGGTATCTTTCCGTGTTTTCTTTGTAACACCTTTATTTCCACTGTGGGTTTCTGTTTGGGTTCCTTTCTTCCTTCTTTTGACATAACTCTATACGTTTTTATCAGGTGAGAAAAATCTCCGAGATGGTCTGTCATGCATTAGCCTCCAGCGCCAGAGGCAGCTGCGCACGCTCACTCCAAGTGCTGAGCGCACTTTAACACCAGCTACTTTTCTTTCCAGTTCATTATCGGCCCGCTGATGGATGCACTTTCGGAGAGCGCTCTGTATGGCAGGTAAGCACGTGATGTCTTTTAGCAGCAATGCAGTCACATCTCTCTGATAAATAAATTCAATGTGCTCATGCAAAACGACCAGATTGGTTCATGCATTCAGTGCATAATATCTGTTGCCTAATAAACATTCACCTTTTCCTTATCCTGTCGCCTCTCCTGTTTGCTTTCTTCTTGCCTTTCTCCTGCTGTTGTACCCAGCCCTCCTCCTCGTCTCTCTTCTGGCTTCCTGTCCTGAGCCTTTCCATCTTGGGCTTGGGAAGTGTCTTACATCACCTCCTCTCTCCCCTCCTCTCTCCCTCCTCTCTGCCCTCTTGGACATTGTAGTGACTGGCTAACCAGCACTTGAAACCTTTTTCTTTTAACATTTTTATTTCATGTTAAGAAAAGTTGTGAGAATAATACAAAGAATCCCACCTACCTTTCGTCTGCATTCCCCGGATGTTAACGTTTTCATTTGCTCAGTCGCGCGCTCTCTCCCTGTGCGCGCGCATCTGTTTTGTAGTTCTGTCTGCTGAGCAGACTTGCCCACCTCTGTCTAGTTCCGCGTCTGTCTGTCTGTCTGTCTGTCCACTCAACACATTAAAAACCAGGGGTCCAGCCAACCCTTCCAGTTCCAGCCGCATCCCACAGGTTTCGTCCTCACCTCCCCGCCCACATCTGGTGGCGGCAGCCGTTGCCCGGACACTGGCCACCAAGCCCTTTGGAAAAGGTGGGCGGGTGAAGCGTCTGAGCATTAGCTATATTCCGGATTTTATCTTCAAGAACTTCCCTTGCTTTTGAAATTGTGTTGTCTTTCCAATTGAGTCTACGTTCACGCTTGTAAGTCCTGCATACGTACGCCTCTAAACAGGAAAAAACCTCCCACCGTCAGCTTCTCTAAGAAGTTTAACTCGGTGCTAAGTCACATTGGTGTTCAGTCCCATTGGGTAACTATCGAAGGAGGATAGCAATGCTTGACTTGCCAGCTATTTTCAGTTTTCCAATAACTCCTCTCTGTGACTAGTTTTCCGAGGCGATGAGACAGCCTTTCTGAAGCCACAGACAGAAGCTACGACCCGCGCTCTGCCGCTCTGTTCCGTTAGCAGCTGGTGTTTCTGCGGGAACCACAGAGCGAGGAAAGTGGCGTTGGTAGATGTTAACAAATTAGCGCTCTTGCAAAAGCAATTACTCCTAATAGGTCTGTCTGTTATTGAATACCCAGAGATTTAAAAGCATCGGATCAGCTGGGACCGGTTTGGCTCAATGGATAGAGTGTCGGCTTGGGGACTGAAGGGCCCCGGGTTCGATTCCGGTCAAGGGGCATGTACCTTGATTGCGGGCATATCCCCAGTAGGGGGTGTGCAAGAGGCAGCTGATCGATGACACTCTCTCATCGATGTTTCTAACTCTCTATCTCTCTCCCTTCCTCTCTGTACAAAAATTAATAAAATATATTTTTAAAAAAAATAAAAAAATAAAAGCATCGGATCATATATTGGAGGTAATGTCATTTTAAATGATCACATTGAGACTTTTTAAAAAGTGGGACTGCTTAGCAAGATCCGTATATTTGTGTCTGGGAAAGTGTCAGGAAAAGGAAGGCCATGCCTGCTCAGCATAGCACGGTACTAGTCAGGTCCACTGCCCAGAGGGTCCTGGTGTTGCTGTGATCAGAAAAGGATCCCCAGTATTTGACTGAAAAATAAAAAGTAGGTTCAGAAATAAAAGATGCTCTCACTGTTTTATTGAAATAACTTTGGGCCACAGTCCACTTAGTTTCCATCGTGCTTATCTGTAAATAAACTTTAAACGTGTGTCTTTCCCTCTGTGTCCAGGTCGCCGGGCCAGCAGATGGGGAGTGGGTCTCCACTGGGATTGAAGCTACAGAGATTTTTAGCGGCTTATGTTTCCCTTCTTCCAGAAGAGCTAACGGGTATGTGCAGGAAAGGTTTTGTTTGTTTGTTTTTAATTTGTTACCTTTAAAAGGTTACTTATTTTAGTGGTTGGTTATAAGCACCATCCTGTGACTGTTAGACTCGGTATTACCAAGACAGTTTCCTTTTTCTAGAACACGCGCATTGTCGGGCTTAGGCAGGTGTGCACTGACACGGGGCGCACGCCCCCACGTGGCTGGTCCCGGCTGGCGTGAGCCCGTGGCGGGGGCTTCGGCAGGGGTGCTGCCCTGTGCCCTCCTTTCCTGGTTTCTGTTGACGTCCAAACACCAGTAAAACGGGTGGGAGGAGGGGAGAACCTGGCCCTAGGAAAACGGTGCAAACAGAATATCCCTTGTGGGGAAGCCCCTCCAGAGAGGTTGACCCAGGAAGGTGGAGAGAAAAACACGCCTGCCTTTTGGAAGGCGTGGTGCCCCGGGCCAAGAACGGGAAGCGCTGTGTGTGCAGGGACGGGCGCGGCCGCCCTATCGCCTGTCCGCTTGGAGCCGGCGGACTGGCGGGGGTGGGGCTCACCGCGTTAGGGTCCTGAATTGCCTTTCCCGCCTCGGGGCCAGCGATGTTGAGCGTGTGGTCATGCGCTGCTGGCAGCGGTGACATCTGACACCCTTTCTTCCAGGTAGTTTTTTGTTACAGTTTATTCAGAAGATGTCCGGTAGACACTGGTGTGCTGTTCCCATTCTGTTTCTGTCTAAGGCCTTGGCCAGTGTCCCGAGATGCAAAGCCCTGGGTCCGGAAGGCCTGCTGGCCCTCAGGTAACGGTCTGGGTGCTCACCGAGGGGGCTGGTGCTTTCTGTTAACCTGGGGATATTTTCCCATTGATTTTTAGAGAGAGAGAGGGAGGGAGGGACTGGGAGAGAATGAGAGATTGAGAAAGAAACATTGATGTGAGAGAGGTACATCCATTGGTTTCCTCTTTCATACACCCTGGCCGGGCCTGAGGATCAAACCTGGAACTAAGATTTGTGCCCTTGACTGAGAATTGAACCCAAGGCCCTTTGGTGTGTGCGCTGGCTCTAACCATTGGGAAACACCAGCCCAGGCTCTAGCAAATGGTTTTAGTTAATATTCACATTAGGATTTTTGAGCTCTTAATTTTATTTAAAAAATAAATAAATTGAACTTATATTTTGTTTTATGAATTACTAATTTAAGTGTGTGCCATTATATATACTATGACCACTTTAAGGCCAGTAGGTTTTTTTTTTTATTACAGTGATGTGTAGGAAACTAGACTGCAAAGTTGTTTTTTAATGTAAAATTCTTGTTTTAAAGGCTCTTCATTGTGGTCTCGTTGTTTTTAAGAGGTGTGTTTCCTACTGAGAGGGCGCTGGGTTAGCGGCCTTACCGGGAGCGGGTAGTGGTGGCTGCGCACCGGCCTGTGGGTGACAGCGGGTGAACTCTGTTGTCCTGCCAGGGGCGTCCTGCAGTGCACCATGGCCACACACCAGATCCTGCTGCGAGGGGCCGCCCAGTGCCACCTGCTCCACGCGGCCATGAACCTGGTCCACGCGGTAAGTGGGCCTCCTCCACGCCTGGGCACGTCTTTCCGAGCGGGTGGGTGTGCAGGAGTGGATGGAGCAGGCCCGCGAGTGTCTGGTACAGGGTCATTTTCTTATAGAATATTTTTGTTTTTAGATAGTGATCATCTTGTCTATAAGATAGTAACCTTGATTTTAAGTAAAATACATGTATAAAAAATCACATTTTACATAAGGAGTTGGTTGTCCATAATCAATTATCTTCATTTCAGAAGTTTGATAATATTTTCTTTTTAAAAATTATTTTTTTAAAGATTTCACTAATGTACTTTAAATAGTATACTAGGTTTTATTTTATTTTATTCAATTAAAAGATTTAAAATGAATAACTATTAAACCTCCCCCCCCCACCGCCAGGAGGAAGTGTCGCTGTCGGACATCTCGGCGTTTCTCACGTGTCTGAGGCAGGAGGAGTCCCTGGGCCGGGGAACGTCCCTGTGGACAGAGGTGAGGAGGGGAGGGTCTGATGACAAGGCCTGAAATCTTACAAACATGTTTGCTGGCTGAACTCATCAGTAGCCCGTGTGAGAGGAACAGAAAGTGCTTCTGGGGGGAGAGATGCTCGTTGACCTCACCGCTCGAAGTGTCTGCTGGGCTGAGCGGCTCCCTCATTGGCTCCTCGGGGTGGGGAAGGGGTCAGTGTTTGTCTCAACTGATTTATTCATTCATCAGTTTTGTCCTTGGTCAAGTGGGGTACTCTTAGTTTCATTATTATTACGTCTGCTTACATGTAATCAGGGTTACCTTAATGGACTCAGAAACTTTTTTTTTTTTAATTCTTACCTTTTAGAAAGACCTCGTTATTTATATTTAAATTCATGTATGCATTTGCTCATTAAGAAATATCGGAAAAAGCCGAAGCCGGTTTGGCTTGGGGACTGAGAGGTCCCGGGTTCGATTCCGGTCAAGGGCATGTACCTTGGTTGCGGGCATATCCCCAGTAGGGGGTGTGCAAGAGGCAGCTGATCGATGACTCTCTCTCATCGATGTTTCTAACTATCTCTCTCCCTTCCTCTCTGTACAAAATCAATAAAAATATATTTTAAAAAAACAAAGAAGAAGAAATATCGGAAAAAGAAAGTTGAGAACAGATTTCACAATTACATTCGATGAAAGAGGAATCCTGGGGAGTTCTGTGGCTTAGTTTTGCAAATCTTCTAAAAGGTGTAATGGAGAAGGGCTAGGACAGAAGTTGTCTTTTAAATTAATGTATTTAAAAATGCACATGATATGATAGAAAATAAACTTGTGAGGCGGCAGGAACTTTATAACTTACATTTCACATTCTCTCAAAAATAAATATTCTTGTTTTAGTACGTGAAGCTAGGATGAATTTTAATTGAAGGTTATAATTTGTTTTACACAGTGTGCTATTTTTCAGAGATGTTCTTTATTTTTTTAATTTTATTTTTAATTTTAATTTTATTGATTAAGGTATTACATATGTGTCCTCATCTCTCAATTAACCCCCTAAACCCCCGCCCCACTCTTGCCCTCACCCCATGGTGTTCCTGCCCATTGGTGAGGCGTATATGCACGCACACACTCCTTTGGTTGATCTCTCCTCCTTCCGCCCGTCTCCTGCCTCCCTCTGGGGTCTGGCTTCTCTGCCTCTGGATCTGTCCCTGTTCGTCAGTTTATGTTGTTCATCATATTCCACAAATGACTGAGATTATGTGGTATTTGTCTTTCTCTAACTGGCTTATTTCACTCAGGATAATGCTCTCTAGTTCCATCCATGCTGTTGCAAATGGTAAGAACTCCTTTTTTACTGCAGCGAGTATTCCATTGTGTAGATGTACCACAGTATTTTAATCCACTCTTCTGCTGATGGCCACTTAGGCTGTTTCCAAATCTTAGCTAAGGTCAATTGTGCTGCTATGAACATAGGGGTGCATATATCCTTTCTGATTGGTGTTTCTGATTTCTTGGGATATAGTCCTGGAAGTGGATTGATAATTGGGAGGAATGGAAGTTCCATTATTACCTTTTTGAGGAAACTCCATACTATTCTCCACAGTGGCTGCACCAGTCTGCATTCCCACCAGCAGTTCACGAGGGATCCTTTTTCTCTGCATCCTCTCCAGCACTTGTCCTCTGTTGATGATAGCCATTCTGACAGGTGTGGGATGGTACCTCGTTGAATTGATTTGCGTCTCTCAGATTATCATGACTTGGAGCATGTTTTCATATGCCTCTTGGACTTCCCTATGACCCCTTTAGAAAAGTGTCTGTTTAGGTCCTTTGCCCATTTTTTATTGGGTGGTTTATCTTCCTTGAAGAGACTGTCTTGACTCCGTTGTATGCTCTTGCCTCCTTTGTCAAATATTAATTGAGCAAAGTGGTTTGGGTTGATTTCTGGGTTCTCTATTCTATTCCATTGGTCTATATGTCCGTTCTTGTGCCAGTACGAGGCAGTTTTGAGAACAGTGGCTTTGTAATGTAGCTTGATATCCGACTTCGTTCTTCTTTCTCAAGATTGCTGCAGCTATTCAGTTTGATTTATTGTGAAAGAAAGCAAATTGGCCTTGGGAAATTAGGGACCCTCTGTTCAGGTAGGCTTTTAAAACAAAGTAATAACTGTTGTCTTCCCAGCTCTGTGATTGGCTGCGTGCTAACGAGAGCAGTTTTGGACGACCCTCAGCGTGTGGCTCCATCGGACTTCAGGAGACGTGCTCTCTAAACGCTTACGTCAAGAGCCTCGTCCAGGAGTTCCTCACATCACCTGCGTGGGAGAGTGAGTCTGAAGCCATTCTTCTGGATCGGTGTGACCAAAGGGTTTTCGGAACTTTATCTGGTTTCAGATCGAGATAGGGCTTTCCCACCTGGGGGGTAAGACAAGGATGGAGGGACTGGGCCTGCGGCGGTGTGTGTGACCACAGGCCGTGGCACCTCGGCTGCGCCGTTATCACCGAGTGTCGGGGAGACACAGTCCTCCAGCCGCTGGCGTTTGAAGCCTCCTCTTGGGCAGGTTCTCATGCTTTGCCAACTCGCCTGTCTTCCTGCAGCCGGAGAAAACTGCCGGATGCCTGACTGGGCTGACGCCAAGCTGGTGGCTCTGATGGTCTTGCTGGCTGTGGACGTGGACGGAAGGAAGACCGAGCACAGGTAAGCGCCTCTCGGCTGGAAAACAGCTTCCCCGGGAAAGGCTGCTCAGTGGGCGGGGCACATTCAGCATTGTCCCCGATGGGCCGGACTGGAACATTGGCAACACGTCATCATACGTTAACAGGCTCACAGCACAAAAGGCTCCCAGGGTGGTGACTGGGAGAGAAGGTTAAACAAACTACAGTGATCTCTGAACATATAATAATCTGGCCTGTGTGTGTGTGTGTGTGTGTGTGTGTGAGAGAGAGAGAGAGAGAGAGGCCCAGTGCATGAATTCATGTATGGGTGGGGTCCGGCCAGCCTGGCCAGGGGGAAGGGACATGGGCGGTTGGCCAGCCTGCCTGCTGGTCGAACTCCTAATGGAGGGGACAGTTCGCATATTAGCCTTTTATTCTATAGGATAGACACTGAGTGGCCAGATGATTATGCGTTCAGAGATCATGATAATCAGGCCACTCAGTTTGTATATATTAGAAGCCAGGTGCATGGGATGCGTGCACTGTTGGGGGCGTGGCCTGCGGAGATCAGCCGCTCTGGGAGCACCGCCCATCCAGGCCAGCTGTGGATCCGCCCTGGTCCGGCATCTTCCGTGGAGCCGAGCACTTGTCTCTCCAGGGGACCCGGTGGGGGCCAGGCCCAGGGGCAGTAGCACTGAGGCTGGGAGTAGGCTCAGTCCCTCTGCTAGCCTGGGGCGGCCTGCGGGAGTCTGAGGAGGAGCCTGGGGCGAGGAGGCGAGGGATGGCAGCCCGGGTTCCTGCCCAGAGGCCCCAGGTTCACAGCAGGAGCAGCTGCTCATCCCTGTCAGCTATGTGGCTCCCCCTGCGGAGCGCAGTGACCACCAGGGGGCAGCTCCTGCACTGCACTTGGTGGTCAGAGCACATCATAGTGACTGTATACCGGTCATTCTGGTTGTTCCGCTGTTTGACTGCTGGGCTTATGTCATTTAAGATATGTACATATTTACATATACACAGACACAACACGTATGTGAATATATCTTCAACATGTCTCCTCGCCTCGACCAGCATTTGTGCTTTTGAATTGGGAGGCAGGGGCTCAGCATTTTACTCCGCAGACAGATCTGTGCTTCCCACTGCGCCCAGACCGAGCTCATGGGTTCTTCCCGCGCTTTCCCTCCGGGCCTCACTGCCTAGGGAAGGTCAGACTGGGCTCCACGAGCAGGTCGGGGAGCGGCCAGTCCAGAGGCGCTGGGGTGAGCTCGCCACGGGAGCGGCTGTCTCATCAGTTCACAGTTCTGCAAACGGAGATAACTTCCTCATGCTTTTGAAACTCTTGTTTCTTAACCTCCAGCGAGAGGCAGAGGACGCAGAACGTGCTGAGGCTGTTCCTCGATCCGCTCCTGGACACCCTGGCCAAGCTGGGCTCGAATGCCTACCTGCCGCTGCGGAAGACGGACCGGAGCCTGCAGGCGCTGCTGGCGCTGCTGCGCACGTGCCCGCCGAGGGGCGCCCGCGCCCCGGACGGTGAGGACGGCTCCGCTCGCGCTGGGCGCAGCTGGTGGTTAGGAGGGGAGATCCGACCTGGTCTCACCTGCGGGCGGGGCCCGGCTCCCCCCGGCGGTGACTGCGGGGACGTCTACGGGGCACTGTTGACTTCAGAATGGGGTTCATTTGCTTCTGTCTTTTAAAAACTTGTGTTTCTGCAGCCGTGTCAGATTCGGTGCCTGCCCCCGTGGCCGGCATCGGCCCAGAAGGCTGCCATAGAAACACTGGCCCATGGGCCCTGGGCCTGCTGCTGGCCTCGGGGATACATCTGGCTGCAGACACCAAGCTCCTCGACCTGGCGGCATGGGCCAGGTTAAAGCCAGAGATTGGATGAGCTGGCTTACCCCTGGAGGGAAGAAACCACCAGCTCCCCCACGGCTGGGAGGTCAGACTGTGAGCTCAGGAGGGCTTCTGGGTCTGCCCTGAATGCTCACGTTCTCCGGTGTCCCCCAGAGGAAAAGCAAACAAAACTTAGGTCTGCTGCTTAATTTTTATACCCTTGACCATGAGCCCTGTTTTACGTATTAAAGCAAGATCCATCCCCAACTGCCTCTAGGCGAGGTGCAGAAAGTGAGCTAGAACCTGAGGGTGGCAGCCATTTCCTACTCATCGCTTAAGTGAGTTCCCCTCTGAGCGCTTTTAGCAGAAAACGCTTCCTGCAGACAGAACGGCAGCGGGAGGCGGAGGTGGGGAGCGCTCGCTGCGGCCTTAGACCGCCGTGTGGGCGCATCTGCCGTGGGAATCGCTAGCGATGAGCGTGGGCGGACCCTGGCCTCCAGGCCTTCCGGCCACTTCGCTGTGGATTGAGGACATTTAAAGTATTTTTATTTATTTATTCATTTTAAAGTATATATTTTATTGATTTTTTACAGAGAGGGAGAGAGAGGAATAGAGAGCTAGAAACGTCGATGAGAGAGAAACATCGACCAGCTGCCTCCCGCACACCCCCCACCAGGAACGTGCCCGCAACCAACGTACATGCCCCTGACCGGAATCGAACCCGGGACCCTTCAGTCCGCAGACCGACGCTCTACCACTGAGCCAAACCGGTCTCGGCGAGGACATTTAAAGTTTAAAGAATTCCAGAGACACACTGATGAGATCAGTTGTAACGTATGCGTGGGGGATAGCAGAGCTGGGCTCAGAGGTCTGGTGTGTTGGTAACGGCAGCAGAACCGAATGCCGCCTTCGGGCTGGCACTCCCCGGGACTTCCAGGGTCAGTTCCCCTCCCCACGGCACGGTGACTGTTCCCGTGGTCAGTTCCCCTCCCCGCGGCACGGTGACTGTTCCCGTGGTCAGTTCCCCTCCCCACGGCACGGTGACTGTTCCCGTGGTCAGTTCCCCTCCCCGCGGCACGGTGACTGTTCCCGTGGTCAGTTCCCCTCCCCGCGGCACGGTGACTGTTCCCGTGGTCAGTTCCCCTCCCCACGGCACGGTGACTGTTCCCGTGGTCAGTTCCTGTCCCCATGGCACGGTGACTGTTCCCGTGGTCAGTTCCCCTCCCCACGGCACGGTGACTGTTCCCGTGGTCAGTTCCCGTCCCCACGGCACGGTGACTGTTCCCGTGGTGGCACCTGTGTTTTGTGCCAGACGGCTGATCTCTGTCGTTGAGCCGATCCCTTTCCCCGCAGACGCGGTGTCTCCTCTCCTCCAGGACCTGGTCTCTGCACCCGCCGAGAGCGTCTCCGCCTTCCTGCTCCGGAGGCTCACTCTGAGCGAGCTGAGCACTGTGAGTGTTCACCGGGACTCCCCTTCTTGTTTGTGTTAGTTTTTATTGATTTTATTTATTTATTTATTTATTTATTTATTTTAAATATATTTTTATTGATTTTAGAGAGAGCTCTCTCCTGCCCCCCTACCCCCCGCCTGGGAGTGCTGGGCGTTAGGACCGTCCACCGAGGGGTCCTGTCTCACTGAGTCCGTCGATGCCACCACTGACCGCCTGGCAGAGTGCCCGGCGGGGGGGAGCCCGGTGAGCTCCAATTGGCTCAGAGAGGGCCTCGGCGGGCACAGTGATAGCGAAGGCCCAATCTCAGCCCCGCGGTGCAGCCGGTCAGCACGCTCTCTCAGTCTCAGAAAGCCGGGGGGCACACGTGGCCCTCCGGCCGTGGGGACAGGAGCTCGGGGCTCCGGAGCTGCAGAGGCCACAGAGCGGAGGTGAAACGGGACTGAGCCCCACTAAGCAGGTCCATGACCCTCGGCTCATGCCGGCCCTCCCTCTGGGCTCTGAGAGGCTGCAGCGGCTCCGCTTCCCGGAACGTGGTGTCACGGTGGTCGGCGAGGTAGCTGTGCAGCAGGCGGGTCCCCGTGGGCTCCCTGAGAAGGAGTCCTGGCTGCGTGGGGACGGGTGGCAGGCCCCGGGGGAACGGCCTGTCTCGGCGCGTGTGATGCTTTCACACGCACTTCCTGTCTGACGCCATCGTGTGCCAGGCGTGGCCCTGCGTGGTGATGTGTCGCTGTCTGTCGTAGGTTGCAGACCTGGACCGCTGCCAGCTGTACCTGCAGGTCTTCGCCGAGCTGGCCGGCCTCGCCGGGACGCGGGGGGAGCGGGGCAGCCCCGTCCTGAGGATCATTTCCCCCCTGAGAGACGCCTCCCTGCGGCACCTGCAGGACGCGGACAGCGGGCTGGTAATGCTGGGCTTCCGCTGAGCAGGGTTCCGGGAGGGGGGCACGGGGTCCTCGCTCCTGGCAGGGCACTGGGTCCGCCTGCCGCAGCCTGGCGCGCTCCCCGCCCGCCGCCCCAGCCGCGGACTTGGCCCCAGGCGGCGTCCCTTGCTTTTGGGGTGATTGATGTCCGTCTGGCTCCACCAGGGCTCAGTGCCTGGAGGCATTTCTTACAGGATAGGATGGGCGGAGTGGCTGTGAGCACAGGCTGTGGAGTTAGTCGTCCTGACTTTGTCCCGCTGCTGTGTGACCTCGGGGAAGTCACTTCCCCTCTCGGGGCCTCGGACCCGCAGTTGCCGGGCGTCTTGTTTCCTCCTTTCTGCTCACGTGGCGGGCACGGGGTTCCCTTGTGTCCTCTGATGCTCAGGAGCAGGAGGGGAGACGGGCAGGATCTCCGAGGTCGGGCAGCCTGGGTCCCGCCCCCCATAACGCTCCGGTGAGTGAGGGCGCTGTTTCCCGCTCAGGTGCCCACGCTCGGGAGGCAGGTTCAGCGGGCGGTCAGCATGGCAGCCTTGGCCGCCGTGTGTGAGGTGTGCGAGGCCCTCGGCCAGACGCCAGAGCTGCAGCGGGACCCTCCGGACGCCGGGCCCACGGACAGGCTCCTGGCCGCCCTCCCGCTCAGTCAGAGGCTGCAGAAGCCGCGGCCGGAGGAGCAAAGCAGGTGTGTCCCCGGAGGGAGCGTCCCCCCCCCGGGAGGGAGCGTCCCCCCGGAGGGAGCGTCCGCGAGCATCCCACTGCTCGTGTGGGAGCCCAGCTTGGTCAGGGCGTCCCCGACGCTGGACAGGGCTCAGGAACTCAGGCTGGTCACGTGTCCCACGTTGTTCGTCTCCTTACGGACACCCGGGAACTTCCCGCATTTAGTCTCCAGTGAGTCACACCTTCATGGACGTTAGAAGTCGAGGTCCGTGAGTCTCCCGGGGTTCCGGTAGACAGGCTATCTAACACCGACTTAGTTTCTCCCCGGGAGGCGCTGAGCCGGACTGAGGAAGGACAGCGGTGACTCACTTTCTGTTTCAGTCTTCCGGAAGAACCGCCGTCCTCCGCGGGATGGGGCAGAATCGCCGCGCAGTACGTCCACGACCAGTGGGCCTGCCTCTCCTTCCTGCTGAAGAAGAGCCCCCCCCTCCCCCCCGCCTCGGAGGGCGCAGCCCTGGGCCCCGTCCCGCCCGCCGTGCAGACGCCCGAGAGGACTCTGCAGGCCGCGCTCGCCGCCCTCGCCGTCCTCCCCTCCGATCGCGTGGTGCCTGTGTTTCGCTGCATGAAGCTGCTGGTCCCCCAGGTAGGCAGCGAGCCCTGGGCCGGAGAGCGGCGTGGGGGATACCGATCCTGCAGTGATGTGATGGTCATGTCTTCTCTTCCTTCCCCCCCACAGCTGCTGGCCACCTCTGAGTCCGTCTGCGTCGAGGCGTTTGACGTGGCTTGGAAAATTATATCTACTCTGAGCAACACTCAGCTGGTGTTCTGGCCCAATTTAAAAGCTTTCGTTCAGTTTGTGTTTGATACCCAAGTTCTTACCATTGCTGCAAAAATCAAGGGCCAGGCATACTTCAAAATAAAAGAGGTAACTTTCTTGTAATTTGGGGTAAAAAAACACGTAACGTAAAATGTACCGTCTTAACCCTCCTGAGGTGCACGACCCTGCTGGCCCCGCTCTGCTCAGCACACGTGGGCCCCAGGTCTTTGCTGTCTCGGGGAGGGAGGCCACTGACAGAATGCAGAGAAACCGAAACTGTTGGGGAGGTATTTTTCTCTCCTTTCCTTTGGACAGCGGCTTCTCAGGAGTTCTAGGTGAACTCACCACCAGTGACATCTTGTTGTAACTGAGAAATGAAAATGCGTAGTCTGTGATTGCTGAGCATCTTGCAGACTTCTAATGACGGAGAATTTTTAATTTTTTGGACTGTTCCTGCTTGTGTGGGAACCACCATTTGGAGCCAGTCCCAGGCAGTTTCTAGCAACAGGAATTTTTTGGAAACCAAACAACTACCTTGGTCAGAGGGTACACTGGCGGTTGGCTTTCATTCCAGATTATGCACGAGATGATCGACATGTCGGCTGTGAAAACCGGAGTCTTCAATGCCCTGATAACGCACTGCTGCCAGGCCTGGCTGGTGCCTGCTCCGGACGGGGCCCAGGGGTCTTTCTCAAATGCTGCCAGTTACAGCGAGCTGGTCCTGGAGGCATGTGTGTTTGGGCCTGTGTTCCGGCGTGATCAGAGGTAAGGCTGTCAGCATTTCAGCCTGCCCTCGCTGACATTAAGTACCTGCATGTGTAGACTTGCTATTTTGAGCTTTCACCGAGCAATTTAAATTTCAATTCGGAGCCTTACTTTCTCTTTTTCTGTCTAAAACCTGTTGTTCTTTGTCACGTTTTTTACGGACAGACTCATTCAGGACGTGCAGACCTTTATCGAAAATCTTGGACATGATTGTGCGGCAAACGTTGTTATTGAAAGGTAAGTCCGAGGATTTCTCACATCTCGTCATAAATGGAATGTTCACAGTTGAACATCATATGAGAAACGTTCTGTATTTGTTAAATTTTTTAAAATATATTTTTATTCATTTCAGAGAGGAAGGGAGAGGGAGAGAGGAGGAGGGGTAGAAGAATCAGCGATGAAAATCACTGATGGGCTGCCTCCTGCACGCTCCCACTGGAGATGAGCTCACAGCCCGGCCTGGGCCTGACTGGGAATTGAACTGTGACCTCCTGGTTCACAGGTCGATGCTCAGCCACTGAGCCACACCGGCCAGGCACCAATTTCACTTATTTTTCCATATTTGGACACTAAGTGCTGGGTCACCTAGAGCACACGGTGCCCCGAGTTTGCCCTTCACGGGAGAACACGCTGGTGTAGGACGGAGGAGCCAGCTGAGGCACTGGAGGCGGAGTCTCGCCCCTGAGCTGTTCATGGTCCTCGCTCAGGAGCAGCCTCGTGAGCTCTGAGCCCAGGGCCGCTGTGCACATGGCCGCCTGTGCTTGTTCCCACTTCCTGCCCAGGCACCCCGTGTGCCATTCATTCGGCACCTCCCCTGGCCACCCTGCGGGACAGCCCTGTCCTGAGCGTGGGCCCTCGTGATTTCAGAGAACTTCGGAAGGTCTTGATGTTTATGTATCTTGAAGCTGAAAATTGAGGTGTTTTTATGTTCTGAAATGTATTAACACGGACTATCCTCTCACACTTTTAGTACCAAGAGAGAGGACCACTATGTCCGAGTTTGTGCTGTCAAATTCCTGTGCCTGTTAGATGCCTCCCGCGTGTCCCATAAGGCGTTTGTGGAAGACCTTGCCATCAAGCTGTTAGAGAAAGTAAATGCCTTCTGTTTCTGTTCCTGTAAAGCATCTTTGTTTTGGTAGTTAAGTCAAAATCCAGTATTTGCTCTTTATGCTGACAAAATGTCTCTAAATGTTGTTATAAAAAAAAAACCCCATGAGATTTGTATTCCTTCCGTGTTTTTACTTAAATCTCAGTAATTGTCCAACTCAACTTGCTTTAGAGAACAAGTGTTTCCTGCACTCTAACCCTCCCTCCGAGTTTTCCAGTACCAGTGAAAACCAGTTATAGTTAGTGTGATGTGCCCACCCACTGCTTTATGTGAGAAATAGGGTAAAAAGCTAAGAATTTAGAAATGGCCATAATGTGAGAATTTGTTTTTGAATTTACAGATTTATAATGAGCGTACACTGTCTGCAGGAGGGACTGTGCATGTCCTGGTGCCTTGAGAACATGTCAGTCTCTGTCTCTCCTCACTCTGGCCCAGGTCTCCCCCTTCACCAGCAAGGAGGCTTCTCAGAGACTGTATCCTGCAGACAATGACATCTCCTTTCTATTTTTTTTTTTTTAATATTTTATTGATTTTTTTACAGAGAGGAAGGGAGAGGGATAGAGAGTTAGAAACATCAGTGAGAGAAACATCCAGGAGCTGCCTCTTGCACCCCCCCCACTGGGGATGTGCCCCCAACCAAGGCACATGCCCTTGACTGGAATCGAACCTGGGACCCTTCAGTCCGTAGGCCGACGCTCTATCCGCTGAGCCACACCGGTCAGGGCTCCTTCCTAGTTTTAAAAGCAGATGAGTCAAGTAAGAAAGGCATCGTTGTGAAAGGAAACTAAGGGAGTGTCTTCCTTCTCGTCCTCTCTGCGGGTTGGAGGCCCAGGGGCTGAGTTTGAAGCTGTGGTTGGTGTCTCCGTCAGCCACGGGCTCAGCGAGTGATCCCATGTTGACCCCGCCCCCAGGAGGCACTGGTGTCCTCGTCCAGGACGCGCTGCTACGTGAACTCCCAGCAGCACCGGGTGAAGAACCGCGTGTGGCAGGTCCTGCTCGTGCTCTTCCCCCGCTTCGACCAGGTGAGTGGTCCCCACGGCGGGACCTTCGGCCATAAAGGCTCCGCGTGGACAAACCGCAGCAGGAACGGTCAGGATGTGTTTGGAAATGAGGATGTAATCTGCTGAACAATTAAACTTTTTAACAGTATTTTTTTTAATATATTTTTATTGATTTTGTACAGAGAGGAAGGGAGAGAGATAGAGAATTAGAAACTTCGATGAGAGAGAATCATCGATCAGCTGCCTCTTGCACACCCCCTACTGGGGATATGCCCGCAACCGCAGAACATGCCCTTGACCAGAATCGAACCCGGGACCCTTCAGTCCCCAAGCCGATGCTCTATCCATTGAGCCAAACCGGTCTCAGCTTCTTAGCAGTATTTTTTAGTGGCATTTTTAAAGTTAAAATTAATAACCAGTTTGAGTTGCTAAGAGACTAGATCTTAACCGCCCCTGAGTTGCTAAGAGACTAGATCTTAACCGCCCCTACAACAAAAAAAAGAATTATGTGATGTGGTAGAAGTTGTTAGTCAAGGCTACGGTGGTAATTGTATTGTGATATGTAAATGCATCAAGTCAGCATTTTTGTCCCTTAAATTTAGTTATATGCTAATTACATTTCAGTAAAAATAAATATGAGACCATTAATAACCATAACACAATTTAATTTGTAAATTTTGTTTTTCTCAGGATTTCGTGAATAGGATCATTGACAAGATTTTGCAGGCTGGCTTCACCAACAGCCAGGCGTCCATAAAGTATTACATAGAGTGGATGATCATCCTGATTCTTCACAAATTCCCGCAGTTTCTCCCAAAGTTCTGGGATTGCTTTTCCTGTGTAAGTACAGGGGTTTTCCTGTTTTTAAATTAACAAAAGACACGGCCTGTGCTGGGAGCTGTGTTTCGCTCTAATTAGCCGCTGCCTGGCTCTCCGTAGCCCTGGCCCAGTTGTAGTGTCATCCTAGGTTGTGTTTTGAATTAATTGAAGAGACACAAACCTCTGGCTTACCTTGTTACAACAGAACAAAGATGGAAAAAAAGGCTTTGGTTAGTGAGAAGGGGAACAGGTGAGGGCTACAGTGTGACGTCCGATCTCAGAAATGAGGAGGATGAAGAACGAGGTGTGCCCCTTGCACTTCCAAGGAAACTTGCAGTAGGTAAACTTCAGAGACACCACAGTAGCAGGCTCCAGTGAGTCTCTCACCAGTGGAAACAGACGTCGGTTTATTCCATTCTTCATGTCCCTCACCGTCCCCCTCCCCCCACCTCCCGCATGTCCTGCGCCCGAGTCTCTGAGGAGTTGACACAGGATCGTGGTGGGTGACGGCCAGGCCTCTGCTCTGTCTGCCGTGCTCGGTCTCCTTCACCTGGTGCCCCACGCTGCTGGGCCTTCCTGTCCACCCTCTGTCCACGGAGCTGCCCCGAGCTCGCCCCCTGCAGGCACCCCCTCACAGGCACAGTCATTTCCACACTGAGCCTCCGCCGCGCCCGCAGCCCTGCCGGTCGGTGTGGCTTCCGTTGGTTCATCGTCACAAAATAACGTTCTTCCCAGTGAGGACGGGTGGAAGGTTTCTGAGCCCTCTCACTTAGCTTTCCATCCTGGACTTCAAAGCCACGGTCCCCTGGGCATCTGTCTGTTGGTGTTGCTCTCTCTCCACCTGTTCGCTCCTCCCCGGCTCCCTGCCCTCCAGTGCTCACTGCAGGCCTCACCACTCCCCCCCTCCCATGGGTGCACCCTCACCACCACCCACTTCCCAGGGTGCACCCTCACCCACCACCCACTTCCCAGGGTGCACCCTCACCCACCACCCACTTCCCAGGGTGCACCCTCACCACCACCCACTTCCCAGGGTGCACCCTCACCCACCACCCACTTCCCAGGGTGCACCCTCACCCACCACCCACTTCCCAGGGTGCACCCTCACCCACCACCCACTTCCCAGGGTGCACCCTCACCCACCACCCACTTCCCAGGGTGCACCCTCACCCACCACCCACTTCCCAGGGTGCACCCTCACCACCACCCACTTCCCAGGGGGCACCCTCACCCACCACCCTCTTCCCAGGAAGTGAGCGATGCCTCGCAGTCGGCACCGTGTGCTGGCGGTTGGTTCTAGGAGGTTATTTTCTTTGCTTTTGGTACCATATCCTCCCCCGGGGCTGCAGCTGTGACCAGAAAGACTGCCCCCCGCTGGCCCCGCAGTGTCGGCACAGAAGCCCTGAGTGACTCTCATCTGATTTCTTTTTCAGGGTGAAGAAAATCTTAAAACCAGCATTTGTACATTCTTATCGGTTTTGTCCCATTGGGACATCATCACTCAAAACCTTACAGAAAAGGTGAGTTTAAACCTGGCTATCAAAATAGAACTTTTAATATTTGTCCTAATCTTTGTCAGTGTAGCATTCCCTGTGTGTTCTGCAGTTTCCCCCGTGGACCCAGCTGGCTACAAGCCCGCCGGGTGGGTGTCTGTACCGGATTGGGTCTTTGCCCGGCCCGTCCACTTTGCCCAGCACGTGGCACAAATGGGGCTGGGTTATTTCAGTGTGCGGGCGGCGCAGGGTCCCG
The DNA here is from genome assembly GCA_036971965.1 of Nyctalus aviator. Classification (NCBI taxonomy): domain Eukaryota; kingdom Metazoa; phylum Chordata; class Mammalia; order Chiroptera; family Vespertilionidae; genus Nyctalus; species Nyctalus aviator. The sequence continues at coordinate 3,143,233 of CM072940.1, read as the reverse complement.
GGGTCTGCCTCTGGGGACCTCGCACCAGGCGTCCGTCTGTCTGGGGAGGAGGTGGGGGCCCGGAGCCGTCGGCCGGGGCAGGCGCCACAGAGAAGTGACTCCTCTTTCAGACGCTGGCCCTGAAGCAGGCCCTGCTCGTCGCGCTGCAGTGGGGCTTCAGCCACAACTTCAGCGTCCGCCTGTACGCGCTGGTCGCGCTGCACAAGGTCTGGGGCCTGTGTGAGGCGCAGCACATGGGGGAGCTGGGCGCCCTGGCGGCCGTGATCGAGTCCAGCCTCAGTCAGGTGGAGAGCGCGCCGGGAGCCGGGTAAGCACGGCCACAGCCCCCCGGTGAGCAGGGCGGCTGCAGGCAACACACACACACACACACCCCTCACACCACACACACACACGGCTCAGCTGAGGCCCTGTGGAAGCACAGAGCGGGGCAGCCGGGGAGGCTGTGAAGTGCAGTGTAATTGCAGTTGGGTTGTTGGCTGCTCCCGACCTTGTAAATCCCTCCTGTGGGCGGAGGGTCACATGACCACTCAGTCCCTCCTCCCGGCATTCCTGTCTGTCAGTCTGTCAGGCCAGTGTCTGTCAGGTGCTCCAGGTGTTTCCCATCGTCCCGTCGTCAGCTGCCCATCACCTCGGATGGAGCTCAGACCTCTGCCCCCCAAGAGCCCCCCACATTAGGTGCAGCCCTGGTTCCATTCTGTGCGTCATTCTTAGTCATGTGACCGAGTTATTTGTTCAGCATTTCCTTAGAGGTGTGTACATCTTAGGGTGAAAGTCACACCATTTCCCCTCCTCTCCGCATCCTGCAGTGGACAGACCAGTGAGGGGCTGACCTCCCCTGCCTGTCTGTGCCTCACACGCACTGTCCTCCGCAGGAACGCCAAGAAGAACTGGCAGCGCATCCAGGACCACTTCTTCTTCGCCACGTTCCACCCGCTGCAGGACTACTGCCTGGAGGTGAGCTTCCTTTGCCAGCGCGGTCCGAGGCTGACCGTGAGCCCCGCCCCTTCACACGGGTCCTGAGCGTCACGACGAAGGTGACCTGCATCCCGCGCTCACGCAGGGAACCTCTAGTCAGTCCCTCTCAGGCATCTGCCCTGTGCACACGGGAGCGCAGTGTTTTGACGTTAAAAGGAGGGGGTGAGGTGAGGGTCTGTTGTCACGAAGCCCCTTGCTAACGAAAGAACAAGATGGGCTCCTGTCAGCTGCCTCGTCTGGTCCCGGGCAGCAGGTGCCACCACCTCCCGCCCGTGCTCCCGTCATTAACTTCCAGAACCACAGGCAGGTCTATCCAGCCAGGCAGCCCATCGGTTAACGTCCTCTCTAAGGACTAAACTGTAGAAACAGCATTACTTTGAATGGAGACATGCGGCCTTGCTTTTTTCTCTAAAGAACTCGGATGTCTCCGCTGCTGTGCGCAGCGCATTACTTACTTTGGCGGATCACTAATGCCCGGCCCTCAGCCGAGCTACAGCTCTGCGCACTGCGAGTCCCATAGGGCATTAGCTGCTTCCTGTGTCACCGCACACATTGCCCACTGAGCTACAGCTCTGCGCACTGCGAGTCCCATAGGGCGTTAGCTGCTTCCTGTGTCACCGCACACATTGCCCGCTGTGTCCGCAGTGCGCAGGCGCCTTGCTTGGCCTTTCTGCGGGGTCCTCAGTGCCTCTTAGCTTCCCCCGCCTGCCGCTCGCTGTTCCTGCGGATAAGGCCTCGCTTTCCTCTCTGCTGCCTCGGACGGCCTCCCTCTCCTGCTGTGCATTCCACCCTCCGCTCCCGACAGGAATCCTAACTGAACAGACGCTGCAGACTCCCTCCCCCATCTAACCTCACACAAATGTTGCATGAAGAAAGCCATACTCGCTCTAAAGACTTTAACCAAGACTTGCATGTTGATCTAAACTGTTTCATTTTAAAATTGCCTCTTACCTGTGCTTCCGCTTCTTCTGGCCTTGGACTCCCGGTTCTCAGTTCCCATAGGTAAGAAAAGGGACTGTGTGTGTGATGGCGAAATTGTGTATCCTGTGCAGTTTACAGAACACCTGTTTTCATGTGCTGTTTTCACCCCGTTTCATCCACGTTTCAAACGAGGAGGCAGCCAGGAAAGGCTGAGGGCTCGCCTCGGGGAGTGGAAGGGAGGAGGGCACCGGAGAGCTTGGCCTGGTGCGATGGAGAAGGCGGGGTCAGTGAACAGCACTTGTCCAGACGCTACCAGCATCAGTACTGACTCTGCCATGGGCCGTCAGTGCATCAGGGTCCCGAGTTCGAGACCTGCTGCTCGCAGGCTCTTAAAAAGGACGGTCAGACACATGGCAGTGCTTGGATGCACTTGGACCAGACAGGATGGTCTGGGGAATACATTAGTAATAATCAGTTGTGCTTTAAGCATTTGTATTTCTTTGCTCCTTTGTTGTTTTTAAGGGGGAAAGTTTAGATCTCACAATTTCCTTTTCAGACCATATTTCACATCCTTCCGCGCCTTGCAGGCCTTGTTGAAGACGAGTGGATCGCCATCGACAAGTTTGCCAAGTTCACGGACCTGCCCTCGGGGGCCGGGGCTCTCCGCTACCTCTCGGCGACGCAGCTGCGGGAGCTGAGGCCGGGGGACTGGGCGCAGCAGGACGCGGGTGAGTCTCCCTCCCCGCTGCCCGGCTCGGGCGCCGCAGACCCGCCGGGCTGAGAGGCTCTCCCGAGGCCGGGAACATGGTGGGACCGCCGGTTCATTCAGGGCCTCATCTGCTTCCTCATGAATTTTCCTTAGAAATCTTGTTAATGCCACTGCTTGTCCACTATATGTTTCTATAAAATAGGTTTTAAAAAGGGCCAAGTTCTGAGTAAAGCAGAGACCTGGGTTCTAGTCCATCCTCGCTGGTTGGCAACCGCTTCCCGCGGTCTCCCTCCCCGGCTCCCTCCGGCCCACGCCCCTGCTCTTCCCTCCCCGGCTCCCTCTGGCCCCTGCTCTTCCCTCCCCGGCTCCCTCCGGCCCCTGCTCTTCCCTCCCCGGCTCCCTCCGGCCCCTGCTCTTCCCTCACAGCCACGCAACCGAGCCATCCAGGGCCGAGCTCCTTTTAAAGCCACAACCGATCCCAACAGCAGCGCCCTGAGGTCTGCATTCTTGCCCCGAACCCCCTAGCCACGGCCCTCGCTGCACGTGGGGTCTCCTCTGCCCGCCACTCCCGGGCGGGACGCTCCACAGCACTGCCACGCCTCCCAGCGGGGCTGACCGTCCCCTCCAGCCGCTCCGGCCGGCCTCTCCGGAGGACGTAGAGCACAGCACACGCGGGGCTGGTTTCCACGGCGCTTCTCCTCCTGCAGGCGCCCGCTGCGGTGACGCAGACCAGCAGTCCGAGGGGACGGACGTTCAGAAGAAGATTCTCCCGTGGAGACACGCGGCTCCCGACGCAGACCTGGAGCTGGCGTTCCAGGATCGCGCTGCCAGGCTGGGCAAGGCCATCAGCCGCCTGATCGTCGTGGCCTCCCTCATCGACAAGCCCACCAACCTGGGAGGTAGCTGCGTCCGGGCCCCAGGCCTGCAGATCCTGAGCGCCATCGCGCACGCCCGTGGCCGTGTTCCCGGCGGGCGCTGCGGGCGGCCGGGTGTGGGCCCCGGGCGCTCACGGTCCCGCTTCCCCACAGGCCTGTGCCGCACCTGCGAGGTGTTCGGGGCGGCAGCGCTGGTGGTCGGCAGCCTGCAGTGCGTCAGCGACAAGCAGTTCCAGCAGCTCAGCGTCTCGGCGGAGCAGTGGCTGCCGCTGGTGGAGGTGGGTGGCAGGGTCGGGGCTGGGGCGATGGGCTCCGTCTGCAGTCCCCTTCCTCGTGCTCGGCTCAGGTGCAGGCATCTACAGCAGTTAACGCTCAAGTGAAACAGCCCAGTGCTGTCCCTGGCTCCCTTACTCCACGTGCTGGTGCTTTTAGAAACCAGCCATATGGGATTCCTTCCGGGAAAGCATGCCTTCCTGGTGCAAGAATAACTACGTTTCTGTGATGCTGGGAGTTCTTGTTTATAGTGTCTAGTTCTTTTCTAAAAGACTTAAGCAAGCTCAGCCTGGTGGGTGTTTTTAAACTCGCAGCGAAGCTGGGACTGACTTTCTGCTCTTGAAATGGCTGCAGGTGAAGCCGCCGCAGCTGGCGGGCTACCTGCGGCGGAAGCAGGCGGAGGGCTACACGGTGATCGGCGTGGAGCAGACGGCCCGCAGCACCGCCCTGACCCAGTACTGCTTCCCGGAGCGGTCGCTGCTCCTGCTGGGGTGAGTGCTGCCTCCCCGCGCTGCACCGACCCCGGCGCTCGCCTGGACGCCGATGGGAAGCCCGGCTTCCCTGTATCTCACCGGCGGGTGGTCAGGTGTCCACAGCTGCCCCCCACGTCTTTATCCTCGTTTCCCGCCACTTAGACTGGCCCTTCGCCCAGGAAGGACTAAGGCAGGAGAAAGGAAGCCCAGGCTGCCTGGGAAGACACTAACTGTCCTCTCCCCTCACAGGAACGAGCGGGAGGGCATCCCGGCCGGGCTGATCCCACAGCTGGACGTGTGCGTGGAGATCCCGCAGCAGGGCGTCACCCGCTCGCTCAACGTGCACGTGAGCGGCGCCCTGCTCGTGTGGGAGTACGCCCGGCAGCAGCTGCGCCGGCGCGGGGGCGCCCAGGCCTGAGCCCCCTCCTCCGGGGGACCCCCAGGCCTGAGCCCCTCCTCCGGGGGACCCCCGGGCGTGAACCCCCTCCTCCGGGGGACCCCCGGGCCTGAGCCCCCTCCTCTGGGGGGACCCCCAGGCCTGAGCCCCCTCCTCCGGGGAGCGCCCAGGCCTAAGCCCCTCCTCCGGGGGACCCCCGGGCGTGAACCCCCTCCTCCGGGGGACCCCCAGGCCTGAGCCCCCCTCCTCCGGGGGACCCCCGGGCGTGAACCCCCTCCTCTGGGGGACCCCCGGGCCTGAGCCCCTCCTCCGGGGGGACCCCCAGACCTGAGCCCCCCTCCTCCGGGGGCGCCCATGCATGAGGCCCCTCCTCCGGGGGACCCCTGGGCGTGAGCCCCTCCTCCGGGGGACCCCCAGGCCTGAGCCCCCTCCTCCGGGGGGACCCCCGGGCGTGAGCCCCTCCTCCGGGGGGACCCCCGGGCATGAGCCCCTCCTCCGGGGGGACCCCCGGGCGTGAGCCCCTCCTCCGGGGGGACCCCCGGGCATGAGCCCCTCCTCCGAGGGGGCGCCCAGGCGTGAGCCCCACTTCTCCTAGAGGAGGTATCGGTGCTATGGGGACAGTTAGAAAAATCTGCACAAATGACAGATTCTGGATTTACCAGAATAACTTGTGCATTTTTTTTCTTATAATTTAATGCCAAACTTTTTCATGTGCCTTAAACATATTACGATAAATTATATTGCTGCTTTAGTAAAATGTTTTAAGCAACTGTGGAAATAAAACTATTTCTAAAAGATCATTTCTTTCCTAGAAACTTTTGTTTTTTCTTAGTAGGCAGGAGCCCAGTGTGCCGGTGAACAGGAGAGAGGAAACATTTTCCCCCAAAATGTTACTGATTTTGGGGGGAAACATTCAGGTGAAATCAGTAACATTTCCCCCCAAAATGTTACTGATTTTGGGGGAAAACATTCCTTGGGCCATTGCTGGGTATATTAGCTATTTTAGCTGTAGTTTAGGTTCTTCCCATCGCCATGTTTTGGTGCCGCTATTAAAATGGTAACTCCTAGGACACACATGACAACCTGCTTTATTTACAGGAGCTGCCCACTACCATCCTCTAGCCCAGTGGTCGGCAAACTCATTAGTCAATAGAGCCAAATATAAACAGTCCAATGATTAAAATTTGAGAGCCAAATTTTTTAAACATAGTTTATTAACTTAATTAGGGTATTTCTAAGATGGCCTTTGCTAAAAACTCAAGGGGCCAAAGAGCCGCATGTGGCTTGTAGCCGCAGTTTGCTGACCACTGCTCTAACCAAAAAAATGGGCACACGTGTTTTCATAACAGGCTTTAATTCTTAAAATAGATCTCTTACTAAATTAAAGCTGAGCATGTTTCACACCGCTATGTCAGTTCTCTGCTACCTGACCATTTTCATTAAAAGTCACACGTGCAGAGTCACACGTGCTGGTGTTTACGGTGACCGGAGACACCGCAGTCCGTGGAGCGAGTGGAAATGTCCAGAAAAGAGTCTACCTTTCGGAGAGGCCAGGAACAGCCTACGACTTGGCGGTGGTTGAAGGCTGGAACTGTCCGGCTTCAAATTTCTCTTTAAATTTTAAGTAGTCTCTTCTTTTATCAAAATATTTTATCTGTTGAGAAAAAGGGGGTCTGAAATAAGGTCGGGTTATGCAGCTCGGATAAACAAAAGTACGGATTAAATGTAACGGGTTATGTTCAATATAAAATGTGTAAGCGGCCTGAGTCAGGTATATGCTAGAACCATCTCAAAGCAGTACCTTTGATGCATACAAGTCTTGGAAAAGGATGTAGACAATAAGTCACAACCCTTTTGGTTACAGACCCTATTGAGCCCTTGAATAAGCAATCAAAATCAGGAAATAAACTACCAGGAGACAAGTGAAAACACAACTTTGCAAATTTTATGGCTGTAGCAACAGCAGTTCTAAGCTATGCACCTCAAACAAGAAAAATGCCAGACAAACCAAGTTTACAACTAAAAAGGAACTAGGAAAAGAACACCTCCCCCCCAATAGAAAAGATCGATGAAACTTCGAGCGGTTCTTGAAAAGACAAAATTGACAAAACGTTAGCCAAACTCATCAAGAATAAAAGACCACAAATAAAATCCTAAATGAGAGAAGTTACAAATGACACCACAGAAATATAAAACATTAAGGAGCCAACAAATTCATTTTTTCTAAAGTCTATACCCTCCCAGGACAGAACCAGGAAAAAGAAAACCTGAACAGACTTGACTAGTAAGGAAATTAAAGCGTAATCAAAAAACCCAGCAAGCAAAGGTCCGGGGCCAGAACACGTCCCAGGTGAATCCTACCAAACACTTAAAGAATTACTCCCTCTCCTTAAATGACTTCCAAAACCACCGAAGAGGAAGGAATGCTCCCTCCGTCATTCCAGGCCAGCACTGCTGACCCCAAACCAGCTAAAGATGTGACCAGAAAAGAAAATGACAGGCCAAGATCTTTGACGAGAAAATCCTCAACAAAATCCTAGCAAACTGGACTCGGCAATAACAGACTTAGGGGGGGCAGTGTGGCTCAGTGGTAGCGGGGACTGGGAGGATAAGGACAGGTGACCGTGTGAGGCGCGGGGCCTGTGAGCTGTGAGCAGGGCGGAGGGGAGGGCGAGGCCTCGGTGCCCGGCCTGTGTGTGAGGAGAGCTCGGGAGAGGCCGCCGGCCGCTGTGCAGCCCCCGGCAGAGCCCAGCCGCCCGGAAGCCGGGGAGCGGGAGAAAGGGCCCAGGCCGCCCTCCCCCACCGGCCCCACATGTGACCCCAGCGCTTCCCAAGTTTGGGCTCCCTTTCCAGCCACAGGTGAGGCTGGGGCACAGCTCCCTGTTTCTTAAACTCGCCACCGATTCGGACATGCAGCCGGCGTGGGAAATGACGGCTGGACTGTCGGGGACCTCCTGGGGAAATGGGTGGCCCCCCAGCACCCTGCCCTTCACCCACATCACTCCTGCCTCCAGGGACCAGGTCCCTCCCGTCCCCACCCCCTGCTGCTCGGACCACAGGCAGGCGGGGGGCGCGCACGGGCAGTGAGGGCATCAGGGTCTGGCAGCATCAGGTGTGACTCAGCCCAAACTCCGAACCAGGAGCTCCTCAGTGAATCCCTCTAGGCCACTGGTCGGCAAACTCATCAATCAGTCCCCAGAGCCAAATCTCAACAGCACAACGATGGACATGTCTTTGGAGAGCCACACTTTTTACACTTAAACTTCTTCTAACGCCACTTCAACATAGACTCACCCAGGCAGTAGTGTTCTGTGGAAGAGCCACACTCCAGGGGCCAAAGAGCCACATGTGGCTCGAGAGCCGCAGTCTGCCGACCTTGGCAAACTCATTAGTCAACAGAGCCAGATATCAACAGCACAACGACTGAAATGTCTTTTGAGAGCCACAAACCGACTTCTGCACATGGGCCACGAAGTTCCAATCGCACTGCCCACGCGTGTTCTGTGGAAGAGCCACACTCCAGGGGCCAAAGAGCCGCATGTGGCTCGAGAGCCGCAGTCTGCCGACCACTGCCAGTGGTTCTCAACCTTCCTAATGTTCCTCATGTTGTGGTGACCCCCAACCTCCGAGGGTCTTAGGCTCCACAGCAGCGGTTCTCAACCTGGGGGCCACCCCACACCAGCAGGGTCGCCTAAGACCATCAGGAAACAGGTATTTACATTAGGACTCATTAACAGCAGCAGCGTTACAGTTAATGGAGTAGCAACAGCAATAATGTCATGGTTGCGGGTCACCACCACAGGAGGAGGGGCTGGATTACAGGGCCCGGCGTTAGGAAGGCTGAGAACCAAGGGGAGTAACCGAAGTGCATTGTGGGGGACTCCATCCTTACCTAAGCCAGCCAGCAGGCCCCCCCAGACCAGCTTCCAGCTTGTGTGTCCTCAGACACTGGACCTTCACGGAAGTCCACAGGGAGGGTGTGTCCTGCTGGTTTACAGACGAAGGGGTCCCCAAGCAACCTGACCCCGAGCTCACGCCCAGCCTGGCCCCAGCAGGACCCCACCTCCATCAGCCCCGTGGTCCCCTCCCAGCCTCAGCTCCTCTCCAAAGATCAGGGGTGAGGCCGTGAAGACCTAAGCCACGCCACCTCCAGGCCACCTGCTCCCACACGGGGAGACGGGGCAGCACACGCTGTGGACAAGCACAGAGAGGCCGCTCTGACCGGCACAGAGCAGGGACCTGCACGCTCTGAGCGTCAGCTGCCACCGCCGAGGGCAGCGACAGCACTCATTTATCACTTTGTGGAGTTTTCCACTGATTTCAGAAACAGGAAGGGAGAGCGATAGAAACATCAGTGATGACCATCATCCACCAGCTGCCTCCTGCGTGCTCCTCCCCCTCCCCAAAACCCCGGCACGAGCCCAAAATCACGGCCATCTAACCATGACCCCCTGGCTCAGAGGTCGGCAAACTCGTCAGTCCGCAGAGCCAAACACCAACAGCACAACGATTGGAATTTCTTCGGAGAGCCACATTTTTTTAAACTGAAACTTCTTCTAACGCCGCTTCTTCCACACAGACTCGCCCAGGCCGTGGTGTTTTGTGGAAGAGCCACACTCCAGGGGCCAAAGAGCTGCGTGTGGCTCGTGAGCAGCAGTTTGCCGACCGCTGTCCCGGTTCGTAGGTCGACGCTCACCACTGCACCACACCAGCCGGGCGCAGCAGCACTCAGAGGGCATTTGCAGAAGGCCCGTCCCCCTTACACAGGATCACTAAGGGGCTCACCGCTGCTGGTCCCCTCCCACAGCCCCTGCCATTCTAAGGACCTGCCGGGAGGGAGGCACTGGGGGCAGGATCGGCCCCAAGCACATCCCCATGGATTGCTGGGTCTAGGATAAGGCTTTTGGCGGGACAGTCCCGATTCTTAACAATTTGTCCCGTGTCCCGGGACTTTTTTAAAATGCCGAGGGAGCCAAAACCGGTTTGGCTCAATGGATAGAGTGTCGGCTTGGGGACTGAAGGGTCCCGGGTTCGATTCCGGTCAAGGGCATGTACCTTGGTTGCGGGCACATCCCCAGTAGGGGTGTGCAAGAGGCAGCTGATCGATGACTCTCTCTCATCGATGTTTCTAACTATCTCTCTCCCTTCCTCTCTGTACAAAATCAATAAAATATGTAAAATAAATAAAATAAAATTTAAAAAAAAAATAGAACGCCGAGGGACGGGACAAATTGTTAAAAAGCGGGACGCCTGGTCGCCGTAGTCTGGGCCGCTGTGGTCTGTGGTGGGCACCTGGGCGTGGGTTCTCGGCAAGGGCGGTGCCTCCTCTTGCCCCCGCAGGCAGTTCCCGGAGAAGACTACCCACGTGGCGGGCTGGGTTTGGGGGGCTACAGTTATGGGGTGCCTGTTGTTTTTCCATGATCCTCGGGAGGGGGGGGGTGCCTGATGCTGACCCCAGCGGCCTGGCTGACCCCACAAGGTTCCCTCCAGACCCCACATGCCCACACCAGCACCTCCGCTCACAGCCTCCATCCGAATCGGCACCTTCCCCTGCCCTCCCACCCCCACACCCCGGGCAGAGGGACCGGCCGGGGGCGGGCGGGGCTCACCCACTGCTGGGGGCAGCTGGCCTCGAAGGAGCGTCGCAGCGTCTGGCAGGGGCCGGCGTCCCCCGCGTGCTCGTCCAGGCACCGCCAGTACTCGTCCCGGGCGCCCCAGCACGCCTGCCGCTCCTTCATGGTGGGCGCCGCCATCCCGGGCTCCTGCTGGCCGGGACACGGGCGTCAGGACCGAGGCCGGGGCAGCGCGCGCTCCCCACCGGCCCGGCCTCTCTAAGTGACGCCGAGGTCTTTATTATTATTATTATTATTATTCAACCTTTAAAAACTTTTCACTGCCGAAACCGGTGTGGCTCAGTGGATAGAGCGTCGGTCTGTGGACTGAAGGGTCCCAGGTTGGACTCCGGTCAAGGGCATGGGCCTTGGTTGCGGGCACATCCCCAGCAGGGGGTGCGCAGGAGGCAGCTGATCGATGATTCTCTCTCATCGATGTTTCTCTCTATTCCTCTTTCTTCCTCTCTAAAAAAATCAATAATAAAAGAAAAAAACACAAAAACTTTTCACTGCCGAAACCGGTGTGGCTCAGTGGATAGAGCGTCGGCCTGCGGACTCAAGGGTCCCAGGTTCGATTCCGGTCAAGGGCGTGTGCCTTGGTTGCGGGCACATCCCCGGGAGGGGGTGCGCAGGAGGCAGCTGATCGATGATTCTCTCTCATCGATGTTTCTAGCTCTCATCCCTTTGTAAAAATCCATAAATTATATATTTTTAAAAACTTTTTACTGATGTCAGAGAGAGAGAGAAAGAGAGGAGTATCCACGATGAGAGAGAATCACGGATCGGCCGCCTCCTGCACGCCCCACGCTGGGGCCCCAGCGCGGGCCCTGATGGGGAAGTGAACCCTGACCTCCAGGTTCATGGGCCAACGCTCCAGCCCTGAGCCTGCGGGAGGCGCAGCTGGAAGCCATCAGCCCGCACCGCCGGCACCTGAGCAGCCGCCGCGGGGGCGGCCTGGGGGCCCGGGCCCGGAGGGGCGCTCGCTCCCACGCTCCAGCCGCTTCCCCGTCGGTAACGCGGGGGGCCGCGGCGCCCCCTCTCCCGGGTGCGGTTCGCACCAACCCACTCCCTGCAAATGGGGGCGCGCCGTGCGCACGAGGGACCGCAGCTCGCGGAGCCGGCGTCCGCCCCGGACCCCCCCCCCCCCGACCCCGCCGCCGGCCGGCAGCAAACCTGCCTCTCCGTCCGCTCCGAGGGGAGAACGGGCCGCGCGGGCCGAGCCCCGGCGCCGCAGGGGTCACGCCGCCCCGCGCGCTGGGCTCAGGGACGTAGACTTGGGCACCCCCGGCCCCCGACGCGACCGGCCGAGTCGCCGGCGTCGCACTGACCCTCACCGGCCGCCGTAGACGTGCCAGGAGGGAGGGACTTCCGGTTCCGCTCGCTCCCCTGGGGCGGGACTTCCGCCCTGCTGGGTTGCCTGGGACCAGAAGGTGGTCCTCTGGCTCCGCCCACCGGCCTGGGTCACGTGCGTGGTCCCGCCCCGCCCCCTCGCAGGTTCCGGCTGGGACGCCCTAGGCCCCTTTCCCGGACCGGAAGCTCTCAGTCTCACCTTCCGCCACCCGGAAGGTTTAGGCGTGGGCACTGCCCGGCGACCACGTGGGACCGGTACCGGCGGGAGGAGGGCAGGGCCGAGCGAGCACCAGCTGCGCACGTTCGATTCCTCCCTTCCCAGATTTTTTAAAAAATGTGTTCTTGCCAAAACCAGTGTGGCTCAGCGAATAGAGCGTCAGCCTGCGGACTGAAGGGTCCCAGGTTCGATTCTGGTCAAAGGCATGGACCTTGGTTGCGGGCACATCCCCAGTGGGGGGTGTGCAGGAGGCAGCTGATGGATGATTCTCTCTCATCGATGTTTCTGACTCTACATCCCTCTCTCTTCCTCTCTGTAAAAAAATCAATAAAATATATTTAAAAAAATAAAAAAATGCATTCTTTTTTATATACATATTTTTATTGATTCCAGAGAGGAAGGGAGAGGGAGAGAAACATCAATGATGAGAGAGAATCATGGATCGGCTGCCTCCTGCACACCCCACCCTGGGGATCCAGCCAGCAACCCAGGCATGTGCCCTGACCAGGAATCGAACCCTGATCTCCTGGTTCAGAGGTCGACACTCAACCACTGAGCCACGCCGGCCAGGCCAGCGCTGTGTCCTTGATGTCACGGGCTCGGGGCTTGTCTTCTGGAGGCCTGCCTGCCTTTCACGCCTCGGAAATCAAATCTATCTCTACAATCAGAATTGTCTTTCCTTCCCCAAGTCGGGTGGGTCTGGGTGCCTGGCAGGGAGAGAAAGCTTTAAGGACGACAAGGAAGTCGGCACCGGGGTGCTGGGTACATCACCCCGTCCGTCACCATCAAGACAACCAGACGCTTCTTTTTAAACCCTTTATTCATCTGTTTGGCCCCGCACGTCATGGAAACGGAGAAAAATAATAATCAGCTAAAAAGTTCCGGTCCCCAGGGCCCCCGTGCCCCCCGCCCCCGTGCCCCTATGCACCTTTGGTGGGTTATGACAGCGTTTTCAAAATAAGGTTTTCCCTTTCGTATGTAACAATGTAAACGTCAAAAAATAGTAAACTCTGAACCCCCCTGGTCCCTCTTCCGCGGGTCCGTCACAGGGAGAATTCCCTGGCAGAGCTACACGGTGGAGATCAACAGCCTGGGTTCGGGAGGTCATGCTTCCGTCACAGTCACTCAGCGGCCCTGTCCTCCGTGGTCCCACCGAGAACACGCTCCGTCACATCACCGTCAGCTTGGCCATTTCTAGACACACACACACACACACACACACGCCCATATAATATGTACTTTTATTGTTGTTTTTTTTTTTTTTTTAAGATTTGTACATCTGAACGATAAGATGGAGCCAGTGACGGAGAATTGTCCCTGGCTTCACACATAGGCCAAGATGAAGTTTCTGTAGAAGGCACTGGAATGTCTCTCGTGGGACCTTGGACAGACACGCGGGAGAGAGAGAGAGCAAGCTGGCGTGGTGGGACGATTCCCCACCATGACCTCCTCCACCTGCTCTCCCCCCCCTCCCCTCACCGCCCACTGGGCCGGTCCTAGAGATGGCTTACAATGTCCGTTCTCCTTCTGCGCGTCCCCTCTTCCTCTCCGTCTGTCCATCCCGAACTCACTCACAGCTATCCTTTGGTTCCTTGCGATCGCTTGAGAAATAAAGAGTCCAGCTCCGGCACGCGACAAAGGATGACCTCCCCCCGCCGCCGCCGCTGGGAAGGAATCACAGTGTGCAATGGGGTTTTCGGTCGAGAAGATCCAGACGATGTGGCCCCCCCTCCCCCCCGATGGCTCCTACACGCTCTCCATTCACTGAGAACGAGCCGAGGGGTCTTCTCTCGTGCGTGTTGAGTCGGTGGGTTCCGTACGCGGAAGGTCTGATGTGGACGAGAGCGAGCGGATCGGGCACGCCCATGACTCCACCGTCCATGGGACTCACCCCGGTGACCCGGACCGCACACGTATGTGCACGCCTGCCCGCCCACCGAGGGAGGCGGCGTCGGGAACAGGCCTCGGGATCCTTCAGTCACGCGAGCGTCGCCCCCCGGCGTGTCCCGGAGGCCGGCCGGTCAGCGGGCGAAGGAGGGCCGGGCCCTCCTCCTGTTCTGGGGGCCAGAGCCCAGGTCCCCGCCGCCCTCCGCTGGCTCCTCCTTCTTCCTGACCTTGAGGCGCGTGAGCAGCTTGACCAGCCAGACGTCCCACTCCTCGGGCAGCAGCAGCAGGAGGAAGCCCAGGCCGATGATGACGATGGCGATGACTCGGACCCCGTTGAAGACGATGTTGGTGGTGTAGTGGTCGACCACTGCGGGGAGGAGAGGGGGGAAGGGCAGAGAACGGGGTTACTCGGCGGGGAGCCAGGCCCGAGGGGGGCAAGGGGACAGGGGGTGGGTCCTCCCAGGGTGGTGGGCCGTCCTCTCAAAGGCCCCAGAACCTTCCCTTTAAAAAATATATATATATCGATCAGCTGCCTCCTGCACACCTCCTACTGGGGACGTGCCCGCAACCCAGGCCCATGCCCTTGGCCGGAATCGAACCTGGGACCCTTCAGTCCGCAGGCCGACGCTCTACCCACTGAGCCACCCCGGTTTCGGTACATCTCTATGTCCTGAAGATCAAACTGGAACGGAACTGGTGCAGACAATCAATCTAAGTGCTTGGTCCCTCCCAGCGTGACAGAGGAGACAAGCATGCTAGGGGTCAGGAGGCAGGCTCCAAGGTGCTCTGTGTGGGAGCATGTTGATGTATGTACAGGCGTGTGTCTGTTTACAACCCAGCGGAGGGAGGCTCACCTGCATTCACAGGAACGCTGAGGACGATTCCGAGGGACATCAGGGTGGGGTAGGTGACGGCGATTCCGAAATTTAGCACGACGTTGAACGCTGGAACAGAGTGGAAAGCGGTTACGCGTGACCGGTCCTGGCCGGCCTCCGTGGCTCCGTCTGACCCCAGCTCCCCGGATCGCTGCCCTTGGCTCTGACCCCGAGAACTCGGGGGTGGGGAGGTCTTCGGGGGGCTCTGGGATGTGGGGATTAAAAGGACGATTTTCCTGAGGACTCAGCTGTCCTCTCTGTCCCTGAAGAAGGAAGAGAAATTTGGGGACGGTGACCAGTGAGAAGGCGCCAGAGAGGCGGATGGGCCTGTCACCCTTTCTTCCCCCGCCTGGCTGGCAGGGACCCGGGGGGACTGCGTGAGCACGGGTGCTGGGGTCTGCATGTTTATGTTGGATTCTTAAATACGTTTATATTGATTTCAGAGGGGAAGGGAGAGGGGGAGAGAGAGAAAAGAAATGATGAGAATCATGGATCGGCTGCCTCCTGCACGCCCCAACATGGGGATGGAGCCCACAACTCGGGCTTGTGCCTGACCGGGCATCGAAGCCTGACCTTCTGGTTCCTTCTGGTTCCGTGCTGGGGTCTGCATTTTCTGATGGAAACAAGGAGGCATCTCTTGGTTGCATTTCTGCCCCCAAACACAGACCAGCCTTTGATCACGTAACGATGACATTCCTAATGAGAATGTCACCGTTACTTGATTCATCGTTACATAATGAGAACAGGGGCTGATGTTTATTGAATGCTGATGCTTATTGGTGTTCAATAAACGTTACCAGCGTCCAGCCGGCCTGGCTCAGGGGTTGAGCATTGACCTAGGAACCAGGAGGTCACAGTTCGATTCCCGGTCAGGGCACAGGCCCGGGCTGTGGGCTCCATCCCCAGTGGGGGGCGTGCAGGAGGCAGCCGATCCGTGATTCTCTCTCATCATCAATGTTTCTCTCTCTCTCCCTCTCCCTTCCTTTCTGAAATCAATACAAATATATTTTTTAAAAAGTAAGAAAGCAGGAGTGTTGATGGTGGTTGTTTTCCCGGTCACCGCGGGCAGACGGGCGGGGGCCGGGCAGGGGGCACTCACTCAGCAGGAGGACGGAGAAGCCGCAGAGGCTGCCCCAGGGGATGGCGGAGAAGGGGCTCCAGTACTCGACTCGGGTGAAGTAGAGGACGACGGGGACGCAGGAGACGAAGAGCAGGTTAAACACGCCCAGGACGGACAGGAATAAGGCGGCTTCCCCGAACTTCGCGCTGCCCAGGAGGAGCTTGAAGAGAACCTGCGGGAGGCGAGAGGCCGCAGGTCTGGCTGGCGAGGCGAGGCTCGGGCCGGGCTGGCCCGCGGGACTGAGCCACCAGACAGCGAGTCCCCCACCAGGCCTGCGGGGAGGGCGGCCAGACTGGCGCTCCCTGCCCACATCACACATCCGGTGACATCACCGACCCAGTAACATCGCAAATCCAGTGACATCACAAATCCAGTGACATCACACATCCAGTGACATCACTGATCCAGTGACATCACAGACCCAGTGACATCACTAACCTAGGTACATCACAGACCCAGTGACATCACAGACCCAGTGACATCACAGACCCAGTGACATCACTAACCTAGGTACATCACTGATCCAGTGACATCACAAACCCAGGGACATTGCAAATCCAGTGACATCACAGACCCAGTGACATCACAGATCCAGTGACATCACAAACCCAGTGACATCGCTGATCCAGTGACATCACAACCCAGTGACATCACAGACCCAGTGACATCACGGGGGAGTTTGTCAGGGCACATGCCAGGGTTGTGGGCTCCGTCCCCAGTGTGGGGCCTGCGGGAGACAGCCGATCCATGATTCTCATTGTGGATGTTTCTCTCTCTCGCTCCCTCTCCCTTCCTCTCTGAAATCAATAAAAATGTATTTTAAAAAAATTTTTAAATGACCTTCCCCCCATTCATCATTCTCGCTGAATGATGTCACCCGTCTCCCCCTGAAGGCCCACGGCCACACCCATTCTTTCCCGAACGCTCCCGAGGCTGGGCCACCCAGAGGGTGTGTGGGGAGCCCGGGCACCGGGGGCAGCGGTCCTAAGGCCCAGGCCCCACCGAGGTCCCCGCGTTCATCCGTCCGTCCGTCCATCCGTCCGGGAGGCCCCGCCCCGGCCTCACCTTGTAGAGCGCGGACATGGACGCTGAGCCCACCACCAGCGCGATGCCGATGACCGAGTGGCTGTGGAAGCCGTCGGCGTAGGTCATCATCACGATCCCGGCGATGGCGAGGATGGCGGCCACAATCTGCGGGAGGGAGGAGACGGTGGGCGGGGACCCGGGACCCCGCGTGCCAGCGAGGCCCGGCGTTCCCGCGAGCTCGGGAGCTGAGGGGAACGGGCCTCCTTCTCAGTCCCTTAAAAAAAAAAGCAATGTCAGAGAGGAAGAGGGGGAGAGAGAGAAGCATCCATGATGAGAGAGGATCACTCAATGCCGGGCATCGGGGACGGAGCCCGGAACCCGGGCATGTGCCCTGACCGGGAATCGAACCCGGGTCCCTTCAGGCCACAGCCGACGCTCTAGCCACTGAGCCACACCGGGCAGGACGCGGTCCTTCTTTGAACAGCCAGCCAAGGCTGCCTCCTCTAAACCTTTGCTCCTGGCTAGAGGGGAAGAGCCTGGCAAGGCCGAAGCACCATGACTCCCCAGCCCCGACATCACCTCCTGTGGTCTCGCTTCTTTGTTTTTTTTTTGTTTGTTTATTTTAAAATATATTTTATTGTTGTTTTTTTTTTTACAGAGAGGAAGGGAGAGGGAGAGAGAGCCAAGAAACATCGATGAGAGAAAAACACCGACCAGCTGCCTCCTGCACACCCCTCACCGGGGATGTGCCCGCAACCAAGGCACATGCCCTTGACCGGAATCGAACCCGGGACCCTTCAGTTCGCAGGCCGACGCTCTATCCACTGAGCCACACCGGTTTCGGCTCCTTTTTTTTTTTTCTTTTAGAGAGAGAGAGAGACTAGGAGGGCGGGGAAGCAACAGACCCAGAGAAAGAAACATCGATAGGCGAGAGACACAGAATTGGCTGCCTCTGACAGGCGCCCTAGACGGAGGGCTGGGCATGGAGCCTGCCACCGAGGGACATACCCTTGACCGGACTCGAACCCGGGACCCTTCCGTCCACAGGCCCACACTCTCTCTCTCCGCGGAGCCCCACCGGCGAGGGCCACACACACACACACACACACACACACACATACACCCCGGGCCGGGGTCCCCGAGGGCCACCCACTTTGGGGGATGCCTGTGGAGCAGCTTGAAATGAGAAGCTTTCATGGATTCTCGTCGAGGATGGTTTGCAAGCGAGAAGGTCTGCCAGGCACACTGAGAACAGCCCCCCTCCCCACCCCCGTGCTGCCACCAGATCGGACGGAAGGAGGGCGGCCCGCGGCTCAAGCTTCGAGGGCCAGCGCACGGAGAGAAGGGGCCAGCCGATGGGCGGGCGGCGTGCGCACGGAGGCAGGCGGGGGGCCAGGACTTACCCGCACGCCCATGAACCTGTCCCTGAGCACGATCCACGAGAGCAAGAACACAAACGCCTTGTTGCAGCAGAAGAGCACGGAGGCGTCCGTGGTGTTTATCTTCTTTATTGCGTGTAAGTACAGGTAGTTTGTGAGCGTCCACAGGACACCGAACGGGGCCGCCTTGGTGAAAAACACCTTCAGGGTCAGGCCGTTGCCTCCGAAGAAGCGGCAGCATTCCCTGGAACGGGAGAGAAGGCGGCGTCATTCGAGTCACGTCACACGAGAGGCCCCTGCATCCTCTCGCAATCCAGGACCCCTCGGGGGTGTCCGACTGCTGGTTTAGGCCCGGGTCCCTGAAGCCAGACACCTGGCAGTCAGACGTCCCTCTCGCAATCCGGGACTGCTTGCTCCTAACAGCTCGCCTGCCTGCCTGCCTGCCTGCTCGCCTCTAACTAACTACTCCCCTGCCTGCCTGCCTGCTCAGTGCATGTCCTAGGACTGGCGGTTCCAATCATTCTGCCTTAACAGTCCCTTGGGCTTTTATATATATAGTTTTCCCTCCTATGCCTGGTCTCTTTCGTTTCGTCTTTTATTTATTTGTTTATTTTTAAATCGATGTCAGAGAGGAAGGGAGAGGGGACAGAGAGAAACACCGGCGATGAGGGAGAGAATCACGGATCGGCTTCTTCCTGCACGCCCCCACCCTGGGCATCAAAACTGCACCTGGGCCGAAACCGGTTTGGCTCAATGGATAGAGCGTCGGCTTGGGGACTGGGAAGGGGCCCGGGTTCGATTCTGGTCAAGGACATGTACCTTGGTTGCAGGCATATCCCCAGCAGGGGGTGTGCAAGAGGCAGCTGATCGATGACTCTCTCTCATCGATGTTTCTAACTCTCTATCTCTCTCCCTTCCTCTCTGTACAAAATCAATAAAATATATATTTTTTAAAAAAACAACAAAAAAAAAACTGCACCTGGGGCTTGTGCCCTGACCGGGAATCGAACCCTGATCTCCTGGTTCAGAGGTCGACGCTCAACCACTGAACATCATCATCATCATCATCATCATCATTATTTTAAATACATTTTTTATTAATTTCTGAGAGGAAGAGAGGAGAGAGAGAGAGAAACATCCACGATGAGAGAGAATCGTGGATCGGCTGCCTCTTGCACGCCCCACCCCGGGGATCGAACCCACAACCCGGGCCTGTGCCCCGACCGGGAATCGAACCACAACCTGCTGGGCCAGGCCGTCTTTTCTTTAAAGCTCTCACAGGAATGGTGGGACCTTGTCACGTAGCATAATTATTATGGACGTGCAGGCGAGAGAACGTCGCACAGTGATCTGATGCCGCCTTCTCCCCTCTGTGCACGCCAGGCTGGACCCTGATGCTTCTGACAGAAGGCAGTGCTGGGATCGTGCCAATAATGCCAACCTATTTTATTTTATTTTTTAAAATGTATTTCTTATTGATTTTTTTTTTTTTTACGAGAGGAAGGGAGAGGAACAGAGAGTTAGAAACATTAATGAGAGAGAACTATCGATCAGCTGCCTCCTGCACACTCCCTGCTGGGGATGTGCCCGCAACCAAGGTACATGCCCTGGACCGGAATCGAACCTGGGACCTGTCAGTCAAACAGGCCGACGCTCTATCCACTGAGTCAGGTCAATGTCAACCTGTTCTAACGAAGGGGTGGACCCTTTTTACGGGAACACAGTGCAAGGAGGATTTCCAAGTTCCAGCTGACTCACCGTCACAAACAATGATTCATTTTGGGACCCGAGCCATCCGAAGCCAACCGGAAGCTTACATCCTTTCCGAGAACCTGCCTTTGGTGCCCGCAAAGCGTGATGGGTGCAGGCGTGGGGGGTTCCTACCAACTAAGTCACGAGCCGGCCAAGATCTATTTATTTAAATGTATTTTCATTGATGTCAGAGAGAAAGGGAGAGCGAGAGAGAGCGAGAGAGAGCGAGAGAGAGCGAGAGAGAGACAGAGAAACATCAGTGACGAGAGAGAATCATGGATCAGCTGCCTCCTGCACGCCCCACACTGGGGATGGAGCCCTGACCGGGAATCGAACCGTGACCTCCTGGTTCCTAGGTCAATGCTCAACCCCTGAGCCACGCTGGCCAGGCTAGCAGCTCCTTTTTCACCAGCAACATTGTGTGTGCGTGTGTGTGTGTGTGTGTGTGTGAGAGAGAGAGAGACAGTGTGTGTGTGAGAGAGAGTGTGTATGTTTGTGTGTATGTGTAACCGTGTGTGAGTGTGTGTGTGTGTGTGAGAGAGAGAGAGAGGGAGAGAGAGAGGGAGAGAGAGAGGGAGAGTGAGTGTGTGTGTGTGTGTGTGTGAGAGAGAGAGAGAGAGAGAGTGTGTGTGTGTGTGTGTGTGTGTGTGAGAGAGAGAGAGGGAGAGAGAGAGAGAGAGAGAGAGAGTGTGTGTGTGTGAGAGAGTGTGTGTTTGTGTGTATGTGTAACCGTGTATGAGTGTGTGAGTGTGTGTGTGTGTGTGTAACCATGTGTGAGTGTGTTTGTGTGTGTGTGTGTGTGTGTGTGTGTGATCCCATCAGCCAAGTCACCAAGCACAAAGCCCACGACCACAGGAACACCTGCTCCGAATACGAACCGCAGCCCCAAACTATGCCAACCTGGAAGTGTCCGCGGCCCACTGTTGACCCAAGAGCAAGCCATCCGTCAGGCAAACAGCCGTTCGTTCGCCTGGTAATTCATCGGCTCAGGGAACCAGCTCACGTCGGGACACACACACCCCAGCTTTGCTAGCGCAGACTGAGCCCAGCCCCCGCCGGGGGCAGCGAGGAGGAGGAGGAGGAGGAGGAGGAGGAGGAGGAGGAGGAGGAGGAGGCTGAGCCCTGCCCTGCCCGGGGTCTCCCCTCCCAGCGGGGGCCACAGCCGGAAGCTGCGTCTGGACCCCGTCCCCGGCTGGCCCGCAGGGAGCGGGCCGATGGGCATGGCGGGGAGGGAGGCTGCTCCTGGCACTCTCGGGCCCCGGGCCTGCCAACCCGCAGTGCCACAGGCCCTCTGAGGACCGGGGAGGGGAAGGACGAGGTCGGGATCGGAGTGGAGCGCCTGGGGCCGCCTGGCCGGTCCCCAGGTCTGGGCCCTGGTTGGCCCTGCATGAGCCAAGAGGGCACTTCCTGGAATTAGTTTTGTCTCTAAGAGAAAATTAAACTTCTCCGTTAATCAAGCCTTCCCGCTGTCCTTGGTTTGGCCTCGGGCAATGGACAGGAACGCGCTGTCCCGCCGCCTGGAGCTGGCCCTCGGGCTTCCTGGGTTTGGACCCGTCTGTTCGGGGGGCCGCTGCTGCAGGCCAAGGTCAGGTGCCCTTTGAGACCGGCCCTGACTCCCCTTCGCTATTTCCTTTTTAAAATAAATTTCATTGATTTTAGAGAGGAAGGGAGAGGGCGAGGACGAGAGAGAGAGAGAGAGAGAGAGACAGAGACATCAATGATGAGAGAGAATCACTGATCGGCTGCCTCCTGCACGCCCCCTACTGGGGATCGAGCCTGCAACCCAGGCCTGTGCCCTTGGCCGGAATCGAACCTGGGACCCTTCAGTCCGCAGGCTGACGCTCTATCTATTGAGCCACACCAGCCAGGGCTCCCACGCGCTGTTTTCTTCTCTTTAAAAAAAAAAAAAAAAAAAAAAAAAAAAATATATATATATATATATATATATATATATATATATTTTATTGATTTTTTTTCACAGAGAGGAAGAAAGAGAGATAAAGACTTAGACACATCGATGAGTGAGAATCACGGACCAGCTGCCTCCTGCACACCCCCTCCTGGGGATGTGCCCGCAACCCAGGAACATGCCCTTGGCCGGAATCGAACCCGGGACCTTTCCGCCCGCAGGCCGGCGCTCTATCCACTGAGCCACACCGGCCAGGGCTCCCCCCGCGCTGTTCTCAACACCCAGTTCTGTTCCTGCTGCCCAACTCCAACCCAGCTGGCCCCGCTCCCTCGGGCGGGCTGGCTGGGATCCCACCTTCTGCCTCCCGCTCCTGAGTCAAACTGCGATGCCTCTGGAAGCACAGGGTCCTGAAAATACGTCCCCACCGCGGTCCAGGCCCACAGGGGGCCCGTCGGGAGGATGGGGGGGGGGTGGTGTGTGTGAGGTGTGACACTGCCCCTGCCGCAGAGGCAGAGAGACGGGCGGTGCCAGGCCTCTCCCACCTGCTCGTAGCAGTCTTCCTTTCTCTGCCCAGTCAGCATGCAGCCGCCGCTGTCCCCCAAACCGGGGTGGCTCAGTGGATAGAGCGTCGGCCTGTGGACTGAAAGGTCCCAGGTTCGATTCCAGTCAAGGGCATGTGCCTTGGTTGCAGGCACATCCCCATTAGGAGGTGTGCAGGAGGCAGCTGATCGGTGTTTCTCTCTCATCGATCTTTCTGACTCTCTATCCCTCTCTCTCTTCCTCTCTGTAAAAAAAAAAAAAAATCAATACAATATGTTTTATAAAAGAAAAAAATATATAATTTGGATTCATTCACGTGCCTCAGGGCTGCTGCCGGGGGGTGGGTGGGGGGTGTCTTGGCGAATTCTACATGCCAGTGACATACATGTTTATAGCACATGTCAGCGCCTCCCCACGTCCTTGGCGTGCTTCCGGATGCCCGTTAGGGGCACGTTCCCGACACGCGTGTCCACGGCCGCTCTCGCCCCCTGGGCTCCTGGAACGGCGCGTCCCGGCCGGCTGTGCTCACGGGCGGCCCGGCCCGCTGCGGGCGCGGGGGTCCTGGTGTTTTCGCCGGGATCCCGTTAACCCAGAGAGGAACGCGGGGGGACTGACAGCTTGATGGTGTTGCATCTGAGGAGGATCTGGCGTTCTCTCCACGGCGGCCCTATAAACCCTGTTGTTTATGACCAGGGGCTGAGCGTGGTTCTGGCGGAGCTTGTAAATGGGCCTTTCTCTTCCCTACTCTTTCTTACTTTTCTTTTCTTTTTTTTTTTTTTTAATGGATTTAAAAAATATATATATTTTATTGATTTTGTACAGAGAGGAAGGGAGAGGGATAGAGAGTCAGAAACATCGATGAGAGAGAGTCACCGACCAGCTGCCCCCTGCACACCCCCCACTGGGGATATGCCCGCAACCAAGGTACATGCCCTTGATCGGAATCGAACCCGGGTCC
The DNA here is from genome assembly GCA_036971965.1 of Nyctalus aviator. Taxonomy (NCBI): domain Eukaryota; kingdom Metazoa; phylum Chordata; class Mammalia; order Chiroptera; family Vespertilionidae; genus Nyctalus; species Nyctalus aviator. Next base: position 3,119,985 of record CM072940.1, on the reverse strand, counting down.
CTTCAGTCCCCAAGCCGACGCTCTATCCATTGAGCCAAACCGGTTTTGGCTAAAAATGGATTTTATTGATTTTTTTTTTTTTTTTTACAGAGAGGAAGGGAGAGGGGGAGAGAGTTAGAAACATCCATGAGAGAGAAACATGTTCCAGCTGCCTCTTGCACACGCCCCACTGGGGATGTGCCTGCGGCCAAGGTCCATGCCCTTGACCGGAATCGAACCAGTTTTGACCTTTCTTTCTTTAAAAAAAAAAAAATACATTTGTACTGATTTCAGAGAGGAAGGGAGAGGGAGGGAGAAACATCAATGATGAGAACCATGGACCGGCTGCCTCCTGCACGCCCCCTCCTGGAGATGCGGCCCACCACCCGGGCCTGGGCCCTTGACCGGGTACCGAACCGCGGACCTCCTGGCTCACACCTCCGTGTCCAGCCCCTGAGCCGCCACGGCCCGGCTTCAGGCCTTTTCTTGGGGAAAAAAAAAAAAAAACTCGCATCCTCCCCGCCCCCCCACCCCCAGCCCGAGAGAAACAAGTAGCAGATAATGCCACAAAGTGGTTCTGACGCCGAGTCCCTGCGGCCAGGGAGCTGCAGCCCCCGGTGCTTTTAATTTGCTTTGTTATAAATTAATAATGCATGCGTGATGGAGGGGAGCTCGTTGACGGCGCGCTTCTCAGAGGGAGGATGCCCAGCTGCTCCCGAGGGTTAACACCGAGTACGGACATCGCTTGGCGCCTGCTCTGCTGAACGCGGGCGGCAGCTGACGGGGGAGGAGGAGAAGGCAATGACCACCCTCCTCCTTCACAAACGGCCCCCGAGGACCGAGAACGGCATCGGCACAGACTGCCACCCGATGAGCCTTCTTCTGGCCCATCTGACTTTCTTTTATTTTTTATTTTTTTTAATATACTTTATCGATTTTTTTTTTATTACCAAGACAAAGGGAGAGAAATAGAGGGCTAGAAACATCGATGAGAGAGGAACATCCATCAGCTGCCTCCTGCACACACACACACCCCCCCCCTACTGGGGATGTGCCCGCCACCCAGGCACAGGCCCTTGGCTGGAATCGAACCCGGGACCCTTCAGTCCGCAGGCCGCCGCTCTATCCACGGAGCCAGCCCAGGCTTCGGCTGCTCTAGGCCAATTTAGAAAATGCCATCTGCCCCTCCAGGCCGGGGCGGGGAGGGGCTGGAGGTGGAGGTTCACCACACCGAGGGGGGTTGAGGGGAGAGAATCCGGCCCGTCCCACTAGGACATGGGAGGACCCCTGACGTGTGAGGTCTGTCCCAGCCCTGCCCCCCCCTCCGCCCCCGCCGAGGGACACCCACCTGTAGCGCTGGCTCACCGAGGGCCGCTCGGGCGCCCGGCAGGCGAGGCCCGCGTAGTAGAGCGGGAAGAAGAGGCAGTTCCAGGAGGTGGCGAACCAGGCCAGCGTGAAGGGCGCGTCGAAGGTGCGGAAGGTGCGCTTGGCCAGCTGCGTGGCGCCGGCCCAGGAGGCGCACACGCCCAGCGCCACGGCCAGCCCCCAGCCCAGCTTGCGCAGCCGCGGCCCCGAGCAGCGGCAGCACGGGCGGCCCCCGCGCCCGGCCTCCGAGCCCGCCGCCCCCGCCGGGGCCTCCGCGGGGGCCGGGCCGTCTCGGGGGCGCTCCTCCCCTGCGGGGAGAAGGCACGCGGGTTAGAGGGGGGCTCACATCCTCCCCGGGCCCAGAGCGGGCACCCGGCTCCGCCACGGCCACAGCCACGGCCGGACACCCTGGGCAGGGGAGGGGCAGGTGTGTGGAGGCAGCTTTTTGAAGCAAAGCAGACCAGGGTCACGGCCGGCCACCCAGGAGGACAGGGGAGGGGCATTGGCAGCTCCCTGAACCGACACTTATTTTTTTTTAAATATATTTTATTGATTTTTTTTTTTTTACAGAGAAGAAGAGAGAGGGATAGAGAGCTAGAAACATCGATGATGAAAGAGAATCATCGATCAGCTGCCTCTTGCACGCCCCCTACTGGGGATGTGCCCGCAACCAAGGTACATGCCCTTGACCGGAATCGAACCTGGGACCTTTCAGTCCGCAGGCCGATGCTCTATCCGCTGAGCCAAACCGGTTTCGGCCGGACCGACACTTAATAGAAGATGCCATCACCCGGCCGACCCGTGGACGTGGCTCAGGGGTTGAGCATCGACCTAGGAACCAGGAGGTCAGGGTTCGATTCCCGGTTAAGGGCACAGGCCTGGTTGTAGGCTCCATCCCTAGGGTGGGGCGTGCAGGAGGCAGCTGATCCGTGATTCTCTCCCATCATGGATGTTTCTGTCTCCCTCCCCCTCCCTTCCTCTCTGACATCAATAAAAATGCATTTTTTTAAATTATTTTTTTAAACAGAGATGTTTTCTTCGGGGTTCCTAATCTCCAGAACCTTGACCCCCTTGACCGGAATCGAACCTGGGACCCTTCCGTCCCCTAGGCCGTTGCTCTATCCATTGAGCCACACTGGCCAGGGCCCTCTGATCTCTCTATGTGCTCTGGCTGGCTCTCTCCCGATGGCCGGCCTTCCCTCCCCTGGGGAGCGGTACCTAGAAACCTCGGGTGGCGCTGGGGATGGCCAGGGCCTCGCACCCGGGCCCGTGTGACTCCTGGACGCCGGCCTGCAGCCCCGGGCAGGCTCCGGGCGGCCCGTTCCCACAGACCAGGCCCGGCCGACGGCCCAGCGTGCTTTTCCACTGTTTGCTTTTCATTCAGGGCCTGTGCGCCTCGGTCAGCCGGAAACGCAAACAGAGCTGAGCCGCCCGTCGGAGGGGTGGGGGTGGAGGGGGACCACGGGCAGATGGAGAGTCCCGGGAGCCGCGGCTGGCCTTTCCCGGCGGCCTGGCACCGGCCCACAGCCCCGGGGCCCTCGGCACCAGGAGGCTGTCCCCACTCGGGGTGCAGGCAGGGAGGACAGAATACACGGGGGTCAAACTTTCTCTATTTTTTTTTTAAACTTAGAAAAGCTTTAAGTAGCGTTTATCAACCTCAAACCAAAGGTTGCAGATCATGCTGTCTGGGCCGTGCTAACCCTACGAGGCAAAATCTTGATTCAAGGCCGTCAGTCTGCCCGACCGGCGTGGCTCGGTGGTTGAGCGTTGACCTAGGAACCAGGAGGTCAGGGTTCGATTCCCGGTCAGGGCACAGGCCGGGGCTGTGGGATCCATCCCAAGGGTGGGGCGTGCAGGAGGCAGCTGGTCCGTGATTCTCTCTCATCATGGATGTTTCTCTCTCTCTCTCTCTCTCTCTCTCTCTCTCTCTCTCTCTCTCTCTCTCTTCCTCCCTGAAGCCAATCAAACTATATTTTTAAAAACCTCCCTTGCTGGCAGAGTCGAGTCCACGGTTCTTAGTAAATCAGCAGAAGGGCGAAGCCAGCCTCACTCGCCGGCCGCCGGACATCCCTCCCGATGAGCCTCCTGCCCGCGCGCGGTCACGCCCCATGCCTGCCCCCGGCCCCCGCCACCACAGGTCTGGCCTCTGCCTCCGCAGGCCCGGCTTCTGGGTCCTCACAGACCACGCAGACCTTCACACCCGCTTCTCCCACTTACAATGGCTCCGGGGCTCACCCACGGTGTGGCCTGTGCCCACAACACACCGGCACAGGCGCACAGAGACACACACACACACACGCACACACACAGGCACACAGAGACACACATACACGCATGCACACACACAGGCATACACACTCACACACACAGGCACACACACACAGAGACACACACGCACACGCACACACACACTCAGGCACACACGCACACACACACACAGGCACACACACACAGAGACACACACACACGCACACACACGCGCGCACACACACACAGAGGCACACACACACAGGCACATACACAGACACAGGCACACACACACACGCACACATACACACAGAGGCACACACACACAGGCACACGCACAGGCGCGCACACACACACACACGCGCGCACACACACACTCAGGCACACAGCCCCATTCCTCTGTGGTCCCAGGTCCCGCCCGCAGGCTCTGCGGGAAGGTGGCTTCCTGGCCGGGGCCCTGTCCCTGCTGAGAGCCAGGGCGAGGCCCGCCCCTCCCCTTTCCCCTCTGTCCGATGGCCCAGCAGCTCCGGGGGCAGGGACTGACCGGCCGCCGGCCCTCCCTCCCCCCCCCCCCCCCCCCGTCTCCCCCGTCACACGAGGTCCCCGCCGAGAGCACACTCCTCGCAGGGAGGCTTTTAGGGGTGACACCGCTCCTGCTCTCCCACGCCCGCCCCCCGCGCAGGCGGCCGGCTCCCGTCCTTGGCTTCCCTCCCGCGTCCCCACGCGTCCGTCCTGCGCCTCTGCCCGGGCCTCACTCCGCTTCTCAAGGCCAACCCCCCTCCCCCCTCCCCCCTCCCCCTCTCCCTCCCCGGCCCCGCCCGCACCACCTCCTTTCCCCTGTCCGGGAACAGCCCCGGCCTCCGTGGACGGAAACACCGGCTCTGAGAAGTCCCCGCCGGGCCCGGGAACCGAACCCGGACCTCCTGGTGCGTAGGCTGCGGCTCCAACCACTGAGCCGCCGCCGCTGGGCAGGGGCCTCCGGAGCCAGGGGCATAGCGGGCATGGAGGTGGTGAGGGCAGGGTGAGCCTCCCGTGGCTGGCTCTCCTTCCTGCTCCAGTGCCAAGCCCCACCTGTACATGTGTGTCTCTGTCCGCGCACACACACAACATACACGTGCACACAAACACAGGCACACACACACATACACAGGCTCGTAGAAATTCAAACATGCAGCCGAGGCCCGTTTGGCTCAGTGGCTAGAGCGTCAGCTGTGGCCTGGGGCGGGGGGCGGGGGGGGGGGGGTCCCGGGTTCGATTCCGGTCGGGGGCGTGTGCCTCGGTTGCGGGCACATCCCCGGTGGGGGGTGTGCAGGAGGCAGCTGGTCGGTGGTTCCCTCTCATCGATGTTTCTAGCTCTCTGTCCCCCTCCCTTCCTCTCTACAAAATCAATAAAATATTTTTTTTTAAAGAAAGAAATTCAAACATGCATTTTGTCAGGAGAGAGAGAGAGAGAGAGAGAGAGAGAGAGAGAGATGGCAGGAGGGGGGGGGAGAGAGATGAATGGACAACACTAAATCCTGACGGACACGTGCAGGGGGGGAGGGCCGGGGAGCGGGAGGCGGAGAAGAAGTCCGACCCTTGTAAACAGCAGCCTCCGAGGCCAGACAAGATGAGTCAACAGGCACGTGAGAGGCAACCAGCTTCAACCGACACACCTGGAGCCGAACGGAACCAAAGCAACGAGAGGAGAGGAGAGGAGAGGAGAGAGAGAAAAAAAAAGAAGCGACCCCCTAACCATCGCCCTGAGGTCCTGCAAAACCATGCCCTGACCCGCCAGCCCCGGGCGCCCATCCGGCTTCACCAGCAGCCACGCCTCCCTCCTGGGCCTCGCCGTCCCCATCTGTAGAATGGGCGCACGGCAGGCAGACGCCACGGGCAGCCTCGGCCCAGGGCCGGGCTCCGGCCGGCTCTCCCTGCCTCCAGCCTCCTGGCAACAGGTGAGCGCGCTTTCTCTCGCGGGAGAGCCACGTGGGCGGGTGCTGAGGCCGGCGTGGGCCGCCCCGCACACGGCTCCCACGCCCCGGGGTGCTGGCTCAGGGTCCCAGGACCTTCACGGAGGGGTCTGCTTTCTTTCTTTCTTTCTTTCTTTTTTTTTTAAAGAAAAAAATATTTTTATTGATTTCAAAGAGGGGGAGAGACACATCCACGGTGAGGGAGAATCATGGACCGGCTGCCTCCCGCACGCCCCCCCCGGGGATGGAGCCCGCCACCCGGGCCTGTGCCCTTGGCCGGGAATCGAACCCGGACCTCCTGGCTCCTCGGTCGACGCTCAACCAACCCCTGAGCCACACCGGCCCGGCCTGATGGGGTCTGTGCTCTGCTCTCCGCTCAGAGACTGGCTTTTTCCCAGCTCCCGCCAAGCCTGGACAGCTCTCTCATCCCTCCTCTGCCTCCTGGGGCGGGGGGGGGGGGGGGAGGGTGTGGGCGGGTAGCAGAGGGGGGGGTGGAGCAAGGGTAGAGAGGGGAGAGAGGGGGGTATCTCTGTGCCCCCTCCTCCCTCCTACACCTGAGCTCCTCCCTGCACTCAGGCAGGTGGCTGCTGGGTCTGAGGAAGGCTAGCTCTCCTGGTCCCCGCTCCATCCCCCCCCCCCCCCCCGCTTGTCCCCGGCCGCTGGGCCTGGGGGGGCCGGGGGGGTGTCACCGCACAGGTCACAGGTCACAGCACAGCTCAGGCTGAGCAGCCCCTGGCTCTGCGGGGGGGGCGGGGGGGGGCGGGTAGCAGATGCTCCAAACGGGGACCAGGGACCCCAAGTGTGTGAGCGTGGGGGCCACGGGCTAGTGTCCAGGCCAGCCCCTCCTGCCCAGCGAGTGCCCAGGCCAGGCCGGGAGGAGCCCAGGCCGCCGCCGCCGGCCCCCAGATGTGCCCAATGTGGGGGGCCCTGCGCCCCTGAGCCGCCTGGGGACCGCGCTGCGGGCTCGGGCGCCCGGAGCTGCCAGGTGCCGCCTCCGCCTCTGCAGGCAGCTGCACTGCGGGATGCCCCCCCCCTCCTGCCCCCCGGGCGCGGGCAGCCCCCCAGGCCCGCCGCGGGGAGAGGAAGAGGGGGCGAGCCCCCTGGGGTGCAGACCCCCGCCCCCCGCGCCCCCCCTACCTTCCACTTTGGTGAGCGTCAGCACCGGGCTGTTGCAGGCGCTGAGCGGGGCCACCCGGGCCGAGTGCTTCTTCATGGTGAGCCCTGCGCCTGCGGGAGCCGCGGCCGCCTACATCCCGGGGCCGGCCGAGCGCCCCGCTCCGGGGCCCCCCCTGGCGGCCTCCACCCCGCAGGCCCCCCGCCAGCGGCCGGCTCCCTGCCGTCCTCCCGCCGCCGCCGCCGCCGAGAACTCCAACGTCACGGCCAAGGGCGCGCCCCCCGCCCCCTGCGCACCTGCCCCGCCCCGCCCACCCCGCTGAGCTCGGCCGCCGGGGCCTGGCTGCGGCTTTGGGGTGGGAGGTGGGGGTGTCCCGGGGAGGGGGGGGGCCCAGCGCTGGCCACCAGCGCGCTGGAGAGGGGACTTGACCTCCGCGTCTCCGTGAACTTGACCTCCGCGCTCCACAGGTTTGGATGGAGAGCGGAGCATCCCTCCGCACCAAGTCCCCAGGGCTGGCTGGTGTAGGGGGAAGAGCCGGCAAAAAGAAAGCTTCTTCCCCACCCTCCCCACCTCGCCCCCCACCGGCAACGCATTAACTTCTGCGGGGACGTTAGCTTTTCTTGTTTCCCTTTTTTTCACATATATTTTGATTGATTGATTGATTGATTTTTTTTACACAGAGAGGAAGGGAGAGGGACAGAGAGTTAGAAACATCGATGAGAGAGAATCGTCAACCAGCTGCCTCCTGCACACCCCGTACCGGGGATGTGCCCGCAACCAAGGCACATGCCCTTGACTGGAATCGAACCCGGGACCCTTCAGTCCCCAAGCCGACGCTCTATCCATTGAGCCAAACCGGTCTCGGCTTATTTTTTTAATGTATATATTTTTATTGATTTATTACAGAGAGGAAGAGCGATAGATTGAGAGCTAGAAACATCAATGAGAGAGAAACATCCACCAGCTGCCTCCTGCACACCCCCCACTGGGGATGTGCCTGCAGCCAAGGCACATGCCCTTGACCGGAATCGAACCCAGGACCCTTCAGTCCGCAGGCCGACGCTCTATCCACTGAGCCACACCGGTTTCGGCCGAAGGCGGGTTTTGTGGTGGGGGCTGTCCCTCCCTGGACCTCGGGACCCTCCCACGCTGCCCGGCTCCCTGGGCCCACGGGGGCGTGGACGGCATGACGTCATCCTCAGCACCCAAAGGGGACACGGCTGAGGGTGGCCTCAGAGCCACGGGGTCTCCCCTGGCGTGGCACCTGCCGGCTGTTTCTGGGGTCCTCCGCCTGCAGGAGCGGTTCTCAGAAGCGCCTCTGGTAGGGCTCCCGTGTCTACGTGCCCCCGAGAACAGCTGGGCTGGACAGAATGGCCCCCCAAAAACCCAGGGTTGGGGTTGTCTCAGGCTAGAATATCCAAGGGAGGGTTTTAAAGGGTCTCTGCACTGCCCTCTAGCGGTAGCATCCACACCATACACCTCTCACCGGAACTTGTCCCAAGATCCCCTAGTTCTTGCACACCTGTCTGCCTGCTGGGGTGACCTGTACCCCCTCTGCCTGCCCGGGGTTATTTGTGTGTTTTAAAAATATATATATTTTATTGATTTTTTTACAGAGAGGAAGGGAGAGGGATAGAGAGCTAGAAACATCGATGAGAGAGAAACATCGACCAGCTGCCTCCTGCACACTCCCTACCGGGGATGTGCCCGCCACCAAGGTGCCTGCCCTTGACCGGAATCGAACCCGGGACCCTTCAGTCTGCAGGCCGACGCTCTATCCACTGAGCCACACCGGTTTTGGCATGTTTTGGGGTTTTTAAAAAATATATATTTTATTGATTTTAGAGAGGAAGGGAGAGAGGGAGAGAGAGAGATAGAAACATCAGGGATGAGAATCATGGATGGGCTGCCTCCTGCACGCACCCACCGCCCCCTTACTGGGGATGAAGCCCACAACCCAGGCGTAAGCCCTTGGCCGGAATCGAACCTGGGACCCTTCCGTCCGCAGGCCGACGCTCTATCCACTGAGCCACACCAGCTAGGGCTGCCCTGGGTTATTTGCACTTCCCCCCTCTGTCTGCCCTGGGGCTATCTGTACACTGTCTGCCTGCTGGGGTGATGGGTACCCCCTCTGCCTGCTGGGGTGATCGGTACCCCCTCTGCCGGCCCTGGGGTGATCGGTACCCCTTCTGCCTATTGGGGTGATCTGTACCCCCTCTGCCTATTGGGGTGATCGGTACCCCTCTGCCTATTGGGATGATCTGTACCCCCTCTGCCTATTGGGGTGATCTGTACACCCTCTGCCTATTGGGGTGATCTGCACCCCCTCTGCCTATTGGGGTGATCTGTACACCATCTGCCCGCTGGGGTGATCGGTACCCCTCTGCCTATTGGGGTGATCTGTACACCGTCTGCCTATTGGGGTGATCAGTACCCCTCTGCCTATTGGGGTGATCGGTACCCCCTCTGCCTATTGGGGTGATCGGCACCCCCTCTGCCTATTGGGGTGATCGGTACCCCCTCTGCCTATTGGGGTGATCAGTACCCCTCTGCCTATTGGGGTGATCGGCACCCCCTCTGCCTATTGGGGGGATCGGCACCCCCTCTGCCTATTGGGGGGATCGGCACCCCCTCTGCCTATTGGGGGGATCGGCACCCCCTCTGCCTATTGGGGTGATCGGCACCCCCTCTGCCTATTGGGGTGATCGGTACCCCCTCTGCCTATTGGGGTGACCGGCGCCCCCTCTGCCTGCCCTGGGCTATGTGCACACCTGCTTCAGCTCCTGCTAGGCTGAACATGCGGGGAGGCAGGGACCTTGCTCGGTAAGCGCCGCTGCACAAACAAGCGCATGAGTGAATGAGTGAATGAATGAATGAGTGAATGAATGAATGAATGAATGAAGGCACCAGGGCAGGACACCCGGTGACACCATTCCACCCCCCTCCCTGGGAGCTTTGCCTCCCTCCTCGCTCCGGTCTGAACCGGCCCTCTCCCGTCGGCTCGTCGCCCCGCCGGCCAGCCCACCTGCTTGCGAAGCCGCGGAAACGAGCCCGCCACACGGAGCGCCCGCCGTCCACGGGAGACGGCCCCGGGGGCCAGGCCCTGGCCCAGCCTCGCCCCGAGCCCAGCGGCTCCGTGGGAGGCCGCGTTCCGGGAAACGCCGGGAGCGCATCGATCGGCCTTGACCTTGACGCTCACTGCCGGCGTCGCCGGCACAGCGGACAGGACAGAGGGGACTTCTAATTCGGGCCGAGAGCGACCTCAGCACAGGGGGACGGGGGGGACGGCCCTGGAGGGGCTCCGTCTCCGCCTTCACAGGACGGAGCACAATTCCCAGGGCCCCCGGGGCTGCGTTCGGCTCCTTAGTGAGACGGGAGGAAGGAAATGCAAAGGGGTTTCCCTGGTCGGCAAACAGCGGCTCGCGGGCCACCGGCGGGCGGCTCTTCCACAAAAACACCACGGCCTGGGCGAGTCTATTTGGAAGACGTTTACGTTTAAAAAAAAAAATGTGGCTCTCGCCGAAACCGGTGTGGCCCAGTGGGTAGAGCGCCGGCCTGCGGACAGAAGGGTCCTGGGTTCGATTCCGGTCAAGGGCTTGGACCTTGGTTGCGGGCATATCCCCAGTAGGGGGTGTGCAAGAGGCAGCCGATCAATGATTCTCTCTCATCGATGTTTCTGGCTCTCTATCCCTCTCCCTTCCTCTCTGTAAAAAAAAAAATCAATTAAATATATTTAGGGGGAAAAAAAATGTGTCTCTCCCAAGAAATGTCAATCGTTGTCCTGTGGGCCGATGAGTTTGCCGGCCACCAGGTTATAACTCAAATGTCCTTGGCGCTAATTAGACACCCAATGGGAGCCCGGCCGGCGGCCTGGCTCAGGGTTAACCCTCCACCTGGAACCAGGAGGTCACGGTTCGACTCCCGGTCAAGGGCACAGGCCCCGGGTGGCGGGCTCCTCCCCAGTCGGGGGGCGTGCTGCGGGGGGCGGCCGGTCCATGGTCCTCTCTCATCAGGGCTGTTTCTCTCTCTCTCTCTTCCTTCCCCTCTGCCAATCAATACAAATATTTAAAAAGAAGAAGACGGCCGAGAAACAAAAAGCCGATGGCTATTCTGGGACCGGTAAGTGGAAGCGCCTAAATAGACCCTCATCAGAGTGCGCGGCCCCGGGACGCCGCCCGCAGCTGCAGCGGCAGGAAGCCAGCGCCTGCGAGACGCAGGCGGCCCGGGGGACGGCACTGAGGCCGCTCGCCCTTGGACGAGGTTCAGGACACGGCGCCTCTCCCGGGACTCCTGGTTTTCAGGAAAGGATGGCGGGCGTGCCTCTAGGAACAGCACACCCCCCCCCCCCCCCCGAGCAATCGATCGATGGAAGACACGGCCTGCCGACGGAAGGGTCCAGGGTTCGATTCCGGCCAAGGGCATGGATCTTGGTGGCAGGCACAGTCCCCAGGAGGGGGGGGGGCGTGCAGGAGGCGGCTGGTCGATGATGCTCTCTCATCCATGTTTCTAACGCTCTATCCCTGTCTCTTCCTCTCTGTATAAATAAATAAAATCAATAAAATATGTTTTAAAAATAAACAGATAAGCAAGTAAATAAATAATGAAACAGGGGCACGGCTCAGTGGATGTACATCGACCTACGGACAGATCGATTCCCGGTCAGGGCATATAGATACCCGGGTTTCAGGCTCCGTCCCCAGCGTGGGGCGCGCAGGAGGCAGCCGATCCATGATCCTCAATCATCACAGACCTTTCCCTCTCTCTCTCTCTGTCTCTCTCTCTCTCTCTCCCTTCCTCCCTGAAATCAATCAAAAAAAAAAAAAATATATATATATATATATACATTTTAAAAAAAATGATCAATACATATACGTAGGGGACAAGGAATCCGTCCTAAGAGAAACCTTTATATGAGACCATCTGTCCCTATGTCTTTTTCCTTCCTCCCTGAAATCATAAATAAATAAAAAAATGAGCAAAACACTGGCTCGGTCTGCCCCCTGGTGGATTTCTGTTGTCATTACCGCAGGCAGGGCCCTACCTCTAAATGCTTAAAAACCACCAGAAACACTTCTAAGCAAAACAATGATCCAGGAGGCACCCCCTCCATACGCATTGGCGGGGAATGGGCTGATGTGAAAGTAAGAGTAAAAAGAAAACTGGCTGAAGCCTGTGTGGCTCAATGGATAGAGCATCGGTCTGCGGACTGAAGGGTCCCGGGTTCGATTCCGGTCAAGGGCATGCGCCTTGGTTGCGGGCACATCCCCAGTGGGGTGTGTGTGTGTGTGTGCAGGAGGGGGCTGATCGATGATTCTCCCTCATCGATGTTTCTAGCTCTCTCTCCCTCTCCCTTCCTCTCTGTAAAAAAAAAAAAAACAAAAACCAATGAAATATATTTAAAAATAAAATAAAATAAAATAAAGCCGTCAGCATAGTATTCAGACAGAGGGAGGTAGTGACCAGAAATACGGACAAGCCACCTCGTTCCCTTCTGAATGGGAGCCTAGAGCGGGGGAGGGGGGGGATGGGGGGAGGAGCGGGGAGCTCTGAGCAGCCGATTCCTTTGTGCCACCGAATGCCTCTCTCTGCTCGCCCACCACGCTTTCACAATCACCGTCTCCGAATCACACAAGGAAAGAAAGAAAAACCCCCACAAAACCCCGTGAATTACGCCAAACACAGAGGCGAGAGGACACGCGGAGAGAACACGGAGTGACAGACACCCCAGCGACCGGCGATCCGCGGGATAATGGATGCTCCGTGCCTTCCCGCGTGCCGGCCACGGCTGCTCTGCCCCCGCTGGCCCCGCGTGGGTTATTTTTAACGCCAGCCGCAGATCCAGAGAGACACGGCGTCCTTCTCTCCCTCCCTCCCTCCCTCTCTCTCTCTCTCTCTGCTGGGGAAGAAGGTGATCTCGGCGGTCACTTAGATCCTTTTTCATCCTCTCGGTTCTTTTTTTCTTTTTTAATATATTTCATTGATTTTTTTACAGAGAGGAAGGGAGAGAGGGACAGAGAGCCAGAAACGTCAATGAGAGAGAGAAACATCCATCAGCTGCCTCCTGCGCGCACCCCCCCACCGGGGATGTGCCCGCCACCAAGGCACGTGCCCTTGACCGGAATCGAACCCGGGACCCTTCAGTCCGACGCTCTACCCGCTGAGCCACACGGTTCCGGCGCTCCTCTCGGCTCCTGCTCCCCATCCGTCGCTGCCATCCCTCCTCCCTTCAAGCCGACGCAACACCGAGTCCTTTCGGAGCCGGAGGCAGCAGGGGGCTTATTTGCAGAGGCCGTGAGCGCCACGAAATTGCACAAAATTGGTGCCGCGTCTCCCCCGGTCCATTCCCCGCCCGCCTCCTCCCCAGGGTTCACCGCCGACCAGCGCGCGCGATCAAATGTTAATTCGGATAAAAAGGACCCACGCCGAGGCCCCGGTGGACGGGCTTTGTCGCCGGAGGCTGCGGGCCATTTCTCCGGCTCCTGGCGCTGGATAAAGCAGGCCCCCTGGCGAGGAGGGGCCTTCACGGGGCGGCTGGCCTCAGGCAGACACCCCCCCGGGGCAGAGAGAGAGGCCCGGTGAGGTCAGAGGGCACCGACCGCGCCCCCAGCCCCCTGACCCCCCCCCCCCCCGGACCCCATCCATCCTCGGGTCAGCAGGAGGGCGGGGAGCAGCGGGGAAGGATCTAGGGCGTTTCTGTTTTGCTTTGTCTTTTTAAAATTTATTTTTTTAAAAATGTTTTTCAGAGAGGAAAGGAGAGGGAGAGGCAGAAACATCCAGAGGGAGAGACATGCCCCAGCTGGTGTGGCTCAGTGGACAGAGCGTCGGCCTGCGGACTGAAGGGTCCCGGGTTCGATTCCGGCCAAGGGCGTGTACCTTGGTGGCGGGCACATCCCCAGTAGGGGGTGTGCAGGAGGCAGCTGGTCGGTGTTTCTCTCTCATCGATGTTTCTAGCTCTCTATCCCTCTCCCTTCCTCTCTAGAAAAAAGCAGCACGCCCACACTGGGGACCGAGCCCGCAGCCCTGGGGCACGAGCCCTGACCTCCTGGTTCACAGGTCGACGCTCGGCTCCTGAGCCACTCGGGCTGCGGGGAGGGCCTCTGCCATTCTCTGAGCGCCCGCCGTGACTTTAAAAAGCTCTAATACCGCCGGCCCCGAGAGATTAGAGCTTTTTATTTATTTATTTATTTTTTTCTGCGATTAAGAGGATGGATGGATTTTGCGATGTTTCTAAACCAGCGGCTTTGTTAGCAACACGGCCCCTCGGCGAGCGGGGCGGGGGCATCGTCCCCGCGATCAAAAGGGTTCTGCTTTTAAGAGGAGGAATCGGCCCTGGCCAGTGTGGCTCAGTGGATAGAGCGTCGGCCTGCGGACGGGAGGGTCCCGGGTTCGATTCCGGCCAAGGGCACAGGCCCTGGTTGTGGGCTCCATCTCCAGTGTGGGGGGCGTGCAGGAGGCAGCACCTCTCTCCCTCTCCCTTCCTCTCTGACACCCATAAAGAACTATATTTTTAAAAATAAAATAAATAAAACAAAAAGGGGGAATCCTCTCCACATACTTCCATTCTCGGATTCTTCCTTCATGTTAACGGGTCTCCCACGCCGGCCGTGTCTGAGACCGGGAATGGAACGTGGTTCAGAGGTCGGCGCTCAACCACTGAGCCTGGGCACCCTCTGCTTTCTAGGTAAAATGGGGGGCACCCTCTGCTTTCTAGGTAAAATGGGGGGCACCCTCCGCTTTCTAGGTAAAATGGGGGCGACAGGAGCGCCCCACTCTGATAACGTGCTGGTAAAGCAGCGGGGACCCTGCGCCCGGCACCCTGAATGGTCCACAGTTAGGGCTCAGAAATGGCATCTATCCTCCTCCTCCTCCTCCTCATCATCACTTTTTAAATATATATATATGTATATATATGTATATATATGTATATACATATATATATATATATATATATGATTTTTACAGAGAGGAAGGGAGAGGGAGAGAGAGCTAGAAACATGGATGAGAGAGAAACATGGATCAGCTGCCTCCTGCACACCCACCACCGGGGATGTGCCCGCAACCAAGGTACATGACCTTGTCCGGAATCGAACCCGGGACCCTTCAGTCCGCAGGCCGACGCTCTATCCACTGAGCCAAACTAGTTTCAGCCATCATCACTTTAAAAATATATATATATATTTTATTGATTTTTTTACAGAGAGGAAGGGAGAGGGAGAGAGAGTTAGAAACGTCGATGAGAGAGAAACATCGATCAGCTGCCTCTTGCACACCCCCCACTGGGGCTGTGCCTGCCACCAAGGTCCATGCCCTTGACCGGAATCGAACCCGGGACCCTTCAGTCCGCAGGCCGACGCTCTCTCCACTGAGCCACACCGGCCAGGGCTCATCATCACTTTTAATCCTCCACCGAGAATTGTTTTTTTATTGATTTTGTTTTTAGAGAGCGATAGGAAGGGGGAGAGAGGCAGAGAGAGGAACACGGATGTGAGAGAGGAACACGGCTCAGTGGCCACCTGTACCTGCCCTGACCGGGGGATCGAACCCACAACCCTGTGATGAACGGGTGACCTTCTAACCCGCCATCTGTGCTTCCTTCCTCCCTGCTCCCTGGGCCGCTGGCTGCATGGGGTTCGCCGGAGCGAGCCGACACCGCGGTGAGACAATCTCCCGGCCCCCGTCTGCCCGGGAGAGGGCCTTGACCCCCGCGTCTCAGCCTTGACCGTGACAATGAGGCAGCCTTCCCCGGGCGCACACACGACACAAATCACTCTGTGTTTGTCGCGCCGGTAACCAGGCAACCGACAGCCGCCTCTCCCCGCGAGCCCTGAATCAGAGCTCTCCCGGAGGAGGCTCAATGCTCAATGCAGAACCGCTAATCCCCCTGGGGCCCCCGGCTGCGCCCGGAGCGGTCACTGCATCCATCCCCGGGGCACAGGGACCGACCGGGGCCCGCGTCCCCGCCGACGAGGCTGGGGGAGAGCAAACCGGACCAGACTCCGCGCCCGCCTGGGTCCCCGTGTTCACACCTGAGGGTGGGAGAGAACTCTCCAGAACCTCCCAGTCCTACAGCATCTCCACGGCGAGGCAAGAAGGGCTACTGGACGCCAGGGAAGCGTCCGGGATGCCGTCAGATTGAAAAAAGGCTTTATTTCTTTTTTTAGTTTTTAAAATATGTGTTTGTATTGGTTTCAGAGAGGAAGGGAGAGGGAGAGAGAGAGAGAGAGAGAGAGAGAGAGAGGGAGAGAGAGAGAGAGAGAGAGAAGCATCGACGAGGAGAGAGAATCATGGACCGGCTGCCTCTTGCACGCCGCCCACAGAGGACTGAGTTTGAAACCCGGGCCTGTGCCCTTGATCGATTGGAATCGAACCTGGGACCCCCCCTCCGTCTGCAGGCTGACGCCCTATCCACTGAGCCACACGGGCCGGGGCTGAATATCTCATCTTCCTTAACATCGTGTTCTGCAAAAACAGTAGTCATGTGCCCTGAAACAGACGTGTGCCCTGACCAGGGAATCGAACCCGGGACCTTCTGGAATCGTAGGTGGATCGATGCTCTGCTCCCGAGCCACTCCGATCGGGCCAGAGGAGTCTGATTGCCTAGCGGCGTTCCGGGGATGAGGAAGCAAGGAGTGTTTTCTCCACGGTTTCCGTTCCTTTCGGAGGCGCCTGATCGTTCCCGCGGCGCAAAGATAAAAAGGAAATTTATGCAGGGACGGCCGTCGGAAATGTGTTTATGTTTCCTGCCGCGGAAAAAAAGGTCAAAGCTCGGGGCGGCCGCGCGTACGTTGGCTGAGCCTCAGGTCGGAGGTTAAGAGACCTTGGCTTGTGTTCCCGTTCCTTTAGATTCTGCAAACTCGGAGCTAATTTTTAACTCTCTCCCCTCCAGACAACCTGGGGTTTCAGTCCTGTGGTACAGCTACCGACTGGGCTATTGCGATGGACAGCCTAGCAACATTTTGGTTCTTTTGTGTGTGTGCTTTTAAAAAATATATATTTCTTATCTGAAACCGGTGTGGCTCAGTGGATAGAGCGTCGGCCTGCGGACTGAAGGGTCCCAGGTTCCATTCCCGTCAGGGGCATGGACCTTGGTTGCAGGCACATCCCCGGTAGGGGGTGTGCAAGAGGCAGCTCATGGATGTTTCCCGCCGCCCCTGGAAGTGATGAGACAGGCCTGCCCGGCGCCCGGTCAGGCGGCGTGCGTGAGGCCAGAGGCCGGACGAGGTGACCGCGGGGTCTGACTGGCCGATGCCCGGCGGGGACATCCGTCAGATGGGGCCTCGGGTGGGGCTGGCACGGAGGAAGAGCCGCTCCCCAGAAAACGACAAAGGAAGTCCGTTCCGATCAATAGAAAGAGCCCCGCGTGATACTGAATTCCAATCGCTCTTTCTGCAGCTCAGAATCGGAGAGCCGTCCCGGTTACCAGTGAGCTCAGGTGCAAAGCACAGAGTGCCAGCCGGCGCTGGTTGGAACCACACACATCTCCTGTGAGAGGGGGGAGGGAGAGGGGGAGGGGGAGGGAGAGGGAGAGGGGGAGGGAGAAGGGGATGGGGAGAGGAGGGAGGGGAGGGGGGAGAGGGAGAAGGAGAGGGGGAGGAGGAGGGAGAGGGAGAGGGGGAGGGGGGAGGGAGAGGGGGAGGGGGAGGGGGAGGGAATGCCCTTGACAGGAATGGAACCTGGGACCCTTCAGTCCGCAGGCTGACGCTCTATCCACTGCCAGCTGCCAGCTGAGTTCTGAAGGGGGCAGGCATCGCTGACTGAGGGTCCCGGCCCCATCCCTTCCTGGCGACACCGGTGCCATGATGGGAACCTCCACGGCTCTCCTGAAGGATGTCCTGGGCGGGAGCCGTGTGCTGACGGAGCCTCCCTGGGGACTGACGTGGGTGGTGAACTCTCCACAGGGTGTACAGGTCACAGGCTGTCGAATCGGACACCTGGGAACCCACGTCTCCCCAATCAATTCAATCAAAAGTTTTTTGTTTTTTTAAAGGGAAAGGAATAGATATATTTCGTTTTGGTCCGCATTTCTGGCCCAGGGCCCCTCAAATCCTGGGTGCTTCCTGCCGAGAGCCACAAGGGTGATGGGTGGACCCCCGCCCACCGCACCTGAGTTTGCACTAAGGGCCCGGCTGGCGGGGAGCGGGAGGCCGGGGGCTGGTTGCCATGGCAGCCACGGTAAGGCGAGGTTGGGACTTTCCGTCCCACATCCCCCTCCAGGGAGCCGAGGGAGGCTGGGGACTGAGTCAGGCTCCCGTAACCCATGGTTTAAGCAATTGGGGTTCTTGTTGATTTTTAAGGAAAAAAATAAAATAAAAAATATGTATATTTATATATTTCAGAGAGGAAGGAGAGAGAGAGGGAAGGCAAGACGGAAACAACAACGATAAGAGAGAATCATTAACCCTAGCCAGTGTGGCTCAGTGGCTAGAGCGTCCGCCTGTGGACTGAGGGGGTCCCGGGTTCGATTCTGACCAAGGGCACATGCCCAGGTTGCAGGCTCGGTCCTCCCTCCTCCGTAAGGTGTGTGCAGGCCAATCAATGATTCTCTCACCATTGATGTTTCTCCCTCTCTCTCTCTCTCCCTCTCTGAAATCAATAAAAAAAATTTTTTTAAAAAATGAATAGAGAAGGGATCTCGGGTCCTTCCTAGGTGTCCCACGTCAGCACGATGCACTTTTCCGTGGAAAGTGTTTATTAAACCCCCCTGCGTGCGTGGCTCAGGGGTTTGAGCACCGACTTAGGAACCAGGAGGTCAGGGTTCGATTTCCGGTCAGGGCACAGGCCCGGGGTTGTGGGCTCCGTCCTCAGTGGGGGAGAGGCGGGGGTGTGCAGGAGGCAGCCGATCCATGATTCCCTCTCATCACGGATGTCTCTCTCTCTCCCTCTCCCTCCCTCTCTCTGAAATCAATAAAAATACTTAAGAAAAGAAAAAGAAGAACACCGGCGTCCGTTCGAAATGCGCAGACGCGACTCGTAAGAAGGAAAAACAAGGAAGCGCAGTCGGCGAAGAAACATCTTCCTCCCGACCCCTCGGGAGTCACCCCGGAAGGACGGAGCCAAGTGTTTAGAAACTCCGCATCGCCGTGGAGCGGATGGCGGGGGAGGATAAAAATAGTCTCCTACGGGAATTCCAACCCCGTCCAGCGCCGCCGCGGACGAGACACGGCGGGCAGGAGACACGCTGAATGTCACGGCAAACATCCGTCCCGCCAGACACCGGCTCCGAGACGTCCCAGGGGCCCCACCGCCCTCGAGCCTCCTGCAGGGCGATCCTTGCTCTCGTGCCATCTCGGGCAAGGTCAAGATCAATGTCAAGGTCAAGGTCAAGGGTACCTCACGCTGCACGAGGGCAGGCTGGGTGCCCGCGTCCTAGACAACTGAGCAGGGGCCTCCCTGTCCAGGCCTCTCCTGCCGCTGCCGTCGGGACAGGAAACACACAATTTTCTCCCGACCCCCGAGGTCGGGAAATGGACCAGGAGAGTAAGTGACCTTGTGAGCCCGTCTCCCCGTCTGCTGAGCGTCGCGACGATGGCGATGAAGCAGCGAGCACACGCATTCGCTGATCTCAACGTATAAATAAGCCGCCTTAGAATTTATGGCTCTCCCTCTTCGACACAGCTCAGGCGCCGCTGCTCTCAAAGGTCTCTCCGGCTGTTCTCATAAAACACTCGCTCCTCTACATTTTTACACGTAAAAAGCCTATTAACTCGTCAGTTGTCACCTAACGCACGTTAGTAAGAAGGAACCAGCGTGGAGGGGAAGCAAGGTCTTTATGAGAAGGGGGGAGCTGATTTTATTCACGGCCCTGTGTCTGCTCATATCGCTCCACGTGGGTTTTCCCATCCTTTTAAAAAAATAAAAATAAAAATAAAATCGATTTCAGAGAGGAAGGGAGGAGGAGAGAGAGATAGAAACATCCATGGTGAGAGAGAATCACTCATCGGCTGCCTCCTGCACCCCTCACCCCCACACTGGGGATCGAGCCCGCCACCCGGGCCTGTGCCCTGACCGGGAATCGAACCGTGACCTCCTGGCTCCTAGGCCGATTGCTCAACCCCTGAGCCACGCCAACACTATGACAGAGCATGCCTGAACCCCAACGCGGCCGGCAGCTCCCAAGCTCACCGATGCAGTGACCACGACCGACCTGAGAATGACCTTCGGGCTAACGGGCCGGGCCCATGAAGGCTGCGGTGGACACCGCAGTGTCTGGTCATGGGGAAACGCAGAGACGAGGAACGCGAGACAGAAAATTCTGATCGGAACGGAAGGGGCAGAGACGCGCCATCGGCGTCTCCCAGGCTCCCCGTGGGCTTCCCCTGCTCCTGGCCCTGCGCCCCCAGGACTCCCCTCCTTCTGGACCCCGCGGCCGGCTGCTCGCCGGCTCCCATTTCCCAGCGGCCGGCGCGGGAGCTGGGAGGAGACCCGGGGCAACCTTTAGACAGGGTTCGGCGCAATCACCCGCCGTCCTCCAGGCACGGACAGCAAGGACACGGAGAGAAAACGCGAGAACCTTGCACCGCTGCCTGCGGAGGACTGAAAGCGGAGCCCGCTGACCGCTAGCACGCCACTTGACCTTTGACTCTGGAACCAGGGTTTGATAGGAAAGAAAGAAAACAAAACACACACACACACACACACACACACACACACGAAGCATGCATGTATTTTTAGCACGGGCTGTGATTAATGTACGAAAGCCGGATTCTTCCTCCCCCCCCCCCCCCGCCCCCCTGCACCCCCAAGGACCAACAGACCATGTCCCAATGCCGAGCAGCCCCGGGCAGAAGCGTGTCCCGGGACCATGATGCGGCCGTCTGCATTGCCTGCGGGACGGAGGGCCACACGCGCCCCGCACGGATGCCGGGGGTCACGGCCAGCCTCGTGGAGGTCAGGACACAGACCGCGGGGATGGGACCACCTCAGTGCGGTTCACAGTCAGGGGGACCCGGACCGGGGGGTGGGGTGGGGAGGGGGTCGGGGGGGGGGTCGCCACCGTCTCCCTCCCAAACCCAGAGACAGGAACGGGCCCCACAACGAGCCCCCACCACGCAGGCCCCGCCGGCATCACCGATCACCACGCCGTCAGAACCACCGGCCAGGTACTGGCGGCTCCACCTGACACCAACGGGGTGTCCCCACCGCCAACCGGGTGTCCCCACCGCCAACCGGGTGTCCCCACCGCCGGTGTTTCCCAAACTCCTGGCACGTGTGAACCCCTCCTTATAGTTTTCGTAACGCCGAGTCCCCCTCGTCCTCGTGAGGACGCAGAATGAGGCGCCGCTGAGCACGGTGCGGTGCACACCCCCGCCAAACTCCGGTGCAACGCGTCCCCGTCCCCCGCCCCCCCCAGACGCTTCCCGCACCCCTGGGGGTGCGCGCACCACACTTTGGGAAACACCGTGTATCCCTACCACCAGCCGGTATCTCTACCAGACCGAGCAAGGGTCCGAGCCCAGGCCCCCACGCGGGGCGGGCGGAAAGCGGAGGCAAAGGGCGGGCGGGCCTGAGCTCCAAGGAAGGCCGGAGCGCGGTCCTCCCTCCGGGTTCAAACCCAGGCCAGCGGAGGGTGCCGTCAGGAGCGGAGCCCCACTCCGGCCCGGAGCCCCTCCCGATCCACAGGGAAGCTCAGCCCCCAATGTCGGCCACAGGGACCGACCCCTCCCTGCGAGGGACAGGACAGGGAGGTGTGCCAGGAAGGAGGTGTGTGTGTGTGTGTGTGGAGATTGGGGAGGAGGAGGAGGGGGGTCTGGAGCGTAAGAGACTGGATCATAAATTCCCAAAGGTCCCGGAGGACACCCACCTCCGGGCCTCTCCCTGAACGGTGCCAACCTGGGTCCGAGCCCTCGGCCAGGGTTAGGGTTACAGGAGGGCGGCCAGGCACAGGGCTGCACGCACTCCCAGGGCTTTGGGGTTGGGGGTGGGGGGTTGGGGGAACCCAGAGGGGTTGGGGGTGCGGGCCTTATGTCTGAAGCTGGCCGCCCGGGGCTGGGGGGGCGCTCCCGGGGCTTTGGGGTTGGGGGTGGGAGTTTGGGGGGGACCCAGGCCCCGGGGTGCAGGCTTATGCTGGCTGCTGGTTGCCCCAGGGCTGGGGGGTGCTCCCAGAATTTGGGGGGGCGCTCCCAGAATTTGGGGGGAGCTGCCAGGGCTTGGGGGGGTGGGGGTTTGGGGGGGATCCAGGCCCCGGGGTGCGGGCCTTACGTCTGCAACTAGCCGCCCAGGCTGGGGGCGCCCCCCAAATCCTGGGAGCGCCCCCAGGGCTTGGGGGTTGGAGTTGGGGGTTTGGGGGGGACCCAGGCCCCGGGGTGCAGGCCTTACGTCTGCAGCTGGCTGCCCCAGGGCTGGGGGGCGCTCCCAGGATTTGGGGGGCGCTCCCAGGGCTTGGGGGGGGACCCAGGCACCGGCGTGCGGGCCTTACGTCTGCAGCTGGCCGCCCAGGGCTGGGGGGCGCTCCCAGGATTTGGGGGGCGCTCCCAGGGCTTTGGGGTTGGAGTTGGGGGTTTGGGGGGGACCCAGGCCCCGGGGTGCGGGCCTTACGTCTGCAGCTGGCCGCCCAGGGCTGGTAGCCGTAGTAGCCGGTGATGCGCAGGATGCGCTCCTCGATGGAGCTGAGCCCCGCGGGCGCCCCGCCGCCGCCGCCGCCGCCGCCGCCGGAGAGGGTGAGGTCCTCCACGGAGCGCGACCCCCGCAGCTCCTCCTTGATGGCCGCGTCCACCGCCAGCAGCCGGAGCTGCCGCAGCTGCGGGCTGATGTCCGACAGCCGCCGCGGGCTCACGTCCGGGGAGCGCCGCATGCCCCTGGCCCGGCGGGGGGGTGGGATGGGGAGGGGGGGGCGGTGAGGCTGGATCGGAGGATCGGAGGCCTCGGGGGCGCGGACCGGCCTCCGGGGCAGGTGCTCCCCGTCCCCGCTCGCCGCCCACCCCGCTCCCGGTCCCGTCGCCGGTGCCCGGTGCCCGGTGCCCGGTGCCCGGTCCAAAGCGGGCGGCGAGGGCGCAGGCCGGCGGGAGCTTCCGGGCAGCACCGTCCCCTCCCCGAGGACCCCCTCCCCGGCCCCCTCCACCGCCCGACCCCCCAGCGGACCGGGCCGCCCGTCCGCCCGCCCGCCCGTCCGTCCACCCGCCCGCCCCGCGCGCTCCGGGCGCAACTCACGTGGCGCTGCCTTTGCCCCGGGGCGCGCCGCCCGGGAACTCCCGGATCCCCATCGGCGGCCGCGGGCGCCCAGGGTCCGGGCGGAGGGGCCGCGGGCGGAGCTGCCGGCAGCCGCGGGGCCGGGGGAGGAGGGCGCGCTGCCCGCGGGGGTCCCCCCGTGCGCGCCCCCGCCGCGCGCGCCTCTCCAGCGCCGCCCCGCTCCCTCCCGTTCGCTCCGGCCGCGGCTCCGCTCCGGCTCCCGCTGCAGCCCGGCTCCCGGGGCCCCGGCCGCCGCCGCCCCGGAGCCTCGCCCGCACCTTCCCGCCGCCCGGCGCCGCCCGCGGGCGCCCGGATCCCCGGGGAGGGCGCGGCGCGCGGGGGGGCGCGCTCTCCGGGCACCTGAGCCGGGCGCGCGCGCAGCCGGCAGCGCCGGGCCAGGTGGGGGCGCTGTGCCCCGCCCCGTGGCCGTGGCCGTGGCCGTGGGGGCGTGCACGGGGCTCGGGAGCGGCGCCAGGCACCGCCTCCGCCTCCGCCTTCTGGCCACGCCTCCCTCCCCCGGGCCCGGCCCTGCTGCTGCCCCAGGGTCAGCAGTTCAGGCCGTGTATTTTATTTTCTTTTCTTCTTTACTATATTTTTATGTATTTATTCTTTAAATATATTTTATTGATTTTTTTACAGAGAGGAAGGGAGAGGGATAGAGAGTCAGAAACGTCGATGAGAGAGAAACATCGATCAGCTGCCTCCTGCACACCCCCTCCCGGGGATGTGCCCGCCACCGAGGTCCATGCCCTTGACCGGAATCGAACCTGGGACCTTCCAGTCCGCAGGCTGGCGCTCTGAGCCACACCGGTGAGGACTGTTTTAAAAAAATTTTTTTATTTTAATGAGGTTCTTAGGAAACACCGTCCCATGCTTTTTGGTGAATCAAGAGGTCATCTATGTTTCCTGGCCGGCGTGGCTCCGTAGATATATGAGCATCGACCTGCTAACCAGGAGGTCACGGTTCGATTCCCAGTCAGGGCACAGGCCCGGGTTGTGGGCTCCATTCCCAGGGTGGGGCGTGCAGGAGGCAGCCAATCCATGATTCTCTCTCATCAGGGATGTTTCTCTCTCTCTCTCCCTCTCTCTCTCTCCCTTCCTCTCTGTTAATCAGCTTAACAATAACCCACAACCTTCGGACTAACTTCTCCCTTCCTCTCTGAAACCAATAAAAATAAAAATAAAAATGTTTTTTAAAAAAAACCACTGCAGGCCGAAACCAGTTTGGCTCAATGGATAGAGCGTCGGCTTGGGGACTAAAGGGTCCCGGGTTCGATTCCGGTCAAGGGCATGTACCTTGGTTGCAGGCACATCCCCAGTAGGGGGTGTGCAAGAGGCAGCTGAGCGATGAGTCTCTCTCATCGATGTTTCTAACTCTGTATCTCTCTCCCTTCCTCTCTGGACAAAATCAACAAAATATATTTAAAAATAAAAATAAATAAAAAACCACCACAGGCACCTGAGAGCACACCGTTTATTGCCAGAGGACAGACACCTTTATTGCAGGGGAACGCGGCCGGCACCCGCCCTCCCGTGTGCCCTCCGCCTTCCCGAGCCCCAGTCCTTCGTACAGAGAGAAATCCAAAGAAACGATCCCCACAGCCTCGGGGGGAAGGGGTTTGCTGAGACCCACCGACCGGATCCCTCTGTCCAGGAGAGGCACCTACGGATACCCCGGCGCGGACACACATACATGGGCACCTATTCCGTGTTATAAATAATAGGGTCGTCTCAGGTTCTACAAAAATAGCCATTTGGGGTGGGCGCATGCAAACCCATCCACATCCGTTTATAGAAAACACAATCGCCAGGCTTCCCCTTGGCTTTTCCGTGGGGAAAGGTCGCTACTGCGCCATCCGCTAAGCGATTGCGAGGCAAACCCCCCAGAATCCCTCGCGATTAAAAGCAGAAAAGCTGCTTCTACCCACGGCGGCCCTTCCACCCCGCTGGACGGTCCAGACCGCCGGGGTCCGGATGGGCGACAGGCGCCGACCCCGTGGCAGTCCTCGGCCACCAGGCAGTCCTCGGAGCCAAAGCTTGCTTTGTCCCTCCTTTCTGCTTCGTCTTCAAAAATATCGGGCATTTGTTCAAATGTTGTTTTTTGGCTTCGATGTTCTCCTAAAGACGCACAAAGCGAAGCCTCTCCCCGCCCCGCCCGCCGGGTGGCGCCGGAGGCCCGGCCGGCGCTCAGCGCTGCGGGGAGCCGTCGTCGAGGGCGGGCGGCGGCTCGGGGCCCACGAAAGGCTCGCCGTCCGGCTTCTGGTCCTCCTTCCCGCCCACCGTCGCCGTCTGGTCGGCGATGGAGGAGAAGGACAGCTGGTCGTGCTCCATGATGCGCAGCTGGTCCTCGTCCGGATCCTTCTTCACGTAGAACATCTTCCGGAAGGTCCTCAGCTCCTGCAGCTCGCAGAAGGTCTCCAGCACCACCAGCATGGCCACCAGGCCCAGCAGCAGGTAGCCTGCGGGGGGGAAGCGGGGGGGAGGAGAACCGGGTCTCAGCGGGGCGGGCCGCGGGCAGAGCTCGGCGGGACACCCAGGTGTCTGTTCGTGAACCAAGCCTCCGCCACGGCTCCGGTGTCGGGGTGCGCCTGGAACCTCAGGGCTCAAAGAGGGGGAACCCAGCCCGGCCGGTGCGGCTCAGTGGGTTGAGCATCGACCTAGGAACCAGGAGGTCACAGTTCGATTCCCCGTCAGGGCACAGGCCCGGGTTGCGGGCTCCCTCCCCAGTGGGGGGCATGCAGGAGGCAGCCGATCCATGATCCTCTCTCATCATTGATGTTTCTCTCTCTCCCTCTCCCTCCTCTGCCAAAACCGGTGTGGCTCAGTGGATATAGAGCGTCGGTCTGTAGACTGAAGGGCCCCGGGTTCGATTCCAGTCAAGGGCATGGACCTTGGTTGCGGGCACATCCCCGGGAGGGGGGTGTGCAGGAGGCGGGTGATCGATGTTTCTCTCTCATCGATGTTTCTAGCTCTCTATCCCTCTCCCTTCCTCTCTGTAAAAAAAAATCAATAATATATATATATTTTAAAAATGATCAGTCTCTGTCCACCTGGAATGGAGTGTGCTTATCTTCCACATATAAAATTCTGAAAATGGTTAACCTGGTTACCTATCAAAGGAGAACCAGATGGCCAACAAGATAAGCAACCGTTTTAAGAAGTTTCTGGCGAGTGGGAGAGCATGGCTGGCTGAACCAGGCTGTAATCCTGGGACTTGTTTGTTTGAGCTTAATACCCGCAATAAGGCAGAGACACGTTTTTTAATTAAAGCTTGGTGCTCCGGTACATTCTGTGGCACATTTTCACACGGTAATTTATAATGCCTATTATGAGTAAGAAATGGACCTGTGCTTTTTTTTTTTTTTTAAATTACATTTTCATTGATTTCAGAGAGGAAGGAAGAGGGAGAGACAGAAACATCCATAATGAGAGCAAATCATCGAATGGCTGCCTCCCGCACGCCCCACACACTGGGGATGGAGCCCGCAACAAGGGCCTGTGCCCTGACCGGGAATCGAACCCTGACCTCCTTTGGGCTTGGTCCCCGGGGGGGCGGACAGGAGGCAGCCAACTGATGATTCTCTCTCATCATGGATGTTTCTCTCTCTCCCTCTCCCTTCCTCTCTCTGAAATCAATAAAAAAATATATATATATATTTTAAAAAATAAATAAAAATATAAAAAAAGGAATAATATGGCCGAGACCGGTTTGGCTCGGTGGATAGAGCGTCAGCCTTCAGACTGAGGGGGGTCCCAGGTTCGATCCTGGTCAAGGGCATGTACTTTGGTGGCGGGCACATCCCCAGTGGGGGGGGGGGGTGTGCAGGAGGCAGTGGATCGATGCTTCTCTCTCATTGATGTTTCTAGCTCTCTATCCCTCTCTCTTCCTCTCTGTTAAAAAAAAAATCAATAAAATATATTATTATTATTATTTTTTTTTAAAAAATATATTTTATTGATTTTGTACAGAGAGGAAGGGAGAGAGATAGAGAGTTAGAAACATCGATGAGAGAGAGTCATCAATCAGCCGCCTCCTGCACACCCCCTACTGGGGATATGCCCGCAACCAAGGCACATGCCCTTGACCGGAATCGAACCCGGGACCCTTGAGTCCCCAAGCCGACGCTCTATCCACTGAGCCAAACCGGTCTCGGCAATAAAATATATTTTTAAAAAAAGAAAAAAGGAAACAGGTGCCGGCGTAGAGCAGGGGGAGCGTGGCCTTGAATCCCCGAACCCCTGGGCCCCGCGGGCGCGGTGCCGGGTACTCACAGGTGATGCCCAGCTTGTACAGCTCCCGGAAGCGCTGGTTGTAGCCCTCCCCGGGCACGTAGTCGCCCAGGCCGATGGTGCTCAGGGAGATGAAGCAGAAGTAGAAGGACTCCAGGAAGTTCCAGTCGTCCTCCAGCGCGGAGAACACGGCGGCGGGCACGAAGAAGAAGGCGGCGGCGGCCGCGGCGCCCAGCAGCAGGGCGTGGGCCAGCGCGGCCCGCCGGCGGGGCAGCCCCCAGCGCAGGTGCGCGTACAGCACGGGCCGGCGGCTCACCTGCAGCGTCACGCGCTGCACCACGGCCGTCAGGAACAGCAGCGTGAACGGGATGCCGATGACCGAGTACACGATGCAGAAGGCCTTGCCCCCGTCCGACAGGGGCACCGTGTGGCCGTAGCCTGCGGAGACGGGGCGGGAGGGGGACACGGGGAGTTAGTTTCGTGTGTGGGTTTGACATCGGTTTTTTAAAAAAATATATTTTATTGATTTTTTTATAGAGAGTCAGAATCATCGATGAGAGAGAAACATGGATCAGCTGCCTCCTGCACACACCCCTTACTGGGGATGTGCCCGCCACCAAGGGACATGCCCTTGACCGGAATCGAACCCGGGAGGACCCTTCAGTCCGCAGGCCGACGCTCTGTCCACTGAGCCAAACTGGTTTCGGCAGGTTTTGTTTTTTTAATGTATTTTATTGATTTTTTTACAGAGAGGGAGAGGAAGAGAGAGTTAGAAACGTGGATGAGAGAGAATCATCGATCAGCTGCCTCCTGCACGCCCCATACTGGGGACGTTCCCGTAACCAAGGGACATGCCCTTGACCGGAATGGAACCTGGGACCTTTCAGTCCGCAGGCCGGCGCTCTGTCCACGGAGCCAAACCGGTTTCGGCTCAAATATGTTTTTATTGACTTCAGAGAGAGGGAGAGAGAGAGAGAAACATCCATGATGAGAGAGAAGCATCGACCGGCTGCCTCCTGCATGCCCCACACAGGGGATGGAGCCTGCAATCCAGGCCTGTGCCCTGACCGGGAATCGAATCCTGACCTCCTGGTTCATTCATAGTCAACAACTCAACCACGGAGCCCCACCAGCCAGGCTCATTCATTTCCTTCCTTCCTTCCTTTCTTCCTTCCTTCTTTTCTTCCTCCTCCTCCTCCTCCTTCTTCTTCTTCTTCCTCTTACTGGGAATTGAACCCTGACCTCCTAGTTCATAAGTCAACACTCAGCCACTGAGCCCTGACTTCTTTTCCGACCATCTGTGTCATCATCTGGCTACAGGGCACATCCGGAAACCATGACATCTTTCCCCTCTCGCCACTTCCGCAGGCTCTGAGACGCCACCGGCTCCACAAAACCAGCACGGAACACACACAGTAGGGCCGGCAGTCCCAGCGTGGGTAACATTCAAACACACACAGTGGGGCCGGCGGTCCCAGCGTGGGTAACATTCAAACACACACAGTGGGGCCGGCGGTCCCAGCGTGGGTAACATTCAAACACACACAGTGGGGCCGGCGGTCCCAGCGTGGGTAACATTCACACACACACAGTGGGGCCGGCGGTCCCAGCGAGGGTAACATTCACACACACACAGTGGGGCCGGCGGTCCCAGCGTGGGTAACATTCACACACACACAGTGGGGCCGGCGGTCCCAGCGTGGGTAACATTCACACACACACAGTGGGGCCGGCGGTCCCAGCGTGGGTAACATTCACACACACACAGTAGGGCTGGCGGTCCCAGCGTGGGTAACATTCACACACACACAGTGGGGCCGGCAGTCCCAGCCCTACTTTCCACCGAGCCGGAGTCCCTGCCGGTTCCAGGCGGTCCACGCGGCCGCCAGAGGGAACCCTCCCCTGCTCCTGCAGGGCTGAGGCTCAGCGGGCGGCTAAACCCTCACCAGCGGCCAAACCCTCGCCAGCACGTCGCCCTGAACGACGAACATGTCTGAACAGGTCCGTTCAGGAAAAAGCCAGCACGACGCATTTTTTCCAAAATTGGATTCTGAAAACAAAAAACAAAACAAAAAAAAAAACCCACCCAAACCCTCCCGTCTGGGATTGTCATTGGAAGCGGGTTTGCCATCAGATTCCCAAGATCTGTAACCTGCTTAGAAAGACAGGCCCCTGCAAATCCCCCCGCCTCCGACCCCCCCTCCTCCGTCTCCCCCCGCAATGATCTGCTTTGTTCCGGCTCCGTGCTGGGTCCACGTGGCAGGCAAGGTCGCACCTGTGCCCGGAAAACACGCCGGTTACCCATGAGTCATGGGGCGGCAGATCCCACAGAAATCACGTGTGACTTGCCAAAACCGGTGTGGCTCAGTGCATAGAGTGTCAGCCTGCAGACTGAAAGGTCCCAGGTTCGATTCCGGTCAAGGGCACAGGCCTGGGTTGTGGGCTCCATCCCCAGTGTGGAGCCTGCAGGAGGCAGCCGATCAGTGATTCTCTATCCTCATTGATGTTTCTCTCTCTCTCTCTCTCTCTCTCTCTCTCTCTCTCTCTCTCTCTCTCCCTCGCTTCTCTGAAATAAAAAAATATATGTATATTAAAATAAAATCAGCCCTACCCGATGTGGCTCAGTGGGTAGAGCGTTGGCCTGTGGACCGAAGGGTCCTGGGTTCGATTCCGGTCAAGGGCATGGACCTTGGTTGCGGGCACATCCCCAGTAGGAGGTGTGCAGAAGGCAGCTGATCGATGTTTCTCTTTCATCGATGTTTCTAACTCTCTATCCCTCTCCCTTCCTCTCTGTAAAAAAAAAAAAATAAATAAAATCAATAAACATAGCTGAGAGAGAGAGAGACATCCACGGGTTGCCTCCTGCACGCACCCTACTGACATGTCCCCCTCCCGCCCCGTCTCCCTGCAGGGGCCGGAGAGGACCCTGCCCCCGAGGTACATGCCCTTCACGGGAATCGAACCCGAGACCCTTTGCCCTACACTGGCCAGGGCAAAGGTGATGTTTTATTTGCCCAAACAGGGAGCGGTCTTATTTGCCTTGTGGGCAGCTACCCGAAGCAGTGAGGAGAGGCAGACGGCAGCAGGAAATGAGGAGAGCAGGCTGACTCCAGGAAGCCACAGCTGAGCAGGATGCCGGGGATGGCACACTGCGGGCTTCATTCATCCCCAGGGGGCCAGGAATCCAAGCGACTCACAGCATCGGACACACGCACGCACACACACACACACACACACACACGCACGCACACACACACATACACACACACACGCACACACACACACA
The DNA here is from genome assembly GCA_036971965.1 of Nyctalus aviator. Classification (NCBI taxonomy): domain Eukaryota; kingdom Metazoa; phylum Chordata; class Mammalia; order Chiroptera; family Vespertilionidae; genus Nyctalus; species Nyctalus aviator. The sequence goes on along the minus strand of CM072940.1, from coordinate 3,089,648 downwards.
CACACGCACGCACACATACACACGCACACACACACACACACACACACGCACACACACACGCACACACACGCCCCACAAGGCGGCCGGAAGAATGCACCTGTCACGCGTGTGCACACACACTCTCCCCCACGGAGCAGCACGCGGGGAGGACAGCTGTGTGGCGGTGTCTCCTGAGTCCCTCTCGCTCTGAGAACAGAGCTTCCTGGCATCGGGCGCTTTTCCGCGCCCGGGATGCAGAGCTGGGTTCGTCACCGCGCCGGCTCCCCCCCCCCCCCCCCCCCCCCCCCCCCGGCTGGGCCCCGCGCCCGCCCCGGCGCCAGGGCCCTGCAGCCAGGAGAGGGACGCCCACACGGGGCCGCCATCTGTCCGCGCCTCCGGGGCTCCGCGGGGCCCCGGGCCCATCTGCCTGGGAGAGAGGCATTCTCGCTTCTGCAGAATTCCCCGGAGCCTGTCATCTCTTTTTCCTTCCCTTTTCCTTTATTTTTATTTATTTATTTATCTTTAAAATATATTTTATTGATTTTTACAGAGAGGAAGGGAGAGAGATAGAGAGCTAGAAACATCGACCAGCTGCCTCTTGCACACCCCCTACTGGGGATGTGCCCGCAACCAACGTACATGCCCCTGACTGGAATCGAACCCGGGACCTTTCAGTCCGCAGACTGACGCTCTACCACTGAGCCAAACCGGCTTCGGCTCCTTCCTTTTTCCTTTAAAAATACATGGAGCGGCCAGATGAGGATGATGAGCTCTGAGCGCATCATCACCTGGCCACTCCGTGTCCATCCTATAGAATAAAAGGCTCATAGGCACATGGTTCCCTTGACCAGGAGTGCGACCGGCAGGCAGGCCGGCCAACCGCCCATGTCCCCTCCCCCTGGCCGGGCTGCCCAGACCTCACCCATGCACGAATTCATGCACGGGGCCTCTAAAACACACACACACACACACACACACACACACACACACACACATGCCCGGTACAGGGACACCGTGGCTGCCTCCGGGCTCGCTCGGGGCTCCCCCTGTGACACGGCTGGGGGGTGTCGCCCAGGGCCATCTCCCTGGCCCCTCGGTGCCCCCGGGCCCGGGCGTTCCCATAATGTGCACCCCCATTCTGCCCGAGGGTCCCCCGGCCCCATCTCCGGACTCCCTGTCCGTCCTGATGGCCCCCAGCACTCGCTCTGCCTCGGGACAGGACACCCTGTCCTCGGGGACTGCAAACACCTCCGCCCGCCCGGCGTGGCTCAGCGGTTGAGCATCGACCTAGGAACCAGGAGGTCACGGTTCGATTCCCCGTCAGGGCACAGGCCCGGGTTGCGGGCTCCCTCCCCAGTGGGGGGCATGCGGAGGGCAGGCGATCCATGATTCTCTGTCATCACTGAGGTTTCCATCTCTCTTTCCCTCTCCCTTCCTCTCTGAAAGCAATAAAAATATATTAAAAACAGCCCACACCAGTGTGGCTCAGTGGATAGAGCGTCGGCCTGCGGACTTGAGGGGTCCCGGGTTCGATTCCGGTCAAGGGCATGGACCTTGGTTGCGGGCACATCCCCGGTGGGGGGTGTGCAGGAGGAGGCAGCTGATGGATGTTTCTCTCTCATCGATGTTTCTAGCTCACTACCCCTCTCCCTTCCTCTCTGTAAAAAAATCAGTAAAATATATTAAAAAAATATATATATATATATTAACAACAACAACAACAAAAAGAAGCACGCATGTGCATGGGGCCCAGACCCAGCCGTCCCTGCCTGAGGCCGGGCTGTCTGTCCAAGGGCAGGGTCAGGAGCCACAGCGGCCGCCTGCCGCCCACAGGGTCAAGTGCAAACAGTACGTCCCACACCCCGGCCCCTGCCCTCGCCCTCAGGCCTCCTGTGGCCACCTGCCAGCCAGCAGGTGGCTCTGGGCCCTGGGCAGCTGCCACCCTCAGCACCTCACGACCCCTCGCAGGCCTGGCCCTGCCCTCTTCCGGGAACGTGGGCTGTCCCTGTATGTCCTCCTCTGTGTCACCCACCAACCCTAGCACGTCTCCTTTTTCCTTTTTTAAAAAAAATGTATCTTTATTGATGTCAGAGAGGAAGGAAAGGGGGCGGGGGAGAGAGAGAGAGAGAGAGAGAGAGAGAGAGAAGCATCCACGATGAGAGAGAATCATGGATCGCCTGCCTCCTGCACGCCCACAACCCAGGCTTGTGCCCTTGACGGGGAATCGAACCTGGGACCCTTCAGTCCGCAGGCTGATGCTCTCTATCCACCGAGCCACACCGGGGAGGGCTATTTTATATTTTTTAAAATAGATTTCAGAGAGAAAGGGAGAGGGAGAGAGAAAGAGAGAGAGAGAAACATCCATGATAAGAGAGAATGATGGATCGGCTGTCTCCCCTTTCCTCGCCCCCCCCCCCCCAAACTCTGGGGATCGAGCCTACAGCCATGGTAACATTCCCTCGACAGGAATCCAACCAGCAACCCTTTGGTAGAACCAGCCCAGGGGCTCTAACCACTGAGCCACGCCGGCTGAGCTGCCGGTTCCATTTCTAAGCGTGAGATATACTGCAGAGGCAGGAGCACGAGGTGGGTGTGGGGCGACAGCCTGGAGAGTGTTGTCACAGCCTGGGGATGCGCGGGCATGATGGGGGTTGTCCCTGGTCTAACCCCTCCGTGGGGTGGTCGGACGGACGGACGGACGGACGGGGAGCAGCCGGGCACGGCCTCCGCGGCTCCCGACAGCGAACCTAATCCCCGTACCGCGGGCTGTAAATAATTGAGTGCCCGGCAACCGGCGTCCGGACACGTCCAAATGTTAGCTTCAAGGATGTCTTCACCTTTTCATCCTGGTCTCAGACATACACGCCCCCCCCCCCCACCACCACCACCACCGTTATTCACATAAAATAGACAGCAGTTGAACCCTTGCCGGTGTGGCTCAGTGGATAGAGGGTCGGCCTGCAGACTGAGGGTCCCGGGTTCCACTCAGGTCAAGGGCATGTGCCCGGGTGTGGGCTTGATCTCCAGTGTGAGGCGTGCAGGAGGCAGCCGATCCATGATTCTCTCTCCTCATGGATGTTTCTCTCTCTCTCTCTCTCTCTCTCTCTCTCTCTCTCTCATTCTCTCTCCCTCTCCCTTCCTCTCTGACATCAATAAGGATATATACAGGGAGTGGCCAGATGATGACAATCTCTGAACGCATAATAATCTGGCCGCTCAGTGTGTGTGTGTGTGTGTGTGTGTGTGTGTGTGTGTATTAGAGGCCTGGTGCATGAATTCGTGCATGGGTGGGGTCCGGCCAGCCTGGCCAGGAGGGGACATGGGCGGTTGGCTGGCCTGCCTGCCGGTGGAACTCCTGGTCGAGGGGACCATGTGCCTATGAGCCTTTTATTCTATAGGATGCACACGGAGTGGCGAGGTGATGATGCGCTCAGAGCTCATCATCATCATCTGGCCGCTCCGTGTGTATTTTAAGAAAACCCGGCATGTGAGAAGGGCGCACTCAGGTCACGGAGGACAGCGGGGAGCCGCGGTGCTGAGCTGGCACCCTGCGGTGACTCCTGGTAACTCAGCAAACCTCACACCGCGCGCGGAGACAGCCACCGGGGTGTCCTGGGTCACGTGACGCCTCTCCCGTCTGTTACAAACGGGGCGCTATTTGAAGCTCACGGTGCGGTTCCCGATCAGGGTCCCGGGGCCCGGAGGGCGGGCTCCATCCCCGATGGTGCAGGAGGCAGCCTGTCCATGAGTCTCTCTCCTCATGCATGTTTCTCTCTCTCTCTCTCCTTCTCCCTTCTTCTCTGACATCAATAAAGACATCGTTTAAAATAAATACATAGCCCTAACCGGTGTGGCTCAGTGGATAGAGCGTCGGCCTGCGGGCTGAAGGGTCCCGGGTTCAATTCCGGTCAAGGGCGTGGACCTTGGTTGTGGGCACATCCCCAGTAGGGGGTGTGCAGGAGGCAGCTGGTCGATGTTTCTCTCTCATCGATGTTTCTCGCTCTCTATCCCTCTCCCTTCCTCTCTGTAAAAAAATAAATAAATAAATAAAAATCAATAAAATGAATTAATAATAAAGAAGTAAATAAACAAATAAATGCCGGTGTCCATGTCTGACACGATCTAAGCAGTCTCTTTACCGTAAGCATCGACCCCATTTCACCGACCAGCAAAGGGAAAGACACCCTTTAGAGAGAGGGTCACAGACAAGCCCCCCGAGGCTCTGATTACTGCTCAGGGCAAGAATGACCCCCCCCATTCTTTCAGATGGGGTCCCTCTGCACCCCCCATCCCCCCAGGACCCCCTTTGCAGCCTGACCTCGTGGCAGGGCCAAAGCCCTTCCACCGGCTCCGAGGACGACACCACGCACGGACAAAAGACGCCAGGGCACAACCGGAATCGGGGCGGCGGCGGGTGCGTGGAGGAAGGCGGGGTACCCCCAAAGGCGCAGCTTCTGGATGGAGACCGGGCTCGGGGCCTCAGAGGAACTGCAGGCGCCAGTGCCTCCTGCGTTCGGCCGCAGTGGGATCGGATGACGTCCCTGCAGAGTCCCCGTGCCCTCTGACTGTGCCAGTCACCTGAGACCCCGCAGTGACGGGTCCGAACGCCGGCATCTCCCCGTGTGCCACCCCCACCGCCCACAGAACCCCTTGACTCCGAGGACCCCATTTCCCACCGGGTTCTGTGCAAGCAAAGCTGGCATTCTTTTCCTTTCTTTTTTTAAAAAATGTATCTTATTGATTTTTTTTTTTTTTTTTTTTACAGACGGGAAGGGAGAGGGATAGTTAGAAACATCGAAGAGAGAGAAACATCCATCAGCTGCCTCCTGCACACACCCTCCCCCCCGCCACTGGGGACGTGCCCGCCACCAAGGCCCATGCCCTTGGCTGGAATCGAACCTGGGACCTCTCAGTCCCCAGGCCGACGCTCTATCCACTGAGCCACACCGGTCAGGGCAAGCCCGAACTTTAGCTGTGTCGGGAGCGGGTTGGTACCGGACCAGCCGAGAAGCATCCCGGATAGGAGGACAGATTCTAAAGCCTGTCTGCATCCCGCCCAGCTCTCTCGGACCCGTGGGGGGGAAATGACACCATTGATTCTGCTCTTTGCACACACCCTCAGCAGCCCCACCCCCCCGCTCCTTTATCCTCATGTGCCCCTGGCCCTGATCTCGGGAGGGACTCCTGTTTCGTATGAGTAACAGCGGGCTTCCTGGGGAGAGTCCGCGCCAGCGGAATGCCAACCATCAGAGAGCCATGCCCCTGGCCAGTTTGGCTCCGCGAACGGAGAGATCCTCAGCCCGCGGTCTGAAGGGTCCCGGGTTCGATTCCCGCCAAGGGCACCTGCCCGGGGGTGGCTGGCTGGCCGGCTCCATCCTCCGTGGGGGGCGTGCAGGAGGCAGCAGATCCAGGATTCGCTCTCCCCGTCTCCCTTCCTCTCTGACGTCCATTAAAGTACATTCTTTTTTATAAAAAAAACAAAAAACTCACACACACACACACACACACACACACAAGGCTTCCTGTGGATTCCATTGTAGTCACTCACCCCCAGACGTCTGAATCACTGTCTCACAGAAGCCAAGCCCACAGTGCACCGGCAGCCGTTGTTCCCCCAATAATCACCCAAACCGATGAATGGACTGGAGGTGGCCTTAGCCCAGGGATTTCAAAACAAACAAACCTGGCAGGTGGGACAGGGGGAGGGGGGGAAGGAGGGGGTGGGGGAGGCAGAGCTGAAGTCTAACGGAGTAGATCCACCTGCCAAGGACAGGGCACGGGGTGCAAAGCATTCCTGGCCGCTGGGGCCGCTGTGACCTTGGGCAAGCGAAGGCGATTTGTTCCAAACATCAGATTTTGCCCCCCGGCCTGTGTGGCTCAGTGGTTTGAGCACGGACTTACGATCCAGGAGGTCCCGGTTCGATTCCCCCCGTCAGGGCACATACATGCCCAGGGTTGTGGGCTCCATCCCCAGTGGGGGGGGTGGGGAAAAGGCGTGTACAGGAGACAGCCCACCCATGATCCTCTCTCATCCTTGATGTTTTTATCTCTCCCTCTCTCTCCCCCGCTCGCTTCCTCTCTCTCTCTCTCTCTGAGAGCAATAAAAGTGTATTTTTAAAAACAAAGCATGCCCAAGTGGATAGAGACTCGGCCTGCGGACGGAAGGTCCCAGGTTCGATGCCGGTCAAGGGCATGGACCTTGGCGGCGGGCACATCCCCAGTGGGGGGTGTGCAGGAGGCAGCTGACGGGTGTTTCTCTCTCATGGATGTTGCTAACTCTCTATGCCTCTCCCTGCCTCTCTGTAAAAAATCAATAAAATATATTTTAAACACACACACACACACACACACACACGGCCAGAAGCACTGAGCACGCTCTCTAAGACAGACTCCAGGCCAGGGGGCACACCTAGCAATACCTCCCGGCAGGTGGACGAGCCTCGCTCAGCCCCACCCAGCCTCCCTCCACCTCCACCAGCTGCCCCGGGGGGGGCAGGGCGGGCGGGTCACCCCAGGGCGGCCACCGCGGGCGGGCGTGGGGCCCTCCTCCACCCCTGCCCGCCCCGCTGGGCACCTCCTGCCCGGGAGGCAGGTGCACCCCGAAGTTTACGGCCGGCTCCCCCTCTAGAAAGTTGAAATCCTGCTGCATCAGGGCGCCCCATTTTGACAGATCCCCGCATGCCCTCACCCCTCCTCCTCCTCCTTCTCTTCTGGGAAAAAAAAAAAAAAAAAAAAGCCACAAAAAACAAACAAAACCGGCCAGACCTGTGCGGCCAGGTCACCGCCAGGAGCAGTGATGTCACCCGGCTCCCCCCCCCCCAGGTGGAAAGAAAGGAGCCCACAATCCCAGGCATCACCCGGGATCCGCGCCCTCGGGAAGGTGACCCCGTTATCCCTCCGGCGGGATGGGTGCGGGGAGGGCGCCCCGGGAAGCCAGCGGAGTTTCCCCGCATCCCGGGGGCCAAGGCCGGGCCAGGCCAATGCGGGCTCCATCCCGCCAGACCCGCTGGGGGCCGGGGACCCAGAAAACAGGACGGAGCCCAGGAAACCCCTCTAGACGCCCAGGGCCAAGGTTTTGGGGTGACGGGGCCACTTCCCGAGAGTTCCCATGGGCACCTCCCAGCTTCCGGCTCCCCAGCCCGGCCGGGGCCAGTCCCCGGCGAGGGGAGGTGGGGGGTGGTGGCGCAGGATCGTGCGCCAGGCCAGGGGGACTCCAGCGAGTGGAGGTGGCCGGTGGCTCGGGTTGGAGAGGGAGCCTCGGAGGCTCGGGGGGTGCGGGGTGCGCAGGGGGCTCAAGGGCGCGCTCCAGGGGACCCCCCCAGGCGGCCGGGGCCAGTCCCCCAGAGAGGGGCGGGGGGCGCGCAGGTGGCCCGGGTTGGAGAGGGCGCAGCGCGGGGCGCAGGGCCGGGGCGCGCGCCAGGGGACCCCCCTCTCCCCGCGGCCGGGCCGGCGCCTACCGGTGGTGGACAGCACGGTGCTGGCGAAGAAGAGCGCCGAGGTGAAGTCCCAGTTCCAGCGGCCCGAGGCGTTGCCGAGCGCGGACACGCCGTAGTTGCTGGCCTCCAGCACGCGGCCCAGGAAGCGCTCGAGCTGCGGCTCGGCCAGGCAGGCGTGCCGCTCCAGGAAGCGCCGCTTGAGCTGCCGCAGCTCCTGGCGCAGCAGGTCCTCGTGCGGCAGCTCCACGGACGAGAAGACCACGGCGCCGAACACCAGGTACAGCAGGTAGCCCAGCACCAGCAGCGCGAAGCAGCAGGCCGGCCGGTGCCGCTGCGCCAGGCGCCCGCACGCGCTGCCCGCCAGCGACTGCAGCATCGCGCCCGCCGCCCGCGCCCGCACCGGCGACCGGGGATCCGATCGGCTCCCGCGCCGCTGAGCCCCGCCCCGGGCCCGTCCCCGCCCCGGGCCCCGCCCTCCTCCCCCCCCCCCCCGCCCGCGCCGGCGACCGGAGATCGGAGATGGGCTCCCCGCGTCGCCCCGCCCCCCGCGGTCGGCTCCCCCCCCCGCCCCGCCCCGGGCCCGCCCCTGGGCCTCCCCTCCCCGGGAGCCCTCCTGCGCCGCCCGCCGCCCCGCACCCGGTACGCGGCGATCGGATCGGCTCCCCGCGCGCCTCCCCTCCCCGCGCGCCCTCCTCCCCGCGCGCCTCCCCTGCCCGCGCGCCCTCCTCCCCTCCTCGCGCGCCTCCCCTCCCCGCGCGCCTCCCCTCCCCACGCGCCTTCCCTCCCCGCGCGCCCTCCTCCCCTCCCCGCGCGCCCTCCTCCCCTCCCCGCGCGCCTCCCCTCCCCGCGCGCCCTCCTCCCTTCCCCGCGCGCCCTCCTCCCCTCCCCGCGCGCCCTCCTCCCCGCGCGCCCTCCTCCCCGCGCGCCTTCCTCCCCGCCCCGCGCGCCTGCCCGCACCCAGCGATCAGCTCCCCCCGCCCCGCCCGCAGCGGCCAGCCCGCGCCCCGATTGGCTGCTCCAATCGAGGTGCTGGGGGGGTGGGGGCCCTTTCCGGCTTCCTGCGGGGCGCCCAGGGGCGGGAGGTGGCGCTGACGTGGTGCCGACGGCGCAGGTAACCCGAGCGCCCAGGGGACCGGCCCCCGCCAACGTGGCCAGAGCGCGCGCTGCCAGGCCGGGCGGGGCGGCTCCTCCTCCCGCTCGGCTGGGTGTGGGCCCCGGTGGGGGGAGAGCAGGTGCGAGTGTGTGTGTGTGTGTCTGTGCATGAGCGTGTGTCTGTGTGATTGTCTGTGCATGAGCATCTGTGTGATTGTGTGTCTGTGCATGAGCATCTGTGTGATTGTGTGTCTGTGCGTGAGCGTGTGTGTGCCTGTGTGATTGTGTGTCTGTGCATGAGCATCTGTGTGATTGTGTGTCTGTGCATGAGCATCTGTGTGTGCATGGGCATGTGTGTCTGTGAGGCTGGGCTCCCCCGTGCACACTCACATGAGGGGGTGCACGGGCCTGTGTTTGCTCATACGTGTGGACGTGTGCGCGGACGCGTAGGCACGCGTGCATGCGGGGTGTGCGTGCACCTGCGGGAAGGTGTGTGTGTGTGTGTGTGTGTGTCTGGGTGTACGCGTGTGTGAGTGTCTGCAGGAGCGTTTCCGTGTGTGTGCACGTGAGGGAGCGTGCAGTGCCTGAGTGTGCCTGGAGGTGTGTGTGCACCGTTGTGGACTCGAAGGGGTGTGTGTGTCCGTGGGCCGCTGTCCAGGCCCCGGTGAGACCCTCCTCCTTCCTCACCAGTCACTATTGCCAACAGGGAGTCCTGGGGCCCCCAACACGGTGGGTGCAGCCCCAGGCACCGGCTTCTCACTAGAAGCCCCCCCCCTTCCCACCCTCCACAAGAGGCACCCGAGAGCCACCCCAGGAGCTCTTGGAAGGTCCCGCTGGGAAGCTCTCACTCTTTAAAACATGAAGAGTGAAAAAATGAAAAAATAAAATAAATAAAATAAGTAAAACATGAAGGTGACAGGGCCTGGCAGTGCCAGCTGCCAGGGGACCTGAGCTTTGCCACGGGCTGTGTCTTGTTCCGGGGAGCAGGGCCAGAGTCACCTCATGGGGAGGGGGGGGGGGGGAGAGACCCTCTGTGCCTTTCCTGGAAAGGTGATTTCGCAATAATGGGGCAGTTTGTGTGCTCTGCCTCCAGGGGGCGCCCGAGAGGCAGAGGCCTAGATTTATAGACAAGACTCCATAAAGAATACACACGGAGTGGCCAGATGATGATGACCTCTGAACGCACAATCATCTGGCCGCTCTGTGTCTGTCCTATAGAATAAAAGGCTAATATGCAAACTGTCCCCTGGACCAGGAGTTCGACCAGCAGGCAGGCCGGCCAACCGCTCATGTCCCCTTCCCCTGGCCAGGCTGGCTGGACCCCACCCATGCACGCATTCATGCCTGCAATATATATATATGGAGTGGCCAGATTATCACACGTTCAGAGATCATCATCCTCTGGCCACTCCGTGTCTATGCATATTACACGTAAAAAGGCATTGCGTGGGGGCCAGGTTACCACAGCTGGGATCCCCAGCTTGTATGTCTGTGCACGAGCATGCGTGTGCGCCTGTGTGATGATGTGTCTGTGCATGAGCATGTGTGCCTGTGTGTCTGTGCATGAGCACGTGCGCGTGTGCACCTGTGTTATTGTGTCTCTGCATGAGCACGCGTGTGTGCATGGACGTGTGTGTGTCAGTGAGGCTGGGCTGGACATCAGCTACACCTCCACCCAGCTCCTCTGTACCCCAACTCCCCTTGGAACCCCGAGACCAGAAGACGGAGAAATACCCAGCTCACTCAGCATCAACCATCTTTATTGACGCGCGCTTTCTAGTGGGACACAGCTCAAACGGTTGCCGACGACAGTCCGTCCTCAGGGGCCGATCGGAGCTGCTGAGCAGGGGGACCGGCCATCAAAACAAATTTATTTAAAAAAAAAAATTAGACAACGTGTGTAAACATCTTTTTCACGCGCGAGGCTTCATAATACAGCGTGGAGGCCCGGGCCTCACGTCTCGGCAGGGGGAGCACCTTCATTGTTCGCCAACAGGAATTGGGGTTCATTTAGCCTTCAGGGCGCTATGGGGGCGGGGGGCGGGGAGGGGGGCTGCAGCAAAATAAATAACAGCGAGATCCCGGAGAAGATAGAGCGATCTGCAGAGACGTGACCGCGTGGAGCGTCTCCTGTAATCGTCTCTTTAAGTGGCTCCCCTTCTAGATTCATTCAAAACAGATTTGAGTAAAATATAGCTGAACGGGGAGCCAGCCGGCATGGCTCAGTGGGTGAGTGTCCACCCAGGAACCAGGAGGTCAGGGTTCGATTCCCGATCAAGGGCACAGGCCCGGGTTGCGGGCTCCATCCCCTGGTGGGGGGCGTGCAGGAGGCAGCCGATCCATGATCCTCTCTCATCATGGATGTTTCTCTCTCTCTCTTTCCCCCTTCCTCTGAAATCACCAAACGTATTTAAAAAAAAAAAAAAAAGAGCTGAAACCGGTGTGGCTCAATGGATAGAGCGTCGGCCTGCAGAATGAAAGGTCCCAGGTTCGATTCCGGTCAAGGGCATGTACCTTGGTTGCCGGCACATCCCCAGTGAGGGGGTGTGCGGGAGGCAGCTGATCAATGTTTCTCTCTCATCGATGTCTCTAACTCTCTATCCCTCTCTCTTCCTCTCTGTAAAAAACAATCAATAAAATATATAGAAAGAAAGAAAGAAAGAAAGAAAGAAAGAAAGAAAGAAAGAAAGAAAGAAAGAAAGAAAGAAAGAAAGAAAACAGGGTCGGGAAGATGGGGACAACAGACGGGACACCCATCACCCCCCTTCTCTCCCCGCCCCCCACTTCTTTGGTAGAAGCAGAACTGAAGGTGTGGTTTCTCTGCGCCTCTTCTAAGAACGAATGGACACCCGCCCGAGAGCAAGCCGCCTCATGGGGGGGACGGTAGGTGACACAGCACAAGGCGGCACACACCCGCCGAGATTCCGCCACGAGCATCTTCACCCACGAGGCCGTCTTCTTTCGGGGGAGAATCCAGAAGGAAAGGCGCGGGGACGTGACTGCGCCGCCCCCAAATGCCAACAGCCGCGGCAGCTTCCCCTCCAACTGTGTCTGGGACGGCTCGGATAAGGAGGCGTTTAAACAGAGGGAAAACGACACGACAGGCCATGTGCACCACACGATACGTGTGTCCGTCTTTAGAGATTCTGCTCCAAGAGGAGAAGGCTTTCCCGTTCATTCCGGAGGCCGGGCCCCTGGCTTCTGGGCCGGGAAACCCGCTCCCTGCAGGGCGGAAAACGGGAGGCAGGTCCCAGGGGCACACACCGCGCTGAACCCAGCGCCGAGGTCTGATCGTGTGAACATCCGCTTTGGACGCCGGATGGGTAAAAATTTAGTGAGTTACGTTCAGGAGATTCTCCTCCGACAGAGAAATAGTGCGAAGTTCCGGTGAGAGTTGGGTGTGTTGGTGCATGGTAACCCTACTGTTGGGTGTAGGCCCCTAACATAGGATTTTGTATCTATGCTCGTTACCATTTTTTAAAACGTAGACACCTTTGGCTGGCCGGTGTGGCTCAGTGGTTGAACATCCACCTATAAATCAGGAGGTCAGGGTTCGATTCCCGGTCAGGGCACAGGCCTGGGTAGCGGGCTCCATCCCCAGTGTGGGGCGTGCAGGAGGCAGCCGATCCATGATTCTCTCTCATCATGGACGTTTCTCTCTCTCTCCCTTTCTCCCTTCCTCTCTGAAACCAATAATATATATATATATATATATATATATATATTTTAAAAATAGGCACTTTTGCTTACGAACAGCACATTCTTCTTCTTGGCTTTTTGTTGCACCAAAGAGAAAGAGAGTTTAGAGAGAGAGAAAGGTAAGAAGAAAGGAGAAAGGAGAGGGAGAAAGGGAGAGGGGAGGGGAGGAGAAGGGAGGGCGGGAAGGGGGAAGGAGGGAGGGGGAGGACAGGGTGGCCCACCCCTTCCTGCGTTATCAGCGAACAGACAGCGGACACACGAGCAGCAGAATGAAAACTTGTGCTTCCCTAACTCTCCCCAGCGGAGCCGTGTGCGTGGCGTGGCCACACACTTCCACACGCGTGTGTTTCGAGTCACCAGGCGGGGGTCCGGCGGCAACTCCATCTCCTTGGGTGTCCATGACTCTGCCAGACCCAGCGGCAGGAAACCACGCAGAGGCAGGCGCAGTGTTTTAATTTAAAAAAGGGGGACATGTTGGAGCCGCGTAAGGCACTAGGACAGGAACTCCTTCTCCAGCTGGTGGACGGAGGGACGGCCGCTCCCCCCACTCTTCACCGGCACAGGGGCGGCGTGCAGTCCTGGCTCTGGCCCTGCACGTCGGCGTCCAGCAGGGAGGGCCCGAGCGGCCTCGTTCTGTCCGGGGTTCCGAGGGGACAGCCGGGGGCCGATACCCTACCGCTGCCGCCGCCCAGGCAGGTGTCGGACGGCGCAGGCAGCGGCTCTGTTCTCGCCGGGAAGGCGTCCAAGGGGGTGGAGGGAGGAGGCACAGAGGTGAAGGCGCTTTGTTTCCCAGGCAGGGCCTCGGGGGGCAGGTTCCTGGGAGGCCAGGACGGGTGGGGAGGTCCCCACGCCCGCTCGGGGGGCAGGGCCGGAGCTCCCGTGGCAGCCGCTGGCGAGAAAGCAAAGGCAGTGCGATCAGAGACTCCGACGTCGGACCATGCACAGCAGACAAATGACCAGCCCCACCTGTGTGGCTCCGGGGCTGAGCGTCAACCTAGGAACCAGGAGGTCACGGTTCGATTCCCAATCAGGGCACAGGCCCGGGTTGCGGGCTGGATCCCCAGTGTGGGGTGTGAAGGAGGCAGCCGATCCATGATGCTCTCTCATCCTTGATGTTTCTCTTTCTCTCTCCCTCTCCCTTCCTCTTTGAAATCCATAAAAATAATGGTTAGCCCTCACCCGTGTGGCTCAGTGGATAGAGCGTTGGCCTGCGGACTAACGGGTCCCAGGTTTGATTCCGGTCAAGGGCATGTACCTTCGTGGCAGGCACATCCCCAGTAGGGGGGTGTGCAGGAGGCAGCTGATGGATGATTCTCTCTCATCGATGTTTCTAGCTCTCTATCCCTCTCCCTTCCTCCCTGTAAAGAATAAATAAGTTATATATATATATATATATATATATATATATATATATATATATATATTTTAAGTTAAAAGAAAATAATAATTGTTAAAAAACAGACATCTGAGCACCAGCCAAGGCTCACAAGGGCTTTCTGATGTAAGGTGCTACCATGGCATATTTACATACCTTTTATTTATTTTTTACAGAGAGGAGGGGAGAGAGAGAGAGAGTCAGAAACATCGATGGGAGAGAAAGACCCATCAGCTGCCTCCTGCACACTCGCCACTGGGGATGTGCCCGCCACCAAGGCACATGCCCTTTGACCGGCCGGAATCGAACCCGGGACCCTTCAGCCCGCAGGCCGACCGACGCTCTATCTATCCACTGAGCCACACCCGTCAGGGCTATCATGACAGAGCTGAGTAACAGATGTTTCATTATCCTTTTCCAGGAATGTGAAGGCCTGTGTGCACGGCGGGAACGCGTCTGCACACGGAGACACGGGGACATGCCATCGCGTGCCAGGCCCCCCACCCCCACCCCCCCCAGACCAGGGGTCGTGACCCTCGGCCGCCCACGAAGGGTGTCTGTGTGTCTGTCTGTCTGTCCGTCTGCCCGCCCCCTTCCCTCCGAGCGCCTACCTGGGGCCAGCGCGGGGCTCCCGTCGGACACGGCTCTCCGGTGACCCGCTGCCCCTCTCTTCGGGTTCCCACCGGGAGCCGCGTCCCCACGGGTCTGCTCCGGGGAGGGGGCGCCCGGGGGCCTCCAGGCCCCGCGCTCGGCCCCGGGTCCGGGCGGCGAGGCGGCGGGACAGACGGCGTCCGGGGCAGGCACGTCGGTGCCCTCGGGGGGCTCCCCGCCCTCGGCCTGCAGCAGGCACTTGGTGGAGAGGGACGGCTGGGCGAGGAGGCCCAGGGCGCCGGGGGCGGGCAGCCGGGCCGATGCCCGGGGGCGGTCGGTGCCCCCGCGGGGCCAGGATGCCCGCGGCAGGATGTCCCTGCGTCGCTTCCTCTCCTCCCGGGGCCCCGGGTCATCCCAGGCCGGCGGCCGGGGCAGCTCACAAAGGTCCAGGCCCAGGGCCACTGCGGCCAGCAGCGCGGTGCAGCCGAGCAGGGCGCCCTCCGTCCTCCTCCGGGGGCCCAGCCTGCTCGGAGCGGGGGCGGCGGGCCCCTGAGGGGTGCCCGTGGCGGCGGCAGCAGGGGGGGCGGCGTCCTCCCCGTCCTCGGTCTCCGGCGGGCTCTCTCCCCGCCCATCTTTCCCCGGAGGCGGGTCGGCCGGGGCGGGCCCAGAGGGCTTGGTGTGGGGTGGTTTTCGGGGCTCCGAGCCGTCGGCAGAGGGTCTGGGCTCCTCGCAGGCACCTGGGGAAGGCGGAGACACACACACACACACACAGGAGGAGTGTCTTCCAAGGGAAAATACTTTAAACTACACGCACAATAGCCGTAGAGCCCGTGTGGCTCAGTGGATGGAGCGTCGGCCTGCAGACTGAATAGTCCCGGGTTCCATTCCGGTCAAGGGCATGTACCTTGGTGGGGGGCACATCCCCAGTAGGGGGTGTGCAGGAGGCAGCTGATCAATGTTTCTGGCTCTCTCTCCCTCTCCCTTCCTCTCTGTAAAAATAAATTAATTAATTAATAAAATATATATTTTTAAAAAATATTCTTTTAAAAAAAAATATATATATATATTTATATATTATTGATTTTTTTACAGAGAGGAAGAGAGAGGGATAGAGAGCTAGAAACATCAGTGATAGAGAAACATCGATTAGCTGTCTCCTGCACACCCCCTACTGGGGATGTGCCCCCCACCAAGGTACATGCCCTTGACCGGAACCGAACCTGGGACCTTTCAGTCCGCAGGCCGACGCTCTATCCACTGAGCCACGCCGGTTCCGGCTAGATAAGATTCTAAGAAAGAAGGAGGATGGCTTCTCGGACGACTCCCGCTATCTGGACCGGCACAGGTAATCCCACATGATCAAAGCCTAATATGCTAAGTGTCCGGTTGACCGGCCGGCTGTTCAGCCAATCAGCGCGTACGATGTTAACGATATGCTAAGGCGGCTCAACGGCTTCTGGGCGATGCACACTCTGTACCTGGTTGGTCCGCAAACAACGAGGCCAGTGGTGTGGTTTTGTGATGTTTTACGAAGAGAGTTGACCAAGGGCTGTTGCCATCCGAGAGAGGTCTTATTCTACGAGAGAAAGACGCTTATTTTATTTCCTTCCTTCCCCCGCCTAATCCTCACCTGAAGATAATGTTCCCATTGAGTTTTCGACGGAGTGGAAGGAAGTGGAGGAGACAAAGAGCAATACCGATGGCAGAGAGAACCGCATTGATTGGATGCCTCCTGCAGGCTGCGAGCCTGCAGCCGAGGTCCATGCCCTTGACCAGGAATCAAACCCGGGGCCCTTCAGTCCACAGGCCGATGCTCTATCCACTGAGCCACACCGCCCAGGGCAAGATGTTTCTTTTAATGGAAAAGAAACACGTAGCCAAGTAGGTGTTGAGGAGCTAACGAAGCCCAAATGAAACCTTAAACATCAGGCTGATAATATGTTGGAGATGGAACGATTTAACTGATAGCGAATGAGTATGATAAACTCATCCTGGAAATGGAAATCATATTCAGCTATCTCTACAGTATCTTCATTTTTAAACGTTTTACCTTGTTATTTATTTTTAAAATTTATGTTTATTTTTAAAGTATTTTTTGGAAGTATTACACATGTTCCCCCTTTCTCCTCCTACGGACCCCCTCCAACCCGCTCCCACCTCCCCAGGCCTTCACCACACTGTCTGTGTCCATGGATTATGTATGCATCTACACTGAATGGCCAGATAATTGTGATCTCTGAACGCATCATCATCTGGCCACTCAGCATATATCCTATATAATAAAAGGCTAACATGCAAATTGTCCCCTCGACCAGGAGTTCGACCAGCAGGCAGGCCGGCCATGCACAAATTCATGCACCAGGGCTAATTATATACTATATATTTATATTTCTATATATCTATATATCTATATATCTATATATCTATATATCTATATATCTATATCTATATATCTATGTTTCTAGCTCTCTATCTATCTATATATATATATATATATATATATGTATCGAGTGGCCAGATTATTCTGACCACTCATTGTACACAGGTAAGTTCTTTGGTTAAACTCTTCTCATCCCCATCCCCTCCTCCCTCGGAGATTCCTCAGTCTGTTCTAAGCTTCTGTGTGTTCCTGAGTCTGCTTTGTTCACTGGTTTATCTTGCCCACTCGATTCCACACAGCAGCCACCAGGGGGCGCACACGCACCTCTCTTTGCAGTCGGCTCTGTCTTTCATTGGGACGGAGCTGGGTCCCCAGGTGCAGCCTCTCCTCTTGAAATTCCTCCTCACGTCTTCGAACTCCTCCGGCCGGCAGCCCGTGTTCCTGCCCCACGTCCTGGTGCTCTCGTCCGAGGTCACTGCACAGGGAGCACCACGCATTCGTCAGGGGAGAAACTTTAAATATATTTTATTAATTTTTTTACAGAGAGGAAGCGAGAGAGATAGAGAGCCAGAAACGTCGATGAGAGAGAATCATCGATCAGCTGCCTCTTGCACACCCCCTACTGGGGATGTGCCCGCAACCAAGGCACATGCCCGTGACCGGAATCGAACCCGGGACCTTTCAGTCCGCAGACCGACGCTCTACCACTGAGCCAAACCGGCTTTGGCATCAAGGGAGAAACTTTAAGGTCGAAGAACCAAGTCATTTGTAAAAAACAAAAAACAAAAAACACACGACCTTACTCAAAGCACATCAACAAGGAAGCATAAACATAATCAATGGTTTCTTTCTCTTTACCAATGGTGAGCTTCCTCGAATGAGAAAATTAGCACAAACATTGAAATAAATGAAAAGAAAAGGTACAAATCCTTGGCCAACGAGTAGCAAAGACTGGATTACTTATTTATCTATTTATCATTCCTGTGACAGTTAGGATTTCACTGTGTTTATGGGGAATACAGCGTGGCTCAGTGGGTGAGCATCGACCTACGAACCAGGAGGCCTCGGTTCAATTCCCGGTCAGGGTACATACCCGGGGTGGTGGGCTCCATCCCTAGTAGGGGGTGTGCAGGAGGCAGCCGATCCATGATGCTCTCTTATCCTTAATGTTTCTCTCGCTCTCTAAAATCAACAAAAATATACACGGAGTGGCCAGATGATGATGATCTCTGAACGCATAATAATCTGGTCTCTCAGTATGTGAGTATGAGTCTGTGTGTGTGATATATATATATGGCCCAGTGCACGAATATGTGCATGGATGGGGGGTCCGGCCAGCCTGGCCAGGGGGAGGGGACATGGGCGCTTGGCCGGCCTGCCTGCTGCGTCGAACTCCTGGTCGAGGGGACCATTTGCATATGAGCCTTTTATTCTATAGGATATCCACGGAGCGGCCAGATGATGATGCGTTCAGAGATCATCATCACCTGGCCGCTCAGTGTATTTTTTAAAAATGTTATCCATGGAAGAAAACTAGATTTAGGAAGAGAAGGCTGAATTTTGTTTTCCCAATAGTGGTGACACCTATTCCACGTCAAACGCTCAGTTACAGCCAGTGGAACTAATGGCAGAAGCAGACATAGGGCCCGGGGTGGGGATGGGATTGGGGATGGGGATGGGGATGGGGATGGGGATGGGATTGGGGATGGGGATGGGGATGGGATTGGGGATGGGGATGGGGATGGGGATGGGATTGGGGATGGGGATGGGGATGGGGATGGGGATGGGGATGGGATTGGGGATGGGGTTGGGATTGGGGATGGGGATGGGGATGGGATTGGGGATGGGGATGGGGATGGGGATGGGGATGGGGATGGGGATGGGGATGGGATTGGGGATGGGGATGGGATTGGGGATGGGGATGGGGATGGGATTGGGGATGGGGATGGGGATGGGATTGGGGATGGGGATGGGATTGGGGATGGGGATGGGGATGGGGATGGGGATGGGGATGGGGATGGGGATGGGGATGGGGGATGGGGGTGGGGGTGGGGATGGGGGTGGGGGTGGGGATGGGGATGGGGATGGGGATGGGGATGGGGATGGGGGTGGGGGTGGGGATGGGGGTGGGGGTGGGGATGAGGATGGGGATGGGGATGGGGATGGGGATAGGGATGGGGATGGGGAAGGGGATGGGGATGGGGATGGGGGTGGGGGTGGGGATGGGGGTGGGGGTGGGGATGGATGGGGATGGGGATGGGGATGGGGATGGGGGTGGGGATGGGGATGGGATGGGGATGGGGATGGGGAAGGGGATGGGGGATGGGGATAGGATTGGGGATGGGATATGGGAATGGGGATGGGGATGGGGGTGGGGAAGGGGATGGGGGTGGGGTGGGGATGGGGATGGGGGTGGGGATGGGAGTGGGGATGGGGATGGGGGTGGGGGTTCGGGGTGGGAATGGAGGATCGGGGTGGGGATGGGGATGGGGGTGGGGGGGGTGGGGATGGGGATGGGGATGGGGATGGGGATGGGGATGGGGATGGGTGGGATGGGGGTGGGGGTGGGGGTGGGGGTGGGGATGGGGATGGGGGTGGGGATGGGGATGGGGGTGGGGGTGGGGATGGGGATGGGGATGGGGGTGGGGGTGGGGATGGGGGTGGGGGTGGGGATGGGGGTGGGGGTGGGGATGGGGGTGGGGGTGGGGATGAGGATGGGGATGGGGATGGGGATGGGGATGGGGATGGGGATAGGGATGGGGATGGGGATGGGGATGGGATGGGATGGGATGGGGATGGGGATGGGGGTGGGGATGAGGATGGGGATGGGGATGGGGATGGGGAAGGGGGATGGGGATGGGGATGGGGATGGGGATGGGGATGGGATGGGGATGGGGATGGGGATGGGGGTGGGGATGAGGATGGGGATGGGGATGGGGATGGGGAAGGGGGATGGGGATGGGGATGGGGATGGGGATGGGGATGGGGATGGGATGGGGATGGGGATGGGGATGGGGGTGGGGATGAGGATGGGGATGGGGATGGGGATGGGGAAGGGGGATGGGGATGGGAATGGGGGTGAGGGTGGGGAAGGGGATGGGGATGGGGGTGGGGGTGGGGATGGGGGTGGGGATGGGGATGGGGATGGGGAAGGGGGGTGCTCACGCTGAATGGCCCGGAGCCTTGGGATCACCGTGGGGCTGCTGGGTGGGCTGGACCCGCTGCTGTTCAGACTCCTCCGTTTGTCCAGGTTGGGGGAGGCCTGCACGGTGATTTTGTGCTGGAAGTCTGCCAGACGGGAGAGAAAGGAAGCAGTGAGATTTCGTGGTTTGAAGTGATTTCCACATTCGCGTCTTCACACATAGCAATCCGAGCAAGATCTGCCAGAGAGCCCGGCTGTGGCCAGCGTGGCTCAGGGATTGAGCAGCCGCCTAGGAACCAGGAGGTCAGGGTTCGATTCCCGGTCAGGGCACACGCCCGGGTGGCGGGCTCCATCCCCAGTGGGGGGCGTGCAGGAGGCAGCAGATCCATGCTTCTCTCTCATCATGGATGCTTCTCTCTCTCTCTCTCTCTCCCTCCCTCCCTTTCCCTTCCTCTCTGAAATCAATAAAAGCATATCTATTTTTAACAGAATCGTTTAAAAAAAGAAAATAAAAGTACCTTGTGGTCTCAGCACTTTAAAAATGGTAGGTATAGCCGAAACCAGTTTGGCTCAGTGGTAGAGCATCGGTCTGCGGACTGAAAGGTCCCAGGTTCGATTCCGGTCAAGGGCATGTACCTTGGTTGCGGGCACATCCCTGGTAGGGGGTGTGCAGGGGGCAGCTGGTCGATGTTTCTCTCTCATCGACGCTTCTAGCTCTCTCTCTCTCTCTCTCCCTTCCTCTCTGTAAAAAATCAATAAAATATATATTTTTAAAAAATGGTAGGTACCCTCATCTACCTGTCAGGGAGGGTAGGGGTCCTGACAGAGCTGTGCAAAGAACTGTGGGAATGTATGAACGAAAGAGCAGCAGGGTGGGATTGGGGATGGGGATGTAAATTGTAAAAAAAATTAATAAAAAAAAAATGTAAAACTCAGACACAAGTAAGAGAGACTCCCGGAGTGTGCTGGCATGCCTTCATCTCTGATCGATTTGCGAGCGACTGGGATATTTTTGCCACCTGCTCGGGGCAGAGGTTAGCCCGTGGATTCCGTCTGGTGACGATGCAAATGGCTTCTGTCTGGTCGAAGAGGCAGTCCCAGGGGTTACGGTTTATGGCCATTCGGGGCATTCAGCGGGTTGGTGTTTAACCCAGCCGCCTGGCCCTCACATTCCTGCACCAAACGGCCCATGAAGGCCTGGTCCCGCTAACTCGGGGAGTGGGGTGGAGCGTCTGACACGTGTCCACTTCCTATGAGCAGAACCGTAGTGTGCTTTGCCGAAAATCCTACCTTAAAGAATCACCTAGTATTTGTATTTGTGTGTGTTTTTAAATTTTTTTTTTTTTAAAAAAATATATTTTTATTGATTTCAGAGAAGAATGGAGAAGGAGAGAGAGCGAGAAACATCCATGATGAGAGAGAATCATGGACCGGCTGCCTTCTGCATGCCCCGCACTGGGGACGGAGACCACAACCCGGGCATGTGCTCTAACCGGGAATGGTACTTTTATTTTCGTTTTTAAAAAAATGATTCTTTTAAGTATCTATTTTATATAGTTACAATCCACTAACCCCCTACAAACAAAATCACTGGAGGCTTACATACTCGCTTGCGGCCCTTGCCAGTTTGGCTCAGTGCATGGAGTGACGCCTGCAGACTGAAGAGTCCCAGGTTCGATTCCCGGTCAGGGCACAGGCGCCGGTGGCGGGCTCCATCCCCAGTGTGAGGGCGTGCAGGGGGCAGCCGATCCATGATTCTCTCTCATCATCAATGTTTCTCTCTCTCTCTCTCTCTCTCTCTCTCTCTCTCTCTCGCTCTCCCCCCTCTCTCCCTTCCTCTCTGAAATCAATGCAAACATATCTCCAAGAAAGACATAATATGCAAATTGACTGTAACTCCGTGACAAAGATGGCGGTGCCCGCAGCCAATAAGGAGAGAATATGCAAATTGACTGTAACTCCGTGACAAAGATGGCGGTGCCCGCAGCCAATAAGGAGGGAATATGCAAATTGGTGCCACCAGGCAAGAGGGAGAATTGCTTCTCCCCATGGCTTCCCTTTGCCAAGGTCACGGTGCCGAGCGGCCGGCCCCGGGGCGGCCTGCAGATGGGGATGGGGAGGGGGCGGAGAAGGGAAGGGGGGACGAGGGGAGGGGAGGCCCACCTGAGGGCAGGCTGATGCGGTGCCCATCCTTGACCTTGAGTCGGCTCCTCCGGAACGTGCCCTTCCTGCGCTTGACCTTGGGCTTCTCCTGGTTGAGCTGGAAGATGAGGATGTTGAGCTCGCGCTCCAGCACGTCGATCTCCCGCTCTGCCAGCTGCTGCTCCCGCCGCTTCAGCAGCTCCTCCTGCGACTTCTGCTGCAGAGCCGCCCGGCTCAGCTCCTCCTCCCGGGACCGCAGCTCCTGGGGGGGGGGGGGGCGCGACACGGCGACGTGGGGTCACGGGCCGGTGGGGGCCGCCGCTGCAGTCCCGACACCCATCCGCCGCCTCCTGCACGCCCCCTACTGGGGATGTGCCCGCAACCAAGGTCCATGCCCCTGACCGGAATCGAACCCGAAACTCTTCAATCTGCAGGCCGACGCTCTATCCACTGAGCCACACCGGGTTACTGCGGGCATGCAGGAAGGCGTCATCGGCAGCCGGCTGCCGCCTGGATGGCCCATCGCCAGTTTCCGGAGGCGTCACAGGTATGTTTTGTTTTTTAAAAAATATATATGTTTTATTGATTTTTTACAGCGATGAAGAGAAAGGGATAGAGAGTTAGAAACATCGATGAGAGAGAAACATCCACCAGCTGCCTCTTGCACGCCCCCTACTGGGGAAGTGCCCACAACCAAGGTCCATGCCCTTGACCGGAATTGAACCTGAGAGCTTTCAGTCTGCTGGCCGACGCTCTATTCACTGAGCTAAACCGGTTTTGGCAGAATGTCCTTCCTTTGAATGAATTTTACACATTCTGAAGAAGAAGGAAAAAAGAAAAACAAAATACTCCCTAGCTTGTTTGGCTCAGTGGATAGAGCGTCGGCTTGGGGACTGAAGGGTCCCAGGTTCGATTCCGGTCAAGGGCATGGACCTTGGTTGTGGGCACATCCCCAGTGGAGGGTGTGCAGGAGGCAGCTGGTCGATGCTTCTCTCTCATCGATGTTTCTAACTCTCTCTCCCTCTCCCTTCCTCTCTGTAGAACATCAATAAAATATATTTAAAAAAGGAAATGCACCAACGTGAGGGGCATTCGAAGCCTTGGGGATGCTCTGACCTGGGGAGGCACCCGCCAGCGCCCCTCGGTGGCCGGGAGGATAAGCAGTCACGTTGGCTGAGCTGCTTGGCACGGCCCCTTCCCCTGGCAAAGCCCCCGAGTCGGGGCAGACGTTAATCATTAACGGGGACGGGCCTTCCAAGACGCCCTGTGCCCGGGCCACCGAGGCCGACGGGAGATAAGACGCCAGGAATGCGGGAGGAGCCGCTGTCTGCGGAGGCCGCGGTTTACTGAGTAACCGCGAGCATTCCCGTCGGACGCCTCCCGCCCCGAGCCAGCCATCGGCGAAGGGGACAGCGAGATAGAGCACGCACCCGGCCGGACGCCAGCCAAGGGAGACCTCCGGCCGGGGACCTTGGAGCCGGAGAGGAAGGAAAGAGGGGGCACAGGCCTTCACGGCGAACCGAAGGCTCGCCAGGCGCCATCGGTGCTGCATCCCAGGCAGCGCCGGGCAAGTCCCATCAGAACAAGCGAAGGCACCGGGTTGGCACAGCCAAACAGCGAGCTCAGCCAGGCCGGCGTGGCTCAGCGGCTGAGCATCCACCTAGGTGCCAGGAGGTCCCGGTTCGATTCCCGGTCAGGGCACAGGCCCGGGTGGCGGGCTCCATCCCCAGGGTGGGGGGCGTGCAGGAGGCGGCCGGTCCACGATTCTCTCTCATCATGGATGTTTCTATCTCTCCCTCTCCCTTCCTCTCTGAAATCAACAAAAATAAGTATTTTTATTTTTTTTTTAAAATGAACTCAAAGGATAACAAAGGAACTACTACAAAAACTCAGAAGGGAGCCCTAACCAGTGTGGCTCAGTGGATGGAGGGTCTGCCTGCAGACGGAAGGGTCCCAGGTTCGATTCCGGCCAAGGGCATGGACCTTGGTTGCAGGCACATCCCCAGTGGGGGGTATGCAGGAAGCAGCTGATAGGTATTTCTCTCTCATCGATGTTTCTAACTCTATCTCTCCCCCTTCCTCTCTGTAAAAAAGTCAATAAAATATATTTAAAAAGAAAGAAAGAAAGAAAGAAAGAAAGGAAGGAAGGAAGAAAGAGGCCCCTGTGCCTGCGACTGTTTGTTCCCGGGACGGTTCAGGGTGCAGAGGCCTGAGCAGAAGTCCCGTAAGCCGTGTCCCCGGCCGGTCTGAATTCCTCGGGTGCCCTTGACGCTTGTCCTTGGGACACAGCCCCCTCCCAAGCTCTCCTCCCCGGCCCCCCATCACCGGCTCCCTCCCTCCCAGTCCTTTGGTCCGCCCTTATCCGGGCTGGCCTGAGTCATCATCATCATTATTATCACTGAGTCATTATTATTAGTATTATTATTATCATCATTATTATTTGCTCGTTTAATTGTCCTCCGTCGGCACCGAGCAAAGTGCAAGGTGTCACAGTCCACGGGCGGCGTCCAATCAAGACAGGACCAAAGCCGAGCCACATTTCTTCCCGGGATCCTGATGTGATTTTTTATTATTATTTTTTAAAATATGCTTTATTGATTTTTTACAGAGAGGAAAAGAGAGGGCAAGAGAGCAAGAAACATCGATGAGAGAGAAACATCCATCAGCTGCCTCCTGCACACCCCCCACTGGGGATGTGCCCGCGGCCAAGGTACACGCCCTTGACCGGAATCAAACCTGGGACCCTTCAGTTCGAAGGCCGATGCTCTATCCACTGAGCCACACCGGTCAGGGTGGAATGATAATTTTTTAATTTTATTTTCACTGATTTTTTTTAGAGAAAGTGAACGAGAGAGGGAAAGAAGAGAGAACTATTGATTGGTTGCCTCCTGCACGTGCCCCCCCACCACGGCCCGGGCTGGGGATTGGGCCCACAAGCCAGATTACGCACCCTTGACCGGAATCGAACCCGGGATCCTTCGGTCCGCAGGCCGGCACTCTACCCACTGAGCCACACCGGCCAGTTTGGCTACTTCTTTCTTTTTCTGAATGGCTTCATTTCAAACAGCCCTGTTTCTGCTTTTGACTAGAAAGCAGGAATCCATCCATGCTGATGTCTGGGGCATTTCAGACTAATGCCGGCGGCGGCGGCGGCGGCGGCGGCGGCGGGTGACCCGTGTCTTCCACCCGCTTCATACCGTGTGCACGCGTGTGGGAGGGAGGCCACGCCCTCCACGCGTGCTCTCTCACCTTCTCCTTCGTCCTCAGCTCGTCGAACATCTGCTGGATCTCCAGCTTCCAGTCGTCCTGCATGGAGTGGAAAGACTCCGGGGGCATCTCGGCCAGGACCGCGCCCTCGATGGCCGCCAGCTGCTGGAGGATGAGGGCGAAGGACGGGCGGATGTGAGGGTCTGGCTGCCAGCACTCTGAAACGAACAGACGCCCGTGAGTGCCGGCTCCCCGCAGGGCTCAGAGGACCAGCCCCGTGGACGGGGTCTGCTGAAAAAATTTTAATGATTATTTTAAAGGTTGTTCTTTTTTATTTTATTTTATTTTTTAATATATTTTATTGATTTCTTACAGAGAGGAGAGAGGGATAGAGAGCTAGAAACGTCGATGAGAGAGAGTCATCCATCAGCTGCCTCTTGCACACCTCCCTCTGGGGATGTGCCCGCAACTAAGGTCCATGCCCTCGCCCGGAATCGAACCCGGGACCTTTCAGTCCGCAGGCTGACGCTCTATCCATTTTTTTACAGAGAAGAAGGATATATTTTTTTACTGATTTTTTTTTTTTTTACAGACAGGAAGGGCGTTTCCAGACACCCAGTGGGGGGTGGTGTGCAGGAGGCAGCTGATCGATGTTTCTCTCTCATCGATGTTTCTAACTCTCGATCCCTCTCCCTTCCTCTCCGTAAAAAAAAAAAAAAAAAAAAAAAAAAAAAAATCAATAAAATATATTTTTTAAAAAATAAAAATATAAAAAATATTGCCGAAACCAGGTTTGGCTCAGTGGCTAGAGCGTCGGCCTGCGGACGGAAAGGTCCCGGGTTCGATTCTGGTCAAGGGCATGGACCTTGGTTATGGGTGGGGAGTGTGCAGGAGGCGGATGATGGATGTTTCTGGCTCTCTATCCCTCTCCCTTGCTCTCCGTAAAAAAATAAAAAAAAAAATCTATATGCATACTACGCTGTCAGGAAGGACCCCCCCCGGCCCCCGCAGACCCGCAGAGACGGGGAGGGGCCCGCGTACCTCTCATGAGCCTGGCGAAGGGCTCGGGGCAGGTGGACGGGATGGGCAGGGTGAGCTTGTTGACGGCCACCCCGTAGGCCACGGCCAGGCCGTCGATGCCGCGGTAGGGCACCTCGCCGGTGAGCAGCTCCCACAGCAGCACGCCGTAGCTGGAAAGCAAGGTCACCGCCAAGGTCACCGGGACACCGCCGGGCGCCGAGGCCTGGGCGCCGTCCGCCTCCAGCGGCTCCTGGGGACCTGCTCTTCCTAGAAAGGGGCGGCCCTGTTCCCGGGGGAGACGTCGATGCCCCAAACGCAGGCGAACGTCCCCAGAAACCGGCAGGGCCGTGGTCACGGGCATGCCAGCTGCAGGCGGAGCGGGGGACTGAACTGAGCGAGGCCAGCGCCCCGGCCCACACCAAGTAATGTGGTTATTCTCTTTTGTTGTTTTTTTTTTTTCTTTTAATATATTATATAAACAGACACTCATACTTAAGAGCATCTGTTTCTTTTTAAAATATATATATATTTTATTGATTTTTTTTCCTTTTTTTACAGAGAGGAAGGGAGAGGGATAGAGAGTTGGAAACATCAATGAGAGAGATACATCGATCAGCTGCCGCTTGCAACCCCTCCCGCCCGCCCCCCCCCCCCACTAGGGATGTGCCCGCCACCAAGGTACATACATGCCCTTGGCCGGAATCGAACCTGGGACCCTTCAGTCCGCAGGCCGACGCTCTATCCACTGAGCCACACCGGTTTCGGCTCTTTTAATATATGTTTACTGATGTCAGAAAGGAAGGGGGAGCGGGGAGAGGGAGACACAGAAACATCCACGATGAGAGAGAATCGTGGATCGGCTGCCTCCTGCATGCCCCACCCTGGGCATCGAGCCTGCAACCTGAGCATGAGCCCTGACTGGGAATGGAACCGTGGCCTCCTGGTTGGATGCTCAACCCCTGAGCCACACTGGTCGCCAATTACAACCTGTTTTTTTTGTTTTTTAAATATTTTTTATTGATTTTTTTACAGAGAGGAAGGAAGAGGGATAGAGAGTTAGAAACATCAATGAGAGAAAGACATCGACCAGCTGCCTCCTGCACACCCCCCTACCGGGGATGTGCCTGCAACCAAGTTCCATGCTCTTGACCAGAATCAAATCTGGGACCCTTCAGTCCGCAGGCCGAGGCTCTACCCACTGAGCCACACCGGTTTTGGCACAACCAGTTTCAATCAAACCTCCCATGTAACAAGAGGGTTTTCCTTTCCAATGGAAGCCACGATAGTGAAAAACCTGAAGGTACCTGCTCCACTGTAATGATAACGATCAAAACGATAAAGCCTGCCCTGCCCGGCGTGGCTCAGTGGATAGAGCGTCGGCCTGCGGACTGACAGGTCCCGGGTTCGATTCCGGTCAAGGGCCCAGGCCCAAGTTGCGGGCACATCCCCAGTGTGGGGCCTGCAGGAGGCAGCTGATCCTTGATTCTCTGTCATCATTCTCTCTCTCTCTCTCTCTCTCTTTCTCTCTCTCCCCCACTTTTCTTTCTGAAATTAAAATTAAAAAAAGTATTAAAAAAACAATAACCTTACAACTATAAAATCCTGTCCCAAAAGGCCTCCAC